>JAXQQM020079011.1:0-16178 GCA_034641835.2 Pinus albicaulis | reverse complement strand
ATTCACCCCCCCCCCCCCCCCTTCTCAGTATTTTTTCCAACACAATGGACTTCTTTTTGGTCAACCTGTCTTCCCACAAAGCATGCACCAACTTGTTATGCCATGAATTTTTATTTTCCTCAAGCAGCTTCTTGATGATGGTCACTAAAATTTTATTTGATGATTCTGCTAACCCATTACCTTGAGGGTAATAAGCAGTAGAATGACCGAGTGTAATCTGATACCTGTGACAAAAATCAATCATCTTTTTGGAACCAAAAGCAGCAGCATTATCAGTAATAATCTTCCTAGGGCAGCCGAATCTAGACAGGATATGGTCTTCAAGAAATTTTATAATGACAGAATCTGTGGCATTCCTAGAAGGGATGGCCTCTATCCACTTTTTGAAATAGTCAGTGGCTGTGAGAATCCATTTGTGTTGGGCAGATGAAGCAAGATGGATTTCTCCTATGAAATCTAGGCCCCACTGTTGAAAAGGAGCTTCAACAGTGATAGGTTGTAATGTTAAAGGAAGGATTTTTCTTTTGCCCTCAAAAACTTGGCACTTGTGACAGGCTACTATCATTTTATGGACATCTTGGAAGAGGGTGGGCCAGTAATAGCCAGCTTTAAGGATCTTATTGGCTGTGGTTTTCTAGTAGAGATGACCTCCACACTCTCCTTCATGAAATTCATGCTTGATCCTCTCTGCATCAACTTCAGGCAAACATTTAAGTAGTAAACCATTAGCATTTTTCCAATATAAACATTCATTTAAAATGAAATAGTTCCTAGCTTTCAACTTTAAAAACCTTGCCTTTTTTTTTGATAAATCAGGAGGAGCATTAAGATATGTAAGCACATACAAGATATCAGTGTACCAAGGTGAGTTTTGAAACTGCTCTTCCACAGTGGGGCAGGTAACTCTTCCTGTTCATCCAAGGCATCTACCATGTTAATGTCAAGGGCTTGTAGATTGGATTCAGCCATTAATTGAGCTAAGCCCTGACCTTTAATGAGTTTTTTGGGTTTGATCTCCAAATCATACTCTAATATTGCAGCAATCCATTTGCCCCTCTTTCCATCTGGGTCTTGTGACAAAATGTATTTTACCACTATATTAGGCACATAGGCAATGATGTGAGAATGTAGAATATACACCCTGAAGTCCTTTAATGCCTTTACCAAAGCATAAGCCTGTTTTTCCATTATGTTATATTTCAAGGGTGCATCCCTTAAAGCCTTGTTGAAGAAAGCAATAGGATGTTCCTATCCCTCTGGGTTTTTCTGCAATAGTACTGCAGCCACAATATGCTCTGAGGCAAAGGAAAAAATAAGGAAATCCTTTGAAAAGTCAGGGCTGATTAGGACTGGTGCTCTGGTGAGTGCATATTTTACCAATTCGAAGGATATTTTGGCTTCTATAGTCCACTTCACTCCTACTTCTTTCTTGAGCATATTTGTCATGTTTCTAAGGAGCTCTGCTAAGTTGGGAATAAACCTCCTTGAGAAGTTAATATTTCCAATAAAGGACTGTAATTCTTTTATGTTCCTTGGTTGGCTAATTTTTAGTATTCCCTCAACTCTATTTGGATATATTTTAATCCCCTTTTCTAATATGATATGGCCAAGGAGTTTACCCTCTTGTAGGCCAAACACTGTCTTTTCGGGATTTAAAGATAATCCAAACCTTCTGCACTTTTCAAAGACCTTTATTAGATGTTTAAGGTGCTCTTCATCAGATTTGGAATAAATTGTTATGTCATCAAGGTAAATTACAATGAATTGCCCTATCTCCTTTGAAAATGCAATGTCCATGGCCCTTTGGAAAGTGGCCCCAGCATTCATTAATCCAAAAGGCATTTTCACATACATGAAAGTGCCCCAAGGAGTGGTGAAAGTTGTCTTGAGTTGGTCTTCTGGGAGTACTAAAACTTGGTTATACCCTGAAAAACCATCTAACAGAGAAATCCTCTTTGAACCAACTACCCTTTGTAGGATGTGTTCCATTTTGGGTAGAGGGTAATTGTCTTTTAGAGAGGCTCTATTAAGGTTTCTGAAATCAATGCAGAGTCTGATTTCTCCTGTCTTTTTCCTCACAGCTACAAGGTTGGAAACCCAATCTGAAAACCTCACAGGCACTATGATTCCTGCCTCGTACATTTTCTTGATTTCCTTTTCTACTAGAGGTAGTTGTATTGGATTAATTCGACGCAGTTTTTGCCTAAAGGGTTTTTGGTTTTCTTTCAATGGGATCTTTTGTTGGATGATTTATGTATCGTAGGCTTTTAATTCTTCAGAGCACCAAAAAAACACATCAACAAACTCTTTAAATAAGTTGATGTATTTCTTTTTCATGTCTGTTGGCAAGGACCTAGCTAATTTAATCATTTTAGGTTTATCCTTGGTGCCTATGTTGCATTCCTCGACATCAAACTCTGTGTATTCTACAGTGGGTTTCTTTGCTACGTCATTAAAATCAAATAGTTCTTCTAAAGGTGTTAGACCCCCAGGTATGTTCTTGTCCTTTGACGGAAATACCTCTATGTCTTCATTTTCTACGTCCTCGTACTCTTCAATATGAGTTCCAAGTTTTTTAGTTAACATGTTGATTTTCACGGAACCAGATAATTTTTCTTCCTCAGGGGACTCTTTGTTGAGGCAATTTTCATCGGATTTATAATGTGCAACAAATAGCTCAAATTCATTCCTGCCAAGCAGGAAATCCTCTATCTGTTTGTCGCCCTCAAAGTCTTGCCAATATTTTTCATTATTTGGCACTGCAGGTCTATATTTTATTTGAATGATGATCTGTTTATCACCAGGTGATTCTTGACATGAACTAGCAGCACAGGCCAGCCCGTTTGAAATTATGTTTTGACCTCGTGGGACAAACACGAGCTCATATTTTTTAAATGTGTTCAGGAAATCTATGGCATCATTTTGGTATACCCTTAGTCTAGGATGCTTAACGGCATACTCTCCAATTTAGTTGTTTGATGATTAATTCCGAGTCTCCCTGAACAATTACCTTCTTGGCTCCTAGTTCCTTCAATCAACACAATCCTAGGATGAGAGCCTCATACTCTGCGATGTTGTTAGTGCATTTGAAATCTATCCTGAAGGCATGACTTTTGGAGTAATTGTTTTCAGTGTCAACCAACCATACCCCAGCTCCCTCACTCTTTTTGGTGCAAGACCTGTCAAAGTTCATGCACCACAAGGGATTGTTTGTAGGGTTAACATCGTTTTCATCCCTATTGCCTTGTTCATCGTTATGTTCTGTTGTGATATCCACAACATGTCGTGATGGGTCTCGTTTCTCAGATTTTTCATGGATTTGAGCGGGAGGGGTAGTTTGTTGTTTTCCATCTTAGCTTTGTTCACTCTGGTCCTTTGTTTCAACACATTGTTCAAAAGTTTCTCTCTCGTTTTCTTCCATATCTAGAACTACCATCATTTCTAGATTTGGGGCCTCTAACTAGTTATCTGAGTCACTGCCTTCTGGCTTTGACTCCTTTGTGGATTCATTATTGTAAAGGATAAACGAATCCAGGTCTGTATGGATAGAGTAAATGGGGGAATTTTCAGGACTTTCTGAGCTACTGACCATGAATTTCATGTGTGCCTCTCTATATAGTCTTCTAGGCTGGCTAAAGACAGGGATAGTGGCATATGTCCCATCCATCTGTATTGTACCTTGTAGCTTGGCACCCCATGATCTTGACAACGACATGCCATACTTAGGAGGCACATCAGCCACCACAACATCCATAACCATGCACTTGGCTGGGATTTGAGTCAAACTCACACAAAGGTCTTTGATTATGCCAAGGCACTTCACTCTGATAGAATCAAAAGAATATAAATTCTTGTAAGGTCTGATTATTTCTAGTCCTAGCCTTTCCATTATCACCTTAGGCATAAGTTTTTGCGAGGCGCCAGAGTCATGCATAGCATTATGCAGGATTTTATCATGAACGTTTAAACTCACATAAAAGGGAGGAACAGGTCCCTCTTGACATATACCTTCAATCTTAAGACCAAAAATGAGCTCTGACTGGTCATTATTAAGATTGACTGCATCATTATTATCCTCAATATTTAAAGCCTTCAAAATTTTGGTCCTATATATATTGTGGGCAGCTAACTCAGTCAGGGGAACAGAGATTTTAATCTTCGAAATTTCTTGCTCTAAGCTAAAAGGAATTTGGTTCTTCGAAGAAATTGTCTCAGCCTTACTAGCTGCTAGTCTATCGGCAACATCAGCTTGTTGATTTGTTCTATTTATGTTTGACAAAATGGTCTTAACAGGAATACTAACTGAAGTGGTAGTACTACTAATGTCCGCGCTCTGTTTTTCATTGTTTTGAGTGCCTTTCTCTCTACCTTTATCAGAATTCACAGCTATTTTTTTTTTCTTCTATTTGACAACTTTAGGCTTGGTTGTAGTGCTATTTTGTGAAGATTTTTTAGATATTTTGGTGTTGGGAGTTTGTTGACTGGTTTTGCTTCTAAGGTCATATTATTTTTGAGATTCAATGATGACATTTTCCATGTCTTGATAATAACTTTCATCATCATCTCCTTTTTCATCATAATGAATCTCAAAGTCATCGTTATCTACCCCCAGCATGTTGATATTATCTTCCTTTGTTATCTCATCTGTTTCCTCAACCTTACTTACATAGTTTTGATGAAAGGGAGGAGTGATCTGTTGATCATCTTCCCTGGGTCTGTTTGGAGGTTGGTTCCTTCTAAAATTTTGATTCTAGTTCCTTTTTTGAGGAGTATTTTGATTTCAACTGGCTTGTGTTCTCTCAAGGATGCTCATTTTCTTCATCATTTCCTCCATCATTCTCTCCATCTTTGAGTTGGAAGTAGAGGGTGTAGATTCTTCCCTAAAGGACACTCTATTTTCATTTTTCATTCTTGCTCTCTTCTCCATCAAGTTGACTTCCACAGCAAGAGCACCTTTTTGCATCTCTTCAAGAGTTGTAGGATCTCTCTCTCTCAGATGATAGGCCATCTCAGGGTCAAACCCTTCAGTAAATTTGTTTAAAGTTGAGCCTTGTGGAGGTTTTAGATCTGGGGAAAGTGCATTATATACACTATTAAATCTGGTACAATAAGCTTGTACACTTTCCCCCATGTCTCTATGGAGGTTCTTGTAATCAGAAAGGACTTGGAGAGGGTTTTTCTTTACTTCCCATTTGTTTAGGAATGTCTGATGGAAGGCTTGGAGATCATTGATGCTATGAGGGGTTAAGCCTTTAAACCATTTTCTTACTTCTCCCCCCAGACTTTGAGCAAAAAATCTAAGCTTGACAGAATCATCATCAATTTCATTTCTGTCAAAGTAGTCATTCATCTTATCCATATGTTGTGATGCAGTTATAGCATTGCTAGCATCATATAATGGAATTTTGGACTGATAGTCCTGCGGAAGATTGACTAATGGCACAGGAAGGACTAAGGGAGCATACCATGCTGCCATGATATGTGGTGGAGGTGGATTAACAAGAGGGAAAGTGGGCTGGAATGGAGTGGTTTGTGTTAGGTCTCTGTAATAAGCAAGATTGGAAAAAGTCCGATCACAGAGTTATCATCATTTCAACCAACTTTGGGAATCTAGGATCTAGCCCTCCTGAATCCGGAGAGGGATCTCTCCAATATGTACAAAGATGGATTTGTCTTTGAAGTTTAGGGTAATGATATTAGGCTAGTTATGAAGACCAAGGGTTTGTTTTGTTTTTGGGTGGTTGAACATAATTGATGTCTCAGGCGGAAAGATCTATATGCAAATAGGTTCAAAAGTGAGAATTTGCAAGCAAAAAGAGTAAGCTTTGATCAAGAAGAAAGATGATGGCAAGATTTCAGTCCATTGGGCTATGGAGTCATAAGAGGATTTAATTGAAACAATCAGGTTCAAGAGTGGTCTACGGGGCAAGTCATCTATGCCTAAGGATCTCTTTTAAGTTTGATTTATGGAATGGAGTGATACAATAAGAAAGGGAAATGACAGATGCAGAACAAAGAGCAGCCCAGGATCTGGTAAGTACTTTGAAACTAGCCAACCTTTGACCAGGCACTTAAGAAAAACATAGAAGCAAACTAGGATCTGGTAAGTACTTTGAAACTATCCAGCCTTTGATACACTTCTGATAGAAAACATATAAAAACAAAAGGGAAACTTGAAGGCAACTTTTGGAGTAGAAGCTGGCGGGCCTGGCACACCACAAATCCTCTCCTAGCTCTTCTTTACTTGGTTACTTTCAAGACAGTCACAGAGATAACACAAAATGGCCTAAGATCTGATAAGTACTTTGAAACTAGTCAGCTTTTAACACATCCTAAGGGAAACAATCAAATATTTGAGCAAATAAGAAAGGGACTCAGGGCTAACCTTAATTTCCTCAGTTCATCTTCACACAACATATATTGAAAGTAACATTTAAAAATAACATTCAGCTAAGACAAAAAGATGAGGGAACGCCAACATCCCTGTACTTAAACTAAATTTAATCATTTTCAAATAACACAGTTGAAAGAAAACATTTAAATAAAGATTTCTCAGCCAGAGAAGGTTACTGATATACAGTAGGTCCTAACCCTGTTTAAACTGTTCTTTATAGTGGAAAATGAAACAAATTGAAAACAGAAACAAAATACAAGTTACAATGAGAATAACATCACCATCAGCATAGACCAGGATCCCATAAATCAGCTTGTATTGATGCTTCAAACCAGTTACAATCTTCAAATCCAGTGTTTTAATCCATCTCTCTTCACAACCTAACCTATCTGTTACAAGCAGATCTCCAAGAGCCAATGAAATCCTATCTACAATCAAGAGTCTTCAGCTCAGTTACAATACAATGCTTCAGCAATTTACATTAACAACCAACCCCTCACTCATCTTCTACTGAAGTATTTATAGAAAGATGAGGAGGTGAGATTTGATGAAAAGATCTCAAAAACCAATTAATACAGATATTAATGTCTTCTTGGCCATCGAGGGGCTCAACGAAGAACTATACAGGTGTTCCTCTGTATTAAATGATTTACACTCATGAATTTAGCTCGGTGGGAGCTTTATTAGACTTTTGAGGCTCTGTGTATCAACAGGGTTGCTCTGCCGACATTCTGTCATTAATTTCCTGGTAGAGATAACTCCTTTGGTTGTGTCGAGGCAAAATACCTGACTTTGATCAATAAATTCGGTTCTTGATTGAATCCTTTGAGGCACAGGTGGCGCTGTAGTTGCTGGGAGGAATCAATTCGCCTCCATTTGTGGCAGTGGAGGGTTTTCTGATAAAACACTTTAGATTTTTCTTAATCTGCATTTTAGATCCAGGGATTAGGCATTTGATAATTGTCTTGGCCTTAACCCCCACAAATCTGTCCACTAATCTGCTGTTCTTGTTCATTTTTGGTCTTCTACCACTGATACTCTTTTTTTGCCTCGGTTTTGACGGTTTTCTCTGTTGTGCAGGGCTGCGCAGGTAGGGAAAGGAATCAATGCCTGTGGAAACATTGAAGAGACATGAAAACTAACTCTGTAAGTGATTTCCTTGGAGAAATCGAAACGTAGAGGATCGTCATCCTCCTGGTCTGAAATTTAATTTTAAAACACAAACAAATGACCTTAACCCTGGAAAATACAAAAAACACGTAAAAAATCCAGTTTATAGGTCAATCTGATTTGGGGAATGTGTGGAGGAACGCGGGCCATTGGATGACATCATCCAACGGCCGAGATCAAATCTGGGCAGTCGTGGAAAAGGTTGAAGAAATATTAAATCAGGACCGTCAATCTGCAGAAATCAACGGTCGAGATCGGGCAACGGGAAGTCAGCGGGAAAATGTCTGACCGGGCGATGGAATCAGGAGGACGAATAATAGCCGTCGATCTGCAGATATCGAAGGCGGAGATTGAATCTTGGACGCGTGATGGATGGGTTAACGAGCGTGCATGTCTGTTAAAGGTCGAGCAAGTGAGGCGATCGGCAGAAGTCGGATGGGAAGTCCCAGATCGAACGGTGGGGGGGGATTCCGCTGCATGGTTATGGTGTGAAGTTTAACATGTGAAATGAGGTGATAGCATGGCGGTTTTGAAATAGTGGCAGGGACACGTGTCGGCCAGCGTATGGAATCGCTGGCCGACGGGAGAAAACCACTGTGGCTCAGAAGGTGGTGCGAAATGGAAACCGGTGGTTTCTTGACAAACGACGCGGGAGAAGGGGGGGTCCACCTGGTGAGATGTGCTCCGCTCCATCAGATCTGGGGAGTAGATCGACGGTCCAGGTTGATCGCGAAATAAAACATGTGATTTTAATTATTCCCCGTTAAACTTTATAAAATGGGTTTTTTTTTCATGTTTTCAAAGGGAAATGAACGGAGGAAAATGGTATTTTTCGGTTTAGCGCCTAAGGACCGAGCGGTCAGTCCTGGCGCTTAGGTAGATGGAGGAAAACGGCCTGGGGGCTTAGCTTGAAAGGGCTAAAATTCCAAAAACACATAAAATATGCCATTTATATGATTTCCAATGATTTTTCAGAGGAAAAAGGGTCTGATAAGTTAAAAAGTGAGTTTTTAACCTTGGGAAGTGGAATGTGTGAAGGGTTAAAGGGAAAACATATGTTTTTGTGGGGTTTTTATGAATAAAAGGAAAATGGAGAATGAGGTAGTTGGAAGGAAAAGGAAGAGGAAAAAAAAGGGAAAATACTGCAGTATTTGACTTGGATTTTTGCAGGATATCAGGGGTTTGGAGAAGGAAACAGGTATGAAGATTTAACCAGCAACATGAGTTTCACCAAAAGACTTCAAGCACCAACAAATTTAGGACTGAATTTGTTTCTTGAAGGCTGCAAAGAATATTTAGCCACCAGCTGATATGATAGGAAAAATATGGGTGGCTAACAGCGGCTCCACTTGGGGATGGTGCCTTCCTGAAGGCATCAAGAATTCAGACTTGATTTCTATGGGATGCTGACTGGTGCCTGATCCATTATTTTCTCTGGCTTTGTTCTGAAAAGTAATATCAGTCATGAAAGAAATATGAACTTCATCAATACAACCTCTACCTACCCAATCCTACTGATCTAACATTTTTTCTTCATCAGAGTGCACTTGGATTGGCAAACTCTTTTCACAACATTTTATTCTTTTGAAAGCATAAAAAACTAATCTACTTCTATTCCTTATTTCTCCTTGAACTCAGATTAAACAGTTGAGCTCAAATATTTCTCTACCTAATCTACTGTCTGTTGGGATTAAACTGTCCAACAGACTTTCATTCTCTAAATTCTAAGACAGAAATTTAAAAACAGTCAAGTTAAGATTAAGCTGTTTAACTTGCTGTGATCTATGGCATAAAAACAAGCTGCACATAGATTATTATTTGCAGAAAATTAAAAATCAAAATGGAAGGCTTAAGATCTGAAAGTTTCTCATCATGGCCTTCTCTTTTCTTCACAGCTCTGTTTTTGCTTTTGTTTGAGCTGTCTCTTCCTTGATATCTGATTCAGATTTTGGGCAAATTAGAACCAGTTTTTCTCTTTTATGACTCAGAAAATAAAACAATTTTGAGTCATCTCTCTTTGGAAACTTTGGTTCAGATTTTGAGTTTGTTTGAACCTTCATTTCTATCCTAATCTATCTACTAATGAGCCAATATTGAACAGTTTGGCAAATCGAATTCACTATCCTATCAGCAGAAAATTTAAAGCTAATTAGTCAAGATTAGGCAGTTTGACTGACTAGAAGTGTGTTTTGAGGAGTGGCATTTGAGCTTGCACACTTTCAGATTTATTTCTCTTTTTGGCATGGGGCTTTGCCTTTCTTGTTTTGATTTCTGCCCTCTTTTCATTTTTCTTTTGTTTTTGTATTTTTGATCTTTCATAACTTTGAATGCAATGGTGGATGGACTATTCACAATGGAAAAGGTAAAAGGCTTTAAAACATAAAATGGATCAAGAGAAGTAATGCTTAAGCATCCTGCCATTGACAGGACCCCCAAACAATTCTGATCCATCCATCTCCTGTAAGAGAAATGCATTGTTACCAGCAACTGAATGAATAGAGTAAGGGCCAAGCCATAGGTGATCAAATTTTCCATGCTTTCCCTTCTCTTCCCTCCTTGAGTCCCACTTCAAAACTTTGTCTCCAACATTAAAATTACTGGCCTTAGTTCTTCTGTCAAAAAGCTTTTTAATACTATCTTGTTTGTGCAATGCTTTGTTATACACTTCCTCCCTGGTCTGCTGAAGATGAATGGTCTGATTTATTCTTCTGGTCATGTCATTTTCTTCAGTCTGCAACTCTTGAATTAACTTCATAACTGGTACACCAAGGCTGTTAGGAAAAATTGCATTTGTACCATACACAAGCTGGAAGGGTGACATACCAATAGATTTCTTCAAAGTTAATCTGTCAGCCCAAAGTGCATGGATCAGCTTTGTGTGCCAAGACCTTTTATTGTCCTCCAACAGTTTCTTGATTATGTTCACTAAGCTTTTGTTGGAGGATTCTGCAAGTCCATTACCTTGAGGGTAATAGGTTGTGGAGTGTCCCAATGTTATCCGATACTTGCTACAGAACTCAACCATTTTCTTTGATCCAAATGCTGCTGCATTATCTGTGATGATCTTGTTAGGACAGCCAAATCTGGAGAGGATGTTAGTCTCCATAAATTTTATGATAACTGAATCATTGGCCTGCCTACAAGGAATGGCTTCTATCCACTTAGTGAAGTATTCTGTGGCGGTGAGAATCCACCTATGATGGGCAGAAGATGGGGGGTGAATTTCTCCTATGAAATCAAGTCCCCATTGTTGAAACGGAGCTTCAACAGTGATTGGATGCAAAGGCAGGGGTAGCAGTTTTATTTTGCCCTCAAATAATTGGCATTTATGACAGGCAACGATCATCTTATGTATATCTGGAAAAAGAGTAGGCCAATAGAAGCCAGCCCTCAAAATTTTGTTGGCTGTTGACTTCTAGTATAAATGACCCCCACACTCTCCTTCATGGAATTCCTACTTAATATTTTCTGCATCAAACTCAGGCAAAAATTTAAGCAATACACCACTTGCATTTTTCCAATAAAGACATTTATCAATAATGCAATAGTTTACAGCTTTTAACTTTAGGAATCTTGCCTTTGTTTTTGATAAACCAGGAGGTGTATTCAGATTAAGAAAAACATAAATAATATCAGCATACCAAGGAGAATTCATAAAATGGTTTCCAACAATGGGAGTTGAGAATTCTTCTTGGTTATCCAAAGCATTAATCATGTTAATATCAAGAACTTCACAATTTGACTCAGCCATTAATCTAGCTAGACCCTGGCCTTTGATGAGCTTAGTGGGTTTTATCTCTAAATCATATTCAAGAATAACAGCAATCCACTTACCTCTCTTACCATCTGGATCCTGGGTTAGAATGTCCTTTACAACCGAATTTGGGACAAAGGCAATGATGTGTGAGTGAAGGATGTATACTCTGAAGTCTTTCAAAGCCTTTACCAAAGCAAAAGCTTGTTTCTCCATAATGTTGTACTTCAAAGGGGCATCCCTCAATGCCTTACCAAAGAATGCAATGGGTTGCTCTTGTCCTTGTGGATTTTTCTATAAAAGGACATCAACTATGGTATGTTCTGATGCAAATGAGAAGATATAAAAATCCTTTGAAAAATCAGGACTTATGAGAACCGGTGTCTTGGTCAACGCTTGTTTCACCAGTTCAAAGGATGTCTTTGCTTCCATGGTCCATTTTACCCCTTGCTCCTTTTTCAGCATGTTTGCGATATTCCTAAGGAGCTCCGCCAAGTTGGGGATGAACCTTCTCAAAAAGTTTATCTTTCCAATGAAAGACTACAACTCTTTGATATTTCGAGGATGAGAGATTTGCAATATGGCTTCAATCCTCATGGGATCAATCTTTATGCCCTCTTCTGAAATGATGTGCCCAAGAAGTTTTCCTTCTTGGAGACCAAATAAAGTCTTCTTAGGGTTCAAAGATATTCCAAACCTTCTGCACTTCTCGAAAACCTTCCTCAAATGTTCTAAATGTTCTTCATCTGTTTTTGAAAACACAGTTACATCATCGAGATAGATAATGATGAAGAAACCCAATTCTTCCGAGAATGCTATGTCCATGGTTCTCTGAAAGGTTGCTCCAGCATTCATTAGACCAAAAGGCATTTTCACATACATGAAAGTGCCCCATGGTGTAGTAAAAGCTGTCTTTAATTGATCATCAGGGTGGACTAAGACTTGATTATACCCTGAATAGCCATCTAGCAAAGAAATTATTTTAGACCCCACCACCCTTTGTAAAATATGATCCATCTTGGGCAAAGGGTAGTTGTCTTTTAATGAAGCTTTGTTTAAATTTCTAAAGTCTATACAAAGCCTGATTTCTCCAGTTTTTTTCCTAACAGACACCAGATTAGATACCCATTCAAAATACCTAATAGGGACAATAATACCAGCATCTTGCATCTTCATGATTTCCTTCTTAACCAAAGGCAGTTGCACAGGGTTTATTCTGCGCAGTTTCTGTTTGAATGGTTTTTGGTTATCTTTAAGAAGGATTTTGTGCTGTATTATTTCAGTGTCATAGGACTTAAGATCTTCGTAACTCCATGCAAAAACATCAGAAAATTCCTTGAACAACTCTATGTATTTGAGTTTAATGTGAGCTGGCAAAGTTTTGGACAGTTTGATCATTTTTGGTTTTTCCTCAATGCCTATATTACATTCCTCCACTTCAGTTTCTACAGGTTCCAATTTAGGTTTATTGGCCACATCATTAAAATCAAACAATTCTTCTAGAGGGGCCAAACCCTTGGGCAAACTATCATCCTTAGAATGCAGAGTTTCCAACTCGTCTGTTTCAGACTCTGCTCTCAATTCTGCTTTGTTTCTGCGTTTTCTGGTCTGAAGGTTAATGTTGACAAGCTCAGGAGAAGGTTCTTCTTCACCAAGAAAATTTTCTTCACTGCAGTCTGTATCATAGTCTGAATCTGAACTATGGAGTTCAAACTCATTTCTGAATTGCATGAAGTCTTCTATTTGTTTATCTCCATCAAACACCTGCCAATATTTCTTGTTATCCAGGACAGCTGGTCTGAATTTAATCTGAGATGTGTCATCATATAGCATTGGGCAAGTTCTAGCAGCAAAGGCTAAATTGTGGGCTGCAATGTTTCTTTTCCTTGGGACAAAACCCAGGTTGGCCTCCTCAAATGTTTTCAAAAGATCCATGACATCATTCCTGTAGAAGTCTGGGGTGATTTGCATTATACTCCCCATTTACTTGCCTAATGATTAATTCAGAATCCCCATATACATTGATTCTTCTGGCTCCTAAATTCTTCAGCAATTGTAAGCCTAAGAGCAGGGATTCATATTCTACTATGTTGTTTGAACACTGAAATTTCAATTTGCAAGAAATACATTCTGTGTGCTTGCTATCAGTGTTAGTAATCCAGACACCTGCACCAGCGTTCGTTCTAGTGCATGACCCATCAAAATACATAGTCTAGAGAGGATCACCTTTAGTTTTATCAGTTTGGTGAATGTCCTCTGTATGATTTGACCCCTCAAGTTTTTCATCGGGTTGAGGATTGCTCTCTTGACTGTCAAGGTTTAACAACAATGGATTCATGACTTGTAATTCAAGACCGGTGTTTTGTTTGCCAATGTTTTCAAATGTAGCAAACTATTTTGACACTTCAGTGCTGTGTTCCTCTTCCTCCGTTTCAGCCATTTATCCTTTTAGAGTGATTTGTTCAGGGAGGGTTTCATCATTAAACATGATAAAAGAATCAAGGCTCGTACTTACAGCGTACAGAGGAGAGTTTTGAGGCCTGTCTTGACTTGTAACTGTGTATTGCATGTGGGAATCCCTGTAAAGTCTTCTAGTCTGATTGAAAACAGGGATAGTCACATAGGTCATGTCCATTTGCATGGTCCCCTGTAACTTAGCCCCCCAAGATCTTGAAAAATCATTCCATACTTTGGGGGTACATCAGCCACAACAACATCCATGACCAAACACTTGTCTGGAATTTGGGCTAAATTAACACAGAGGTCCTTGATCAATCCTAGACATTTAACTCTGCTTGTGTCAAAGGAGTACAGGTCTTTGTAAGGTCTGGTAATTTCAAGACCCAGGCTTTCCATCACAGCTTTTGGCATTAAATTATGGGAAGCACCTGAATCATGCATAGCATTGTGAAAAATTTTGTCATGAACGTTCAAAATTACATAGAAGTGAGGGACAGGTCCCTCTTGAAACTTACCTTCAATCTTTGGACCAAAAATAAGCTCTGGCTAGTCGTCATTAAGATTGAGTGTATCCTCATTTTCTTCTAGGTTCAAAGCCTTCAAAATTTTGGACCTATATACATATTGGGCAGCTAACTCAGTCAAAGGAATAGAAATTTTAATCTTTGAGATTTCCTGTTCCAGACTGAAAGGAATTTGATTCTTTAAGGTGTTGGTTTCAGCTTTGTTTACTGCCACTTTATCAGCAACCACAGCTTGCTGATTTTTTTTATCTACAGATGACACAGCGGTTATAATAGGAGTACTAGCTGAAGTGTTAGTACTACTGATGTTTGCACTCTTCTTTTCAATATTTTGAGTTTCTTTCTCTTTACCTTTACCAGAATTATCAGCCACTGTTTTGTCTTTTTGTTTGACTGTTTTAGGCTTGGTTGAAGTGCTTCTTTGAGAGGATTTGTCAAAGGTTTTGTTGTTGGGGGTTTGTTGATTAGATTTACTTCTGAGTTCATATTCCTTTGAAGGCTCTATGACAGCATTTTCCATGTTTTGATAATAATTTTCATTATCATCTCTTTTGTCATCGTAAGGTGTATAAAGACCTTGTTTCCTATCATAATGAACCTCGAAGTCATCATCATCTACCCCAAATAAGTTTATATCATCCTCCTCTGTTATTTGATCTGTTTCCTCAACCTCACTTACATAGTTTTGATGAAAGGGAGGAGTGATCTGTTGATCATCTTCCCTGGGTCTGTTTGGAGGTTGATTCCTTCTAACATTCTGATTCTGGTTTTGGTTTCTGTTTTGAGGAGCGTTTTGATTTAGACTTGCTTGCGCTCTCTCTAGAATGCTCATTTTCTTCATCATTTCTTCCATCATTCTTTCCATCTTTGAGCTTGAGGTGGAAGGGGTGGATTCCTCTCTAAAAGATACTCTTTTTTCAGCTTTCATCCTTGCTCTCTTCTCCATAAGGTTAACTTCCACAGAAAGAGCACCTCTTTGCATATCTTCAAGGGTTGCAAAATCTCTTTCTCTTAATGAATAGGTCATATCAGCATCAAACCCTTCAGGAAACTTGTTTAAAGCTGAACCTTGTGGAGGTTTTAATTCTGGGGAAAGCGCGTTATACACACTGTTAAATCTGGTACAATAAGCCTATACACTTTCCCCTGGGTTCCTATGGAGATCATATAGTCATAAGAACTTGGGTGGTTTTCCCACCCCATTTGTTTAAGAATGTTTGATGGAAGCCTTGGAGCATCATTAATATGAGGGGCTAGAAACCTTTAACCATTTCTGCATCTGCTTCTTCCCACTCTTTTTGAGCAAATTAACTGAATGATGGTGACCATCACTGTCAATTCTGTACTTCTATTACAAAGAATCATTCATTCTATCTAGAGATGTTGTGATGTCACGTATTGCTATGACTAGAGAGCAAGAATTTGGACTGATAATTCAAGGGCTTATCAGGTTAAATACAAACAGAATAGACTTAAGGGATACACACCATGTCGCCCACAGATAGGTGGTGGGAGTGTAGATTTCCAAGATGTGGGTAAATAAATGAAGTGGTTCGAGCAAGGAAGAAAAATATGAATAAGTGGTGAACAATAAAGATTAATGAATGATTTGATGAGAGACACCTAGATTATGTAGAAAAAGTAAATCAGGAGGTGTTGATTCTCTATTCCCAAGGGGTTCACTTGTTTCCGGAGATGAATGTGAAGACTCAGAATCTAACTGATCTAAATCACCAAATGACCTAGTCCTAAACGGGTTGACTAAAGTAAACACATGATTGATGCCCAGTGAAGATTTCGGGCGGGGATAATTTTAGGGGCAAATTTTAGCCCAAAGGAAAATTTTAAGGGATTTTAAATTTTATTAGGGAAAATT
>JAXQQM020059935.1:0-454750 GCA_034641835.2 Pinus albicaulis | reverse complement strand
CCTTTTTTGATATGAAATTTTTTACGGGTGGCCAGCAGTGGCTCCACTTTGGGATGGTGCCTTCTTGAAGGCATTAAGAACTTCAGACTTGCTTTATGCAGGATGCGACACATGCCACATCCATTATGTTTCTCTGGGAGGCTGACCTATGCCACATCCATTATGTTTCTCTGGGAGGCTAACCTGTGCCTGATCCATTGGGCTGCCCTTCCTTTGCTAGGATGATCTTGCTCTGAAAACATATTAGCAGTTATAATAACAATGGACTTTCATCTACAAGCTTTCTACCTACCCAATCCTACAGATCTAACATTTTTTCTTCTTAGAGTGCACTTGGATTGGAAAACTCTCTTGCAACATTTTATTCTTTTTGAAAGAAAAAAAATCGAATCTATTTCTACTCCTTATTTCTCCATGGATTCAGATTAAACAGTTGAA
The DNA here is from genome assembly GCA_034641835.2 of Pinus albicaulis. Lineage (NCBI taxonomy): Eukaryota > Viridiplantae > Streptophyta > Pinopsida > Pinales > Pinaceae > Pinus > Pinus albicaulis. The sequence continues at coordinate 454,312 of JAXQQM020059935.1, read as the reverse complement.
TCCATATAATTCTCTACCTAATATACTATCTGTTGGGATTAAACTGTCCAACAGATTTTTATTCTCTAATTTCTAAAGCGGAAATTAAAAAGAATACAAGTTAGGATTGAACAGTCTAACTTGATATTGATCTATGGCATAAAAACAAGTTGCACATAGATTATTATTTGCAGAAAAATAAAATCAAAATGGAAAGGCTTAAGATTTGAAAGTTTAGCCACTTCTTCATCTTTTTCTGACTTTTTTTGACTCTTTTGGCTTGTCCTTCCTTGTTTTCGGATTCCAAAATTTTGACCATGTTTGAACCTTTAATTTCTATCCTAAACTATCTACTGATAAGCCAAGATTAGACAGTTTGGCATATCAAATTCACTATCCTATCAGCAAAAAATTTAAAGCTAATTAGTCGAGATTAGGCTGTTTGACTAACTAGAAGTGTGTTATGTAGGAGTGGTATTTGAGCTTGCACACTTTCAAAATTTGTTTCTCTTTTCTTTTCTTTTTATTGTTTTTGTACTTTTTCTTTTATGGGACTAAACAAAGCAAATGGTATTTATAATGGAAATGAAAGCTTTAAAATCAAACTCAGCAGTAGTAATGCTTAAGGACCCTGCCATTGACATGACCCCCAAACAGATCTGTGCCATCTAAATCTTGTAGAAAAAAGGCATTAGGACCAATGGTGGACTGAATGATGTAAGGACCTTGCCACAAATTGTCAAATTTACCATGTTTACCCTTATCCTCTCTTTTGGAATCCCATTTGAGTACCTTATCTCCAATGTTGAAAACACAAGCCTTTTTTCTTTTGTCAAACAACTTATTTATGTTTTCTTGCACCTTCTGAGCCCTATTGTAAACCTCTTCCCTAGTCTGCTGAAGATGTATTGTCTGACTGATTCTCCTAATCATGCTGTCTTCTTCTGACTGTATTTCTTGGATTGATTTTATTACTGGTGCACCTAGGCTGGTAGGAAACACTGCATCAACTCCATAAACAAGCTGGTAAGGGGACATTCCAATGGAATTCTTTGTGGTCAATCTGTTTGCCCACAAAGCATGCACCAACTTGTTATGCCATGATTTTTTGTTCTCTTCAAGCAACTTCTTGATGATGGTCACCAAAATTTTATTTGATGATTCTGCTAGCCCATTACCTTGAGGGTAGTAAGTAGTGGAATGACCAAGTGTAATCTGATACCTGTGACAAAAATCAATCATATTTTTGGAACAAAAAGCAACAGCATTATCAGTAATAATCTTCCTAGGGCATCCAAATCTAGACAAGATATGGTCTTCAAAGAATTTTATAATGACAGAATATGTGGCATTCCTAGAAGGGATGGCTTCAATCCATTTTGTGAAGTAGTCAGTGGCTGTGAGAATCCATTTGTGTTGGGCAGACGAAGTAGGATGGATTTCCCCTATGAAATCTAGACCCCACTGTTGAAAAGGAGCTTCAACAGTGATAGGTTGTAATGGTAAAGGAAGAATTTTTATTCTACCTTCAAAAATCTGGCACTTGTGACAAGCAACTATCATTTTATGGACATCCTGGAAGAGGGTGGGCCAGTAATAGTCAGCTCTAAGGATTTTATTGGTTGTGGTTTTCTAGTAAAGATGACCTCCACACTCTCCTTCATGGAATTCATGTTTGATCCTCTCTGCATCAACTTCAGGCAAACATTTAAGAAATAAACCATCAACATTTTTCCAAAATAAACATTCATTTAAAATGCAATAGTTCCTAGTTTTCAATTTTAAGAACCTTGCCTTTGTTTTTGATAAATCAGGAGGAGCATTAAGATTTGCAAGTACAAACAAGATGTCAGTGTACCAAGGTGAGTTTTGAAACTGCTTTTCGACAGTGGGAGCAGGTAATTCTTCTTGTTCATCCAAGGCATCTACCATGTTAATGTCAAGGGTTTGTAGATTAGATTCAGCCATTAGTTGAGCTAAGCCCTGACCTTTGATAAGTTTGGTTGGTATTATTTCCAAATCATACTCTAATATAATATCAATCCATTTACCTCTCTTTCCATCTGGGTCTTGTGATAAGATGTCTTTTACCACTATATTAGGTACATAGGCAATGATGTGGGAATGTAGAATATACACCCTGAAATCCTTTAAGGCTTTTACCAAAGCATAAGCCTGTTTTTCCATTATGTTGTATTTCAAGGGTGCATCCCTTAAAGCCTTGCTGAAAAAAGCAATGGGCTGTTCCTGTCCCTCTGGGTTTTTTTGCAATAGGACCGCTGCCACAGTATTCTCTAAGGCAAAGGAGAAAATAAGGAACTCCCTGAAAAGTCTGGGCTGATTAGGACTGGTGCCTGGGTGAGCGCATGTTTTACCAATTCGAAGGATTTTTTGGTTTCTATAGTCCACTTCACTCCTACTTCTTTCTTGAGCATATTAGTCATGTTTCTAAGGAGCTTTGATAAGTCGGGAATAAACCTCCTCAAGAAGTTAATCTTTCCAATAAAGGACTGCAATTATTTTATGTTCCTTGGTTGTCTAATTTGTAGTATTCCATCAACTCTATTTGGATATATTTTAATCCCTTCTTCTGATATGATATGGCCCAGGAGTTTCCCTTCCTGAAGGCCAAACACTATATTTTTGGGATTTAAAGATAACCCAAACCTTCTGCACTTTTCAAGGACCTTTCTTAAATGTTTCAGGTGCTCTTCATCAGATTTGGAATAAACTATTATGTCATCAAGGAAAATTACAATGAAGGGCCCTATCTCCTCTAAAAATGCAATATCCATGGCCCTTTGGAAAGTGGCCCTAGCATTCGTTAATCCAAAAGGAATTTTCACATACATGAAAGTGCCCCAAGGAGTGGTGAAAGTTGTCTTGAGTTGGTCTTCTGGGAGTAATAAAACCTGTCTATACCCTGAAAAACCATCTAACAGAGAAATCCTCTTTGAACCAACTACCCTTTGAAGATTGTGTTCCATTTTGGGTAAAGGGTAATTGTCTTTTAGGGAGGCTTTGTTAAGGTTTCTGAAATCAATGCACAATCTGATTTCTCCTGTCTTTTTCCTCATGGCTACAAGGTTAGAAACCCAATCTGAAAACCTCACAGGCAAAATGATTCCTGCCTCATACATTTTCTTGATTTCCTTTTCTACTAGAGGTAGTTGTATTGGATTAATTCGACGCAGTTTTTTCTTAAAGGGTTTCTGGTTTTCTTTCAATGGGATCTTGTGCTGGATGATTTCTGTATCGTAGGCTTTCAAGTCTTGATAGCTCCAGGCAAACACATCGACAAACTCTTTAAACAAGTCAACGTATTTCTTTTTTATGTCTGGTGGCAAGGACTTAGCCTATTTCATCATTTTTGGCTGATCCTCGGTGCCTATGTTGCATTCCTCAACCTCAGACTCTGTGTATTCTATGGTGGGCTTCTTTGCTACATCATTAAAATCAAAGAGGTCTTCTAACGGTGCTAGCCCCCTAGGTATGTTCTTGTCCTTTGATGACAACACCTCAATGTCTTCGTTTTCTGTGTCCTTGTATTCTTCAGCATGAGTGTCGAGTTTTTTATTTAACATGTTGATTTCTACGGGACCAAATGGTGTTTATTTTTCAGGGGAATTTTTGTTTGGGCGATTTTTATCGGATTTAGAATCCGAATCAGATGACTCAAATTTGTTTCTGCCCAACAAAAAATCCTCTATCTATTTGTCACCCTTAAATACCTGCCAATATTTTTCATTATCGGGCACTGCTGGTCTAAATTTAATTTGAGTTGTACAGTCTTCGGTTCCAAATGGCGTTAACCATGTTCTAGCCGCAAAAGCTAAATTGTGTGCGGCAATATTTCTTTTTCTTCGAACAAAAATCAATTTGGACTCCTCAAAAGATTTTAAAAGGTCCATGACATCGTTTCAATAAGCTCTAATTCTGGGATGATTTGCGTTATACTCCCGATTGACTTGTTTAATGACTAGTTCTGAATCCCCGTACACATTAATTCTTTTGGCTCCGATCGTTTTCAACAAATGTAAGCCTAAAAGCATGGACTCGTATTCTGCTATGTTATTGGAACACTGAAAGTTTAATTTGCAGGAAATGTTTTCTATGTGGTTGTTTTCAGTGTTGGTAATCTAGACACCTGCACCAGCATTGCTCTTAGTGCATGACCCATCAAAATACATACTCCATAGAGGATCATTTTCGGTTTCGTCTTCTTCAACCAACGTGCTCACGGGTTGTTGTGAAATCTCGGCACTTACTTGTATTTGTTTCACCTCCTCAGGTTTGTTATGGAGCTGAACATGAGGGGTAGTTTGTCGTTTTCCATATTGGCTTTGTTCACTCTGGTCCATTGTTTCAACATGCTGTTCCAAAGTTTCTCTCTCGTTTTCTTCCATATCTAGAACCACATTTATTTCTAGATTAGGGGTTTCTAACTGTTTATCTGAGTCACTGTGTTCTGGCTTTGACTGCTTTGTTGATTCATTATTGTAAAAGATAAACGAATCCGGGTTAGTATGGACATAATAAATGGGAGAATTTTCAGGCTTTTCTGGGCTACTGACCATGAACTTCATGTGGGACTCTCTGTACAGTCTTATGAGCTTGCTAAAAATAGGGATAGTGGCATATGTCCCGTCCATATATATGGTACCTTGGAGCTTGGCACCCCATGATCTTGACAACAACATGCCATATTTAGGAGGCACATCAGCCACCACAACATCCATCACCATGCACTTGGCTGGGATTTGGGTCAAAGTCACACAAAGGTCTTTTATCAGGCCAACGGACTTTACTCTATTAGAATCAAAATAATATAAATCCTTGTAAGGTCTGGTTATTTCTAATCCCATCCTTTCCATTATCACCTTTGGCATAAGGTTGTGCGAGGCTCCAGAGTCATGCATGGCATTATGCGAGATCTTGTCATGAACATTAAAACTCACATAAAAGGGAGGTACATGTCCCTCCTGATATATACCTTCAATCTTAGGGCCAAAAATGAGCTCTGGCTAGTCATCATCAAGATTGACTGAGTCATTATTATCCTCAATATTTAAAGCCTTCAAAATTTGGGTCCTGTATACATTCTGGGAAGCTAACTCAGTCAGGGGAACAGAGATTCTGATCTTTGAAATTTCCTACTCTAGGCTGAAAAGAATCTGGTTCTTTGATGAACTTGTCTCAGCCTTACTAGCTGCTAGTCTATCAACAACATCAGCTTGTTGATTTGTTCTACTTGTTTTTGACAAAGTGATCTTAACAGGAGTACTAGCTAAAGTGGTAGTACTACTAATGTCCACACTCTGTTTTTCTTTGTTTTGAGTGCCTTTCTCTCTATCTCTATCAGAATTCACATCTATTGTTTTATCCTTTTGTTTGACCATTTTAGTCTTGGTTGTAGTGTTGTTTTGTGAATATTTGTCAGAGGTTTTGGTGTTGGGAGTTTTTTGACTGGTTTTTCTTCTAAGGTCATATTCTTTCTGAGGCTCTATGATAACATTTTCCATGTCCTGAAAATAAATTTCATTATCATCTTTGTTGTCATCATAAAGGGTATGAAAACCTTGTTCTTTATCAAAATGAATCTCAAATTCATCATTATCTACTCCCAACATGTTGATATCATCTTCCTCAGTTATATCCTCTGTTTCCTCAACCTCACTTATATAGTTTTGATGAAAGGGAGGAGTGATCTATTGATCATCTTCCCTAGGTTTGTTTGGAGGTTGGTTCCTTCTAAAATTTTGATTCTGGTTTTGGTTCTTGTTTTGAGGAGCAGTTTGGTTTTGACTTGCCTGTGCTCTCTCAAGGATGCTCATTTTCTTCATCATCTCCTCCATCATTCTTTCCATCTTTGAGTTAGAATTAGAAGGGACATTTTCCTCTCTGAAGGATACTCTCTTTTCAGTTTTCATTCTTGCTCTCTTCTCCATGAGGTTGACTTCCACAGAAAGAGCACCCTTTTGCATATCTTCAAGAGTTTCAAAATATCTCTCCCTCAGCTGATAGGACATCTCAGGATCGAACCATTCAGGAAACTTGTTTAAAGTTGAGCCTTGTGGAGGTTTTAGTTCTGGTGAAAGTGCATTATACACACTATTGAATCTAGTGCAATAAGCTTGCACACTTTCGCCAGTGTCTCTATGGATATTTTTATAGCCAGAAAGGACTTGGAGAGGGTTTTTCTTTACTTCCCATTTGTTTAAGAATGTTTGATGGAAGGTTTGTAGATCACGGATACTATGGGGGTTTAAACCTTTGAACCATTTCCTCACTTCTCCCCCTAGGTTCTGAGCAAATAACCTAAGTTTGACCGAATCATCATCAATTTCATTTATGTCAAAGTAGTCATTCATCCTATCCACATGTTGTGATGTAGTTGTAGTACTTTTAGCATCGTATAATGGAATTTTGGACTGATAGGGACCGATAGTCCCGTGGAAGATTGACTAATGGTGCAGAAAGACTAAGGATAAATACCATGTTGCCATGATATGTGGTGGAGGTGGATTTACAAGAGGTATTAAGAAAAGGGAAAGTGGGCTAAAGTGTAGTGACTTGAATAGTGGATGTAGGGTGAGCAAAGGTAGATGGACCAGGAATAGACCGTTGAGTTGATCTTGGGATGAGAGACACCTAAGTTGTGAAGGAAATGTAAATCGGGAGGTGTTGTTTCTCTGCTACCAAGAGGTTCACTTGTTTCAGGAGATGATAGTGAAAACTCAGAATCTAATTGATCTAAATCACCAATAGACCTAGTTCTAAATGGATTTACTAAGTGAACGTGAGATTGTTGTAGAGCTGAAAGATTTTCAGGAACTAAATTAGCTCTCAAGGGTGATCTGGAAACAATTGATAAATTAATCTTAGGACACTTCCTAAGGATACTTTCTGGGTTATCAAATATCTTAGGTGGATCAGGGTCAGGATAGGCTCTAGTGTGAATCTTTCTAGAAGCCACTATGCTGTGTTTTTCGGATCCAAATAAACAAGATAAGTTAAACCAGGTATGACAATCTTTAAAAGGTTAACTAGTCTGTTTTGGAAAAATTTCAATCCTACAGTCTTGTGACTGAGTTTGAAAGATATTACAATGATAAGGGTTCTTCCCAGTGGAGTCTTAAGGTTTTTTCAGGATTGTGGAGTCGCCAAGTGGAAGTTTTTAACTCTTTTTAGATGTAAAAGGTCTTATGGTCCACCACCATGTTTATTGAATACCAATCTGAAATATTTTTAGGTTTTTCTGAGTTGTGGTTGTATGGAAAACTAAAGAGTTTATAAAAGCTGGCCAAGAAACTATGAACTCAAAAATTTCCCTAGTGGAGTCGCCAATATGTTAGCACCCTGTAATTAGCAAGATTTGCAAAAGTCCAACTGCAGGGAGAACATCAGACCACTTTGGGATCCAAGGATCTAGCCTTCCTAAATCCAGAGAGGGATATCTCTATGAATGGGTTCAAAACATGTGATCTTTAATAGCTGAAATTGATATTAGGCTAGTTATGAAGAGCTTGGGTTTTGTTTTTTTTGTTTTGGTTGGGCGAAGACATGATGAAGGTGAAGGGAGTTTCAAAATGAAGGGTGAAGGTGTCTGCAAGTGAAGGAATGATTTGGCTGACAGAAAGGCAAAGACAGTTTTAACCCATTGGGTTATGGAGTCATAGGAGGATTTTAATTGGACAACAATGTTCAAACAGGATCCATGGGGCAAGTCACTTATGTCAAAGGATCTCTTAAGGCAATTTTATGGAATGAAACAGATGGGAAATGAAGAAAAACAAATGAAAAAACAGTGAGACAACCTAAGATCAAGTAAGTTCCTTTAAACTATCTTTCTTCAGCATGTACTTAAATGAAAACATAAGAGTATTTCTGAGATTAGGTTAGTACCTTTAAAATAGCCTACATTGAAGTAATTTCAGTTAGAAAACATCAAAAAATAGTTTGAACAGCTTAAGATCAGGCAAGTGCCTTTAAGCTACCCTACTTTCAGAATATTCAATAACAAAAACATAAAATTATTTTGAGATCAGGTTAGTGCCTTTAAACCAGCCTGCATTGAAGTACTTTCAGTCAGAAAACATTAAAAAACAGTTGAATAGCTTAAGATCAGGTAAGTGCCTTTAAACTACCCTGCTTTCAGCATATTCAAAATAAGAAAACCATAGATAACAGTGATACAGAGAAATTTAGATCATGCAAGTGCCTTTAAACCAACCTCCATTTATGTACTCTTCAAAGAGAACTTTCAAATGAAGAAAACATAGATAGTAAATATTTCAGTAAGAGTAGGGTACTGTTGAAAGTAAATCCTAGCTCTATGTTTGCTGCTCTTTATCATAGAAACTGAACAAAGTGAAAACATTAAGCAAAATAACAATTTACAATGAGAAACACATCAGCATTGACATAAATCAGGATCCCATAGATCAGTATCTTGTATTTGATGTTTCAAACCAGTTACAATCAGCAAGCCCGATGGGTCTCTAGAAATTCAAACTTCTCATATCAGCTTCTGTATCTTCAAGTGGCAAACAGGGCATCAGGAGCTTCAGAGACTATTACATGCATTCAGATGTCTAGAGACCAACATTTTCTCATCTTCTACAGAAGTATTTATATAAGAATGAAGAGGTGGGAGGATTTCCCAGGGATCAAGTATCATTAATTATGTAATCAATGCAATTTCTAGCCTTTGAGAACCAGGCAAGGCATAAGGCGGGAATGTAATCATTTCTAACTCTGCTTCATAACTCTATTTCTTCCTTTCGAGGCCTAATGATTGAAAAGATCTGCTTCTGGACTGTTCTTTAATTTTTTAAAATAGTTTTTCCGACAATTGGAGATAAGATCCTTGAGTAACATTAATTGTTCGACTGTCTTTGGGAAAAACACCTCATGTTTGTAACAATGACTAAGTCTTCTTTAATTACCATGAGGTTGCAGTTGCCCTTTGGGAGCTGGAGAGGTTTATTCACTTTAGTTCAGAGTTTTCGATCTTCTGCTCTGGTAAGAACTGATACTCTTTTAACAGTGATTTAAGAACATAGTGTCTTGTTGATGTGCAGGGCCACACAGGGCCTTTATAGTATCAACGCCCATGAAACATTGATAATCATGGAGAGGAACCCTGTTTTAATTGCTTTCCCTTTGATAACCAAAGGCCAAAAGATAGGGGCCTTTGGCTTTCTTTCATTCGTAATATGGAGAGAACCTTCGGGACCTGCAAAACAAACAAAATGTTATGAAATCCTGCGAAAATAGGTTAAACTGCTTCAGAAGGCGGGGAAGGAGTGTAGCTGTTGGATGAAAGCATCCAAAGGTGGATATTTGCTCAGAATAGGCAAAAGGAAGAGCGGGAGAAAAACAAAGCAGAGTTATTTTGGGCCGTTCGATCCGGACATGTGGACGGTCCAGATTCAATTGGTAGATCGTAATTGGGGGATCACAATCAGGGGTGGAGAGCAGATGGGTCGACCAAAACATGCGATGCGATGAAGCGAAGGCCATCGATCTACAGATTAGATTGATGGTGGAGGACAAATCAGGGGAGAGGCCAATCGGTGAAACAAAAAAGTGGATGCGATGTGAAAGTTGCGATGCGATTGCACGATCAGGCGGGCAGAAGCGATTAGGCGATGGTCGTCGATCTGAGGATCAGATCGATGGTGGGAAATGAATTGGAGTACTGGCTGATCAAAGGGACAAACAAAATGCATGCGATTTAAAATTTGTGATAGCGATGACCGTTTGATCAGCTTTCGATCAACGACGGAGATTAGTCTTTATAATGAAAAGTGAAAACCCTTATAATATACGAAAAACCCAAAGTTTTTAATAAAAAAAAAATTTTAATGGATCAGGGTGGAAATAATATATATATAAAGGATAGGCACCCGACTGCAGGGCCTTTGGATATATGAAACACAAAAGGGCCCGGTGCTTAATAAATCAAGGGTCAATCGCAATCTGAGCTGCGGGCCTGGTCTTTTTAATCTACCCATTTGAAATCTTACGATGCGAATTAGCACCTGGGGTTTTTAACACTTGGGCCCGGGGAAAGTCACTTGAAATAGTGGTGGGGAAGATTTATAATACGTAAGACCCAATCGCATCGGAACTTTGGATGCGGGTCTTTCTGATCAACCCATTGTGAATTCTTCGATCGCGATTGTGCGATCGGGTCTTTTTAATCTACCCATTTGAAATATTTAACACGTGCTTTTAGTTTTTAGTTCAAAAGTTTGGATAAATGGGGTTTTGGCTTTATAAAAGAAAAAAGGTGATCAGGAAGGTTTTTACAAGGCTTTAAGGGCGGAGGCGGGCCCACAGGATATATATATAAAAATTGATGTGATCGTGAGTTTTTATAATGCAAAGGATCAATCGCATCGGGGTTTTTTTGCAGCAAAACATATGCGCTGGTTTGATTTATTCTGATGTCGATAAGCGCCAATGGGACTAACGCCTGGTTCCATGGAAAGGGCATGTGGGGGAAGTGGTTAGGACTTAGCCCAAGGGGCTTAAGTCCATAGGAATAAAACTTGGTTTTTTATGAAATTTTCAGAGTTTTCAATGGTTTTTAGAGGTTTCGGTAAAGCTAAAGAATGGGTCTTTAACATTATAAAAGTGATTTTCATGAGGGGGGGGAAAAGAAATCATGAAAACAAAGGGGTTTTTATGGAGAAAAAGGGGAGCGAATGAAGGTAAGTTTGGAAGAGGGGGAGAGGAAGAATGGTGGTTTTACAGCAGTTTCTTCTTATGAAATTAGCAGGGTTTTTGAGTTCTGGAGGGAATCAATAGTGAAGACTTTTTAAAAATGAGCATGAGATCTCCCACAGGCTTCAAGAGATAACATTTTGGCCATGAAAGTGTTTCTTGAAGACTGAACAATGTTTTGGCCACCTTTTGATAGGACAAATTTTTACAGGTGGCCAACACATCCCAATGATGATACGGTAATCCTTGAATTGTGCACCACTTCTTCCCAGCAAAGATGGCTTAAAAAAGGAAAAACCATCTCCTCTTGTCCAAAACATTGCCACACTTTTCCTCATACTTTGAAACACATGTAAAAGTATTTGTATCCTCTGTAACACTTTGACAAACCTATGTATCAATCATCATCAACATAATACATTATCTAACCAAACTTATTCCTCTTCTTGCAACTTTGTTGTTATCCACCAATCAATCTAGGTCGACATAGTGTAATGAGATTATAGTGGAGATTTACGTCAAGGCCAACACATTAGGCCATAATGCCAAAAATATCCTCATTTTGACTTGATGCCAACCTCCTTCAAGCACCAATTCCTTCTCTCTCCCCCTTTTACATCAAGGGTGAAGGGAAACACTAGGTTAAGAGAATTACTCCCACTAAAATTCTTGGCACAAACTTACATTCAAATAAAAGTTGGCATGTCACCTGTAATATATCTCACTTGCATACCATACTCCCTTTAATCATAGACTGAGTCTACTAACACTTTCAATTTTGTAATAGACCTCCTAATGATATGTAATACGAGTAAAAGGCTTCATGGAGAAAATAAGTGGATTTAATAATCACAACCAATGAATATATTCACCCAATTCCATGAGGAAATATTAATGATATACAAGACAAAACATGACTTTGACACCCAACATTATATGCATAGATGAATTTGACAACTTTTATAATACATTCTAGACCAGATGTGTCTCTTCATGACCAATTCACCAAAATATGAGACAATGATTATACGTGGATAAGCCATATAAGTAAAATACATGATATATTGTAGCACATGGATAATAACATATGTGGACATCTCATCAACATATCAATTCAATACCTATACAAGTCACTACACAACAAATTAAGACAGATCAACAACATATCAAATACCATCCAACACCAACAATGAACTAGAAACCACCATACTGTGCATATTAATTTGAAACATAATGATATGATAGCAACAACGAAAATTTCATAGAGACAACAATATATATAACTCATCCTTATCAATGAAAACGATAACCAACAACAAGTAAAGCATCAAAGAAAGAATGTAAGAAAAATGATAGCAACAACAATATAACATTTTGGAATGAGTCAACACATTCTCATACACAATCCCGACAACACATATGTAATAACTACAAACTCCTGCAATGAAAAAGTTTCATATATAGAAAGTTCGTCCAAGTAGTTTCTTTTCCCTTTTTTGCTAGCAAGGGACCATAATGCGAAAAATGCACCATGAAGCAACTAAAACATATGATATGGTCCCACTAAACATGTTCCATCTTCTCCTAACATACAAATCCTAATCACAATACCCTCATAGATATAACATTGTTATAAAAATAATAGGTATCAAAATAATCTAGCACCACAAGGAGTCATCATTAAAGTTGAACCAGTGAAATAACATACATACATCACTCCCCTATGATCATGCACTTCTTTCCAACAACCTAATCCTTGTTACCTGATTCTCATTAAGTTATCATCTACTTCACATTTAATTCTATTTTAGAAATATGCATCAAGTAAAATAGAATACAGTGGGGACTATCTTCCCCTACACTTAATATGAAGAGAAGCATACTAACCTCTTATGTCTACCTAGATTTTTCTTTAGTACATATACTTTGCTTGAATTTATGACTCCTTCTGTTATGTTTGGTATGTGTTATATTATTTCCATGAATAATCACACGGGGTGGGCGGACCCCCCATGGTTTTGTGCATGGGTTTGCACATGGTTTTGGAGCATGATGGTTTTCGACGCCTGGTATTTTGTAGATCCAGTCAAGGGAACTATGGTTATGTTCTAATCCAGGGTTAATGGATTGGGGTTTATGTATGCTTCGGCATGTATATATATGTGTTGTAACACTAAAAGGAATATAATGAAAAATCAAGTTGTTCGTCCTGATTTGGGATCCAGGGGAAAATCTCTGTGTTTATCTATTTTATGTTTTATGCTCTCACTACTATTTATTTTATTTCTTTATGATTCTTTTGCAGATAATTTCTTTACAGGGTTAAAAACTACATTTGGTATTAGAGTAGTTTCAGCTTCAAGGGATGCCTTTGCTGCTAAGGGGTTTTTTGCTCAGGCCTGAGGTAAACCCTGTTCAGTGGGAGATCTGCGAGATTGATTCTTGTGGTGAAAGAATATGGCGAGCAACGGGAAGATAGAGATCGAGAAATTTAATGGTCAAATTTTTGAGTTGTGGAAGCTCAATATGGAGGATCTGCTGGTGGATAAAGATCAGTGGATCACGGTAGATTCAGGTACTAAACTAATAGCAATGTCATATGAATACTGAAAGAAGCTAGATCGGAAGGCAAAGAGCACAATAAAGTTATGTGTCTTAGATTCGGTATTGTTGAATGTATCTGGGGAAGCTACGATGAAGACATTGTGGGACAAGCTAGGGACATTATACCAATCTAAGTCTCTGGTGAATAAATTGTTCCTGTGGAAAAAGCTGTATAACCTAAGGATGAAGGATGGAGACTCAGTGATAGAGAATCTGAATGCATTCAATACTGCGGTAAGTCCAATGTCAACTGTTGATATTAAAATCTCAGATGAAGATAAGTGCATCAGTTTGTTGTGTTCTCTACCAGACTCGTGGGATAGTCTGGTTATTGCAATAAGTAACAATACAACTACCTTGAATTTTGATGACATTGTCTCAGCCTTACTATCAGAGGAAATGAGATAGAGAAATATGGAGGGTTAGAATGGAGATGCCTTATCTATACGAGGAAGGTCCCAGAATAGAAACAAGAATAAGGTTTCGAGTGGGAGATCTAAATCTCCTGGAAAGTTTGTAAAGGTGTGCTAGAAATGAAAAAAGGAAGGGCACTACAAAAAGCACTACAGATCTAAAGCTCCTAAGAAAGGAAAGGGATCTAATGATGCTCCTTCTGCAGAGGAAAAAACCACCTCAGATGAAGGTTGGGTTGTGTATTTGGCTTCTTCTTCAATTACACATGTATATCATGAGTCATGGTTGATTGACTCAGGTGCACCCTTTCACTTCACTCCCCATAGGGAGTGGTTCTACGAGTATGGGAAATATGATGGCGGTGATGTCTTCTTAGGTGACGATAGGAAGGCCAGAATCGTCAAACGTGGAAAATTCAAGTTGAAGCTGCAAGGTGGAGGGATTAGAACACTTCCTGGTGTTCTGCACATTCCTGCATTGGCCAAAATTTTTATTTTTGTAAGCAATATGGATGATGCAAGTGTAAAAACATTGTTCTAGAAAGATACCTGGAAGATGGTTCGAGGAGCACTGGTATTAATGCAGGGAGTTCATATTGGAACTCTATACAAGCTTCAGGGCAACACTATTATTGTTGGGTGCAACAGTTATGTGGTTCCCGAAAGTGGAGCGGAAAGCCTAGTGGTCTCTAGAGAAAATACCATGCTATGGCATCAAAGGCTTGGACATATTGGAGAGAAGGGCCTTCAGATACTGCATGGAAATGGTATGGTAGAAGGTATGTCTAATATCTCTTTAGATTTTTATTTCTGTGAACATTGTGTCTATGGGAAGAAGAATCGGGTGTGTTTTCCTTCTGGTGCTAAGAGGGCGAACAAGATATTAGAGCTTGTGCACAATGATGTCTTTGGACCTATGTCGGTTCCATCACTAGGTAAGTCTATGAACTATGTTTCATTCATAGATGACTTCTCAAGGAATACATGGATATATTTCTTGAGGAAGAAATTTGAAGTATTTGACATATTTAAAGAATTTATGGCTCTGGTGGAAAACCACACAAAGAAGAAGATAAGGGTGTTGAGGACATATAATGGTGGGGAGTTCTGCAAGAAGGAATTTGAAGAGTTCTATAAGAAGTATGGTATAGCATGGAGAAGACTACTCAATACACCTCTCAGCAAAATAGAGTTGCAGAAAGAATGAACAGAATGCTGATGGAAAAGGCAAGAAGCATGCTCAGTGGTACCGCGTTAGGACAAGAATTCTGGGCAGAGGCAATGGAGACTGCATGTTACTTGGTTAATAGATCACCTTCATCAGCATTGGAGGATAAGACTCCACATGAGGTATAGACTGGTAAGAAACCCTCTCTATCACATCTGAGGGTATTTGGATGTGACGCATATGTACGTGTTCCAAAGGAGAAAAGGAGCAAGTTGGATAATAAATTTGAAAGGTGCCTCTTTATTGGGTATAAGGATGGTTTAAAGGGGTACAAGCTTTGGAACCCGGAAACAAGAAGGTTGTGTACAGCCAAGATGTGGTGTTTAGAGAGGTGAAAGATATTTTTAAACATGAAGTCCTACCAAAGGAACCTAAGAAGATAGAGTTTGAGCTAAAGGAGGATGAATCAGACTCTACAACAGAAGAAGACTTAGAAGAGGAAGAGCCACAAACTCCATCTATGAGAAGATCAGTGGGGAAAGAAGACAACTAGAAAGGTATCATCCATCTGCTTTCTATTCAAATTTTTCTTTAACTATAACTGATGATGATCCCATAACCGTCAGGGATGCAGTAGATTCAAAGGATGGAAAACTATGGAAGGAAGCCATGGTTGATGAAATGGCATCCTTGCATAAAAATGAGGCATGGGATCTGGTGGAGTTTCCGGCTGGAAGGAAGCCCATCGAGAGAAAATGGGTGTTTAAGAAGAAGATGAATGTAGAAGGCAAGGTGGAGAAAGACAGAGCTCAGTTGTTAGCGAAAGGTCATTCCCAAGTGCTAGGAATTGATTTTGGTGATATTTGTTCTCCTGTTGCCAAAGTTACTTCTATTATATTAATTTTATCTGTTGCTGCTGCATTTTATTTTGAGGTAGAACAGATGGATGTGAAGACAACATTTCTTCACAGGGATCTGGAAGAAGAGATCTACATGAAATAACCTGAAGGCTTTCTGGTGAAGGGGAAGAAAGAGCTAGTATGCAGGTTAAAGAAGTCTTTGTATGGGTCAAAACAGTCACCAAGGATGTGGTATCAGAAATTTGATACCTACATACAGGGACTTGGCTTCACCAGAAGCAAGGAGGATCACTGTGTTTATTTTAAATTAATTGGTGGTCATGTTATTTATTTGGTCTTGTATGTGGATGATATGTGTTGATTGGAAATGACAAAGAAATTATCCAAGATTTGAAGACGCAATTGTTCTCCAAATTCGACATGAAGGATCTTAGTGCTACAAAATATATTTTGGGCATGGAAATTAAGAGAGATTGGGCAAAGAGTAAGCTCTGGTTAAACAAGAGGAAGTATTTCGAGACTATATTGCAGAGGTTCAATATGCATAATAGTAAATTGGTGAATGTTTCGATTCCTGTAGGTACAAAGTTGTCTGTTGAACAGTGTCCCAAGACACAAGAAGAAGAGGAGGATATGTATATGTTCCATATGCAAGTGAAGTGGGTAGCCTGATGTATGCAATGGTCTGTATTGGACTAGACATTGCACATGCAGTGGGAGTATTGAGAAGGTTTATGTCAAACCCAAGGAAGGAGCATTAGATAGCAGTGAAGTGGGTTTTCAGATATTTACGTGGCACTAGTGATTATGTCTTGGGCTACCAGGGAAGACCAGGATTGGAAAGAGTGTTGGACATTTGTGGTTTTGTTGATGCAGACTGGGCTAGAGATCTGGACCAAAGAAGATGTACAAGTTGGTATGTGTTTAGCCTATTTGGAGGTGTAGGAAGTTGGATGAGTAAAAGACAGTTTGTAGTGGCTCTTTCAACTACAGAGGCTGAATGCATAGCAGCCACTCATGCAAGCAAGGAAGTCATTTGGTTACAGAGATTGTGTTCAAGTATGGGGTTGGTGCAGCAAGCTATAAGGATAGATTATGATAGCCAAAGTGCAATTTTCTTGGCTAAGAACCCTGCTTATCATTCAAAGACAAAGCACATTGATTTTCAGTACCACTTTGTGAGAGATATGGTTGAGGCTAAAAGGGTGTTGCTGGTAAAGGTGGACACTTTGAAGAATGTTGTAGATGCATTGATGAAGTCTGTAAGAACTCGGAATTTCTCTTGGTGTAGAGAAACAATGGGTGTTGTAGAACTGGGCTAATGACTAAGCTCTCGTGTGGCCCCCTATGGAAAGAAAACAACAAGTGGGAGAATGTTGGGTATGTGTTATATTCTTTCCATGACTAATCACATATGGGGGAGTCACAGGGGGGGCAGCAGCCCCCCCTGTTGGGGTCCATGGCAGCGCCCCAGAAAAAATTTTTGGTCCCTATTTTCGGTGGGCGGACCCACCCATGGTTTTGTGCATGGGTTTGCACATGGTTTTGGGGCATGATGGTTTTCGGTTCCTGGTATTTTGTAGATCCGGTCAAGGGAAATACGGTTATGTTCTAATCCAGGGTTAATGGATTGGGGTTTATGTATGCTTCGGCATGTATATATATGTGTTGTAACACTAAAAGGAATATAATGAAAAATCAAGCTGGTCGTCCCGATTTGGGATCCAGGGGAAAATCTCTATGTTTATCTATTTTATGTTTTATGCTCTCGCTACTGTTTATTTTCTATCTTTAAGATTCATTTGCAGATAATTTATGTACAGGTTTAAAACCTACATGTTATAACTTTTCTATTGTCTTATTCTATTATTTTTCATCTTACTAAGGTAAATATAACCACATGCCCTTTATTATTTATTTGACCCACACTCAAAATGTTGTCCTTTTTCCCTTAACCCAACAATACATTAGTTCCTTATGTATTTTTAACATCAACATAAACTCTATATTTTCTTATTACCTTTGTCAGTGGACTATTTCCAAGGATAACTTCTCCACCCTTGTTTTTCTTGAGAGAGGTAAATTTTCTCTTATATCCAAATATGTGATGAGATCATCCACTGTCTAAATACTAATATTTTTCTTCTAGTGCGTGCTCAGAAAGGGCACACTTTCCTTGTTTATCTTCCTTTTCTTGATATTATGAATGTTATTACATCTTCTTCAAGTTTTTTTATAAATATATTATTTTCCAGTTTCTTATCTTAGATAGGTTCTACGTGTTGTCTAAACTTTTTAAATGAGTGCGTTGATGTGTTCTTGCATTCTTTTGCTACATGTCCAAATTTATGCATCCAGAGAAGGTGGAAATAGAATCACAATATTTTTGCTTCATGCTCCTTTCATCTCTATATGATCTGTAATCAATAGATTTATGGCCAAATAAATTGAATGTAAAACAATACTTTTTGAAAAACCTTGATTACCTAGGAACCGATCTTCTTATGGGGATACTTTTTTTCTTAAGCTATGAACAATCTACTTCTACAATCAGCTGCAATGTTGCCAAAGTTGTGATAGATAAAACATTTTGTATCATTGATCAGGGTGTAAAATTGATTTTTATATCTATTTCTACCATACTCATTGGAATCTAATGATTTACTTTGAAAATTCACTTTTCTTGGTTGTTGGTTTAGCTTCCTTCTTAATTGTTCAACAATATTTTCATAGTTTTCTTTGTTGTCCTCAAAACTATCTACATAAGCATGTCAGATGGATTCTCCCTTCAAAGTTTCATGAAAACCAAGGCTTGATTTAGTGGGGGGAGACCTTTGATTATTAAGAATTTTGTCCAATCCCCGGATGCAGGTGCCTAGATGTAATATTTAGGGCCACTTAGGTGCCATGTGGCAGGGCAGCTGTCAGCCCCACGTGCTTGCACATGGCCGCTCGCCTGTTGTTAAATTTTGGAGCATGTCGACCATAATTTCATTCTTCGCCAACTTTCTCGAGATTTCCTTTCCCTATAGAGCATTAAAAAATCCTCGTCCTATTGCAATGGCTATTAATTCAGCCTGTTGCGCTCCTCAGGCCTCCATTCGGCTCTCCATCCAGCTCTTTGTGTTTGCCTCCTGCATTTCATTTCAGCCCTTGGATCTTCGCCCTGCTTAGTCCTAGTGCAGCTATCTCTTGATGAATTCTGGTGGGGGCAGCTCCTCTCCTGCTTTGAAGAGCGTTCTCTCCCTGTCTTGTGCTTCTGCTCCCTCGCTCGCCATTCCAAGGCACCATATAATGTGTTTTTGGCGTGTTGGTGGGCACGGCCTCCCCTCTAGACCTCCTCCGTCAATGGCCTTGGGCAGGGATTTGAATCTCTCTGTGGATTGGGAAGAGCCAAGCAGTCTTGACCCTCTCAACCTCTCTACTCAATTATCCATTCACCTCCCTATCTCCCTCCATGAATCCTTGGGCATTCGTCCCAAGAAGCACCCGCGTAAGTCTACTCTTCAATCTGAGTCAGTCTTCATTCCCCGCAAGATGAAAGCCCTGCCTGTGTAGAGCGCCTCCAGTAGTAGCCATTGCACTAGCGATGGCTCGAGTTCCAGTGGTGGTTGAGGTTCTAGCAACGATTAGGGCGGAAAGGATGAAGACACCAGTGCACTTGCATCCACCTCCAACCAACTAGATGCTTATGTGTTACCTCTGCCTCCGACTTCTTCCCACGCGCTGAGAAAGGAGGATGATGAGTCTTTTTATGTTTTTAGGATTGTGGAAGAATATCCCAAACCTCCAAAGAAGAATGAAGGTCTACCTTAATTCCAATTTCTGGGTGCTCTTCTCTCACTCCAACTATTTCATGGTGTTCTCTAGTTTAAATTTGTTTTGAAACCTTTCTATGTTATTTTTTAGTTTCAAAACTGTTTATGCTGGTTTACCATCCTGGGTAGCTCTTAATTTTTGCTACTTGTGGACTGGTTTCTCCATCTGGGGCATTCCTTATTTTTCTATCAAACTCTTCACACATCCCTCCAGAATTAGCTTGCCAAAACCGAAGGACAAGTATTGTAAAAATTTTCCGTGTATGATATATTAGAAGTAGACTAAATTAGAAAAAAAAGGGTTGTCTAATATCTTGGTACTATCTTGAAATCTCAAATATTTGTCCTTTTTTGCTAATTTCTCTTTTAATGAGATATGTTTGATTTGATTTTATAAAGGTCTTGGTTTGGGTTTAAAGACTTTTCTTGGAGGTTTGAGTTTAAGGGCATTTCTTGGAGGCGGACCAATTTTGCAAAGAATTTTTTTGGGTTTAAGGACTTTTCTTGGACGACATTTCTTTAAGACGGTTTGATTTTTGAAAAATTGTTTTGGGTTTAAAGAATTTTCTTGGACGTACATTCAAAGGACATTCCTTGGAGGTATGTCATACATTTTTTTGGATGCTTTTTGTTCATTTTTTTTTAAAGTATGGATTTGTGCTTAATTTCGAATTCTTGGAGACGGTCTGATTTTGCAAAGAATTGTTTTGGGTTTAAAGACTTTTCTTGGAGGCGACCTGATTTTGCAAAGAATTGTTTTGGGTTTAAGGAATTTTATTGGACGTACATTCAAAGGAAATTTCTTGGAGGTATGTAATACATTTTTTTGGATGTTTTTTGTGCTTCATTTTTTCTGAAAGTATGGAGTTGGGCTTAATTTCAAAAAGACATTTTCTGGAAGTATTTTTTGAAGTATTTTTTAAAGTGACTTTTTTTTTTTAAGTTGAAGGCATTTTTTGAAGTGACAATTTTTTAGAGTACGTGTTTTGAGTTGAAGTAAATATTTTGAGCTTCGTTTCATTTTTATAAGACATTTTTTTCTCAAATTTTTTAAAGTAAGTGTTTTGGATTAGAGTATGTATTTTTTGAAAAAAATTAAAATGATTTCTTTTTTAAATTAAATCTTTTGTGATGCTTTTTCTAATTGAGTTATTGTCTAATTTTTTGAAGGAAATTTTTTGAACTTCATACTCTATTATCATGGGAAATCGAAGGACTTGTGCGAGAAAATATGATCGAAAAAGAGACCCTGAGGAACGTAGAGAAGAGACAAGACAATCTCGCAAAAGAAAGATAGAAGCCCTCTCAAATATTGAAGGGGAAAATCAACCTCAAGCAGAAATTGAAGCAGGTATGTAAATGTAAATATTATGATCTATTGATATATTTAAAATTTTCCTAGTGTAAAATGTGAAGCTTAATTTTTATTTGATGAACTAATTTGAATTTAAATATTTTTTTTAATGTAAACAGATAGAGATATTCCTCAAAACATTGATGATGAGATACAAAAGTTTGAAAGAGAAATTGGAAGAGGTATTGAACCAATGATTGAAGATGGTGAAATAATTGAAAGAAATTCAAATGAAGAAATTGAATCACAAGGTATGTATATATACATATATTGAACACATGCACGTATTATTGAAATTATACATATATTTATTAATTTAGTTATTTATTGTTCATATGTAAACTTATTATGTACTATTTTTTCGATTATGTACAGATGAAATCAGTGTCGATGATGAGATGTTAGAAAATGTTGACACTCACACATATGGAGATTAAAAACCTGACCATGTTATACGATATCGTGTTAACTGCATTTTTGAAAATTATTTCTTAAATGAGTGGGTGACAGTTCAAGCTCAAATGTTGAAAGGCCTCCTATCATTAAGGAAATTAAAAGAAGCTACAACACTACTGGGTATTCGAAAATCAACCAAAGATAAAAAAAAAATGAAGGAAAATGTGATACAAAATATAAGTAGTACAATAAATTCAATTAAGAGATCTAGAGATAAAAATGTTTCAATTGTACGTAGAAGAATACATATGGAAATGGTTTCATCAAGTACTAAAGAGAATCATTTGGTAACATCTATGGCAAGAGAATTATGAACCTCGTGAAAAAATTTGCACAAACATCAAAAAATTTGGCTGCAAGTAGATGTAAATGATGAACTCGCTTGTTGGAGAGCTATTTGTAGGCAACCATACAAAGATAGACTTGGAGAAAATGTTAAAAAAATAACATATGAATATTGGAAGAACAATTTGTGTGCTTCGCCAACTGCAAGGCATGTGATGCGAAGAAGAATAACACGAAATCAATATGAAGAACATGAAAAATATTTCTTGGAAACCACTCAGATAGAGTTATTCAACAAGATCAAAGAAGAGAATCATCAAATTCATGTTTCAATCAGTGCTTTTGTTCAACAAAAACCATGGTATGTAAAACCTATCACCGTACGCGACACTTGTTGTTGTCATTATCATGTGGAATTTGAGTTATACTATGACACATTCCTTGATTTTGGTAGAACATTATGGAAGGATTCACCTCCTCCTTCCACTATTTGTGATTTCATATCTCAAATTCTATGTGAAAGAGAAAGCGATGAACTATTTTACAAAAAGAAATGTGTTGGTGGTGAAAAATGCGATGATTGTGAAAATTTGAATAAATTTCAAAATAAATATCGTACCGATATAAATGATCAATAATTTTCCAACATGAAAGTGAAATGGAAGAGATATGAATATATCGATACATTGATTCAAGGTGCAAATAGTGTTAAAAGAATTGAATTACTAGAAGATAAATTTTTTGTGATAGACCTTTTGAGAAAGTTTGAGGCAGAAATTTACAAATACACCAAGAATTCCCATAGAGCTCGATGGCAAGACTTGCAATTCAAAAAATATCGTGATTTTTTTCCACCAGGGACTATTTTATCAGTGATTGATTTTGCAGAAAACTACACATTTGTTCCACAAAAAGAAATTCAGAGTGAATACTATCATTCTGAAAAAGTCTCAATGCTCGTCCATATTCTATATAGACATACTGAACAAAAAGTCGATCATATAGAAATCACAAGTGAAAATTGACATATCATTAAAGAATGTCACTTTTATATCAGTGACGATCCTACACATGATACATATTTTGTACAACATTGTTTTGGAAAAATTTATGATTCCTTGAAAAATCATGGAATAACATTCAATGAACATTGGATATCGTCAGATGGATGCGCCAGTCAATTCAAATCTGTGTGATAATTCTTTTGGTTGTGTTTTCTTCATAAGAAAATTTGCATTAAACATTGTTGGAATTTATTTGAGACTAGCCATGGAAGAGGAGAACATGACAGTGCAGGAGCATGCACAAAATGAGCACTTCGAAGATATCAAAGGAACTCCTCTGCAAGCCGACTTGTGAATGCTAAAGAAGTTGTTCAATGGTGCATCACTGCTCTAAGCCATGAGACTAACCCATCAAGGGAAGTGCGAAGGTACATTCAATTTAATTTTTATTGGAAATCTAATTTTAAACATTGTACATTTATCGTGCAATGATTATCTTTTATTGTATTTTGATATCATATTTACAAATTCTTCTTTTAATTTTCCATATAAAGGTTTTTCTGGCATATTGGGATCGAAGACGTAGATAGATCAATTGGAAATGACGTTGAAACAATAAAAGGGACTCGAAAATTGCATTCAATTAAAACAAAGTCGTCCAGAAATGTGTTTGCATTGGATGAAAGAAAATATTCTTGTTTTTGTGATGTTTGCATAGACAACACAAAATCCAATGACGTTTGTGAAAACAACATGTATGTAAAAGATTGGAAACATACAGAGCTAAATACAAAGGGAAAAATGTCTATTGCAATGTTTGAAGAAATGAAATCAGAGGAAACTACAATATCATCCGATGGTGATCGAGTTTCTGATCTTGTTAGAGAAGGTAACATTTGAATTGCTTTCTAATGATTTAAAGATCTAGAAATAAATTTAAATATGTATAATTTTTTTAAGTTTGTTTTATTGTGCAGGAGATGTTTTTGTTGTAATTGCACCTATTGACAACGATGAAAATGTTAAGTATTATTTGATGCGTTGCACTAAACGAAAAATGAAATTATTAGAAAACTATAATGATCACGGATTTCAATATGACAGAGGATCTATTATACTGAAAGGTTATTTTTTCAGACAAACTAATCAAAGTGGGGACTTTGTTTACTTTGAAGACTATGAACCTGATTCCATAAGTTGTCAATATAGTCACTTGGTGTGTGTAGCACACATAAAGTTGATAGAGGTTCAATCAAAGAAAAAAACGAAAAATTAAGAAATGGAAAATGTCAAAATCCGATCATGAATGGATTATTAAAGATGGCATTCCATCGGAATTTTTTTGATTGAATTTCCCAACAATTTATTCTCTTTGGATTAAATATGTTTTAGAACTTCCAGTACACTCAACTAAAAATTGAGCTGCTTATGTTATTTGTGCAAGTGTTTGCACATGTACAAATTGTTTTGGTACATGCACGTGCTCTAGTATCAACTGAAAGTAGCTTTTCTATACATGTGCATTGATGAAAAATTTTACATGTATTGGATATATATATATATATGTGTGTGTGTGTGTGTGTGTGCGTGTTCTAGAATGCAATTAATTGTTAAAGTAGTTTTACTATGTGCATTGATGAAAAACTAGTTGGATTTTCTGGTAAAAAGTATCCACAATGTAAATAAATCATCCGCGGTATAGTTTTGTATGAAGATTAATTTCAAACAAGAGACTCGGAGCACTTCTCCAACTTTTGGTGGGATTTGACCCACATCTCTATTCCTGATTGAAAATCTAGTACAAAATTTGTTTGTCCAATGGTCAGATATGTTCAATGTGCATTGATGAAAAATGTTACCTACATATTGGATATATATGTTCTAGAATGAAATTAATTGTTCAAGTAGTTTTACTATGTGCATTGATTAAAAATGATTTAAATGTACTCAATATATATGTTCTAGAATGCAATTTTAACTAAAAGTAGTTTTTCTACATGTGCATTGGTGAAAAAATCGTATTGGATATATACACGAACTGAATGTGCCCAATTTTTCTTGTGAGATTTTCTGGTAAAAATTATCCATGCAATGTAAATAAATCATCCATAGTATAGTTTTGTACGAAGATTCCTTTCAGACAAGAGACTCGGAGCACTTCACCGACTTTTGGTGGGATTTGACCCACATCTCTATTCCTGATTGAAAATCTAGTACACAATTTGTCTGTCCAATGGTCGGATATATGTTCTATGTTCTAGAATTCAATTAACTAAATGTCATCAATTTAACAAATTATAAATCAACAAGGCTACCTATTTGAGTGCATTAATGAAATTGACCCAAATTCAACAAACATATATGTACTTCTTATATTTCCAATCAAAATTAAAGGGATAATTTGTACATATATCTACTTCTTTAAACTCTTTTTTCAATTAGAGCTCAATTGATACATGGTTAGTTTCATTGAAAAGCTATGTTCTTCCTATTGGAAATTTTTTCACTTAAACAAGACTATGTAGAGATCAAAAGCAATCTTAAGATTCCAAATGTACTTCAACCATCCAAAACTTGAGTTTTAAAAACATTTTGATTAAATAAAAACAATACAAGTCACATAGGAGTATTCTATCTAAGCCAAATGTAGATTGAAAGCATCCAATACTTAGATCAAAACATTTAAAACATTATATCAAAACATTTAACATTTAACATTAAATCAAAATTAAAGGGATTTACATATAACTACTTCTTTACTCTTTTTGATTAAATCAAAACAATACTTCACATGGGAGTCTTCCATCTAGGCCAAATGTAGATTGAAACCATCCAAAACTTAAATCAAAACATTTAACATGTTATATCTTGAAACATTTAACATTTAACATTAAATCAAAATTAAGGGGATTTACATATAACTACTTTAATCTTTTTGAATATATCAAAACAATACTTCAAATAGGAGTATCTTCCATCTAGGCCAAATGTAGATTGAAACCATCCAAAACTTAGATCAAAACATTTAACATAAATAACATTAAATCAAAATTAAAGGGATTTACATATATACAACTACTTATTTACTCTTTTTGATTCAATCAAAACAATACTTCACATGGGAGTCTTCCATCTAGGCCAAATGTAGATTGAAACCATCCAAAACTTAGATCAAAACATTTAACATTATATCAAAACATTTAACATTTAACATTAAATCAAAATTAAAGGATTTACATATATATAACTGTAATGAACATAATGTACATAGCAAGACATGTCTTCTGGATTGCCTAACTAGCCAACACCAGAGGGGGTTTGAATCAAAAAAACAGAAAAGGGGTTGCCCATAACCGGGAAAAAGCTAAAGAGGACCTGACATTAGGCTAGCTATCGATGTGTGTAGGAGGATTCTCCTCCACAATTGGACAACCGTAGTCCTCCAGATCATCATCTACTCCTTTGGAGGGCTGGGAGGAGTTGTTGCTGCTTGCACCATCGCTGTTGGAACTCGTCGAGCTGGATTTGACTGGAAGAGATGCCGACTTCCTGGTGTCCTGGGGCTAATGGGTTGGGATGGTGGACTTTCTCCACCGCTTCCTGGAACTAGAAGCACCTTCATCTTGCGGCTTCTCCTGAAAAGAGATGGAAATGGTCGCCGTAATTCACAGTCTGACCATAGCGCTGGTGAAGTGAAATTGTGCTTCATTGCTTACTGGAGGAGGGTGGCTACCTGTGTCATGGATGGAAAGAGGAGGGCGAGAGCTAGCACTCCTGCCCCCTCCATCCCTACCCCCACCTCCCCCTCTGCAACGCATCCGTTGTCTACGCATGGGGTCTTCCATAGGCCAAATGTAGATTGAAACCATCAAAAACTTAGATCAAAACATTTAACATTATATCAAAACATTTAAAACATTTAACATTAAATCAAAATTAAATGGATTTACATTTAAAACATTTAACATTAAATCAAAATTAAAGGGATTTACATTAAATGTAGATTAAAATGGTATCCAAAACTTAGTTTTAAAAACTTTTTGATTATATCACAACATTACTTCACATGATTAATGTACTTCAACCATCCAAAACTTAGGTTTTAAACACTTTTTGATTATATCACAACATTACTTGACATGCCATCCAATTGTAGTTCAACTATCCAATAAAAACATTTAATATTATATCACATGTGCCAAATGTAGATTGAAACCATCCAAAACTTAAGTTTTAAAAACTTTTTGATTATATATCGTGCAACATTACTTCACATGCCATGCCAATTATAGTTCAACTATCCAATAGAAACATTTAAAATTATACCACATGTGCCAAATGTAGATTGAAACCATCCAAAACTTAAGTTTTAAAAACTTTTTGATTATATATCGTGCAACATTAAAACATTAAATATCACATGTGAAATGTAGATTGAAATCATCCAAAACTTGAGTTTTAAAAACTTTTTGATTATATGTCACCCAAAATTACTTCACATGCTATGCCAATTATAGTTCAACTATCCAATAGAAACATTTAACATTATACCACATGTGCCAAATGTAGATTGAAACCATCCAAAACTTAAGTTTTAAAAACTTTTTGATTATATATCGTGCAACATTAAAACATTAAATATGACATGAAAAATGTAGATTGAAACCATCCAAAACTTGAGTTTTAAAAACTTTTTGATTATATCATACATAACATTACTTCACATGCCATGCCAATTATAGTTCAACTATCCAATAAAAACATTTAACATTATATCACATGCCAAATGTAGATTGAAACCATCCAAAACTTAACTTTTAATTTAACAAAAAATTATAAATCACAACATTACTTCACATGCCAAATGTACTTCAAGCATCCAAAACTTAAATTTTAAAAACAAAACAAATTATAACACATCATTACATAACATGCCAAATGTAGTTTAGAAGCAAAACAAAACTTAAATTTTAAAAACAAAACAAATTATAACACATCATTACATAACATGCCAAATGTAGTTCAGATGACAACATTAATTTATAGATGACAACATTACTAGTAGTTCAATTATCCAAAAAAGTTTTAAAAACCAAACAAATTATATAACAACATTACTTCACATTCACATGCCAAAAGTACTAAAACCATCCAAAAATTAACTTTTTGGAACAAAACAAATTATATTAACACTGTAATAAAATATGTCCAAAAATTGTAGATCTCACAAGTATCAAACTGTATCAAGTTATATATATATATATATATATGTGTGTGTGACAGTGCATCTAGATAATATATAAAAAGAAAATTTAAGACTATCTAAATCTTGAAATCAAATCTACAAATCATGTCCATCAAATAGAGATGGATCTAGCATCTTTCCTATCAGGGTCTCAATCCGTGCACTATCATGTGAAGCATGGGAAACCTACATACACAATGCACATGTACTTGAACATTAAAATTTGATGTTTTAAAAATGAGTGAGAATATATATAGAACTTCATGTAAAAAACAAAATATAACAAAAAAATCATGCAATACCTCATGAGGTTCCCTCTCCATTTGATGAACAAGTTCCACCCCCATAGGAACATCTGCAATGGCAAACTGTACAATATACATGTACAGTTATATATATATATATATATATATTAAAAATTTCAAATGAAAATGCACGTGTACATATATATACTTATTTTCAATAATATTAAAAAAAAAGTTAGACAACTTGTTCAAATGGTGTGGATGTTCCTATCTCCATCGCTAGAGTCCGTGGATTAAAGAAATCTTCTATAGGAACCTAAATTCAAAAAATTTAAAATAACTCAATATATATATATATATATATATCTCAATTTAATGGAACTTTTTGAGGTGGAATCTATATATATATATAACTTAAACATAAATTTTATAGTGAAAATTGTTCATACTTGTGGCACATCTCCTAAGGAAGTAGAAGGTACATCTCCCAAGGAAGAAGAAGGTACCGCCATCCCAAAAACATCGGACGGAATCAGAATCTGTTAAAACATTTTATCATTATATATACATACATGTACATGTGTGCAAAATTATTTATTTTAAAATATCACTTAAAAAACACTAACATTTGCCAACATATCTTGATGGTGAGACCCATCTACATTGTTTGAACCAGAGGTCCCGAACGTGATATTAACATTTTCGTCATTCATCATGCGTGACAACTGCAAATGGTGTTTTAACATATAATGATACATTTTTGTTAGATTAATGTACATACAAATAAATGTATACATGTACATACACATGTATTTATTAAAAATTGTACACATGTATATGTATGTTAAAATAATTTCAAACCCTAAGGTCATTAACACATACCATTCTCGTGCCCTCTTCCTCATGAAGAATTAGGTCTTGAAAACCATTGCGACAATTTTTTGCATATATTCAGAGATCTTCAACATTCATGTTGTCAATCTCTTCATCTGTACAATACACAAAATTGGCATGTGCATTTTCACGTGCTCTTTGTCGATTTAGACAAACATCGACTCCACCAAATCCGTTGTAAATATTGTCGATCATGACATCCATTGCTTCTCGACTTATTTGAGAAGTCGCATCCATCTCTGACTGCAGAGTTTCGACCCGAAAAGGTCGACTCACCAATGGCAGCTCAAGACAAGGCAACTCCACATCTCGCTTAGCGCCCTTACATTCATATAATCGACCTTTCCCCGGACCAAAAAATTCTGACGAAAGGTCATTGTAGTTGGGTTTCATACCCAAAACAAATTATGCGTAAAACATTTGTGCAAAATAAACAAGAACCTCTTCGTTCCATGGGAGCCTTCCATAGGCCGCAAGGTGCCTATCATACAAATAGCGAGCTATATTTGGGTGCTTGAAATATTGCACCTTCAACATTTTTATTTTTGGCCCTTCCTTGAAATTAAACATTGACTTCGCCACATCTTTTGTAACTCTTTGTTTTACATCCTCCCATTTATCTGGACCCATTACTGTTTCCTTTCTCTTTCTCATCACTTCTACAAATGTATCAGTCGTTGGCCCAAGAGTTTTGTACACATTTACAATTTCGCCCAATGAATGTGTAACTATTTCAAGGCTTTGTCGACTCTCAGCAGGTAGAGACAAAACCACGAGATCTCTCTGCAATTTTGCATGAAGTCTTTCACACCTTTGTAAGGTGCATTGCGCCATGTTTGTTTCCCATGGTATATCAGTAATTTCGGCTGGATAAGTTGCGCTAGGTAGACAACCTTCTTCTTGATTGTAGCAGTTTTCCCTGCGTCTATTTTGACCACTAGTTGGAACATTTTCAGACTCTGCATCAATATATATATAATTTCGTATATTAGAAAAAACACATGTAAAAAAAGTCATACAAATTTAATGAAAAAAATATTGAAATTGATGACAACCTTGACGTTGTTGGTTAGCATCTTCTCCAACATGAACCTGCTGAGAACCAGACCCAGAATGACCCTGCTGAGAACCAGACCCAAAATGACCCTGCTGAGAACCAGCAACTATTGATTGGCCTTTGGGGGAATAAATATCACCCCCTTCACACAACCTGCTACCACTCATTGATGGCCCTCTAAGTGGATTTGAACCACCACCAACCTCTCGAGACGAGAGAGAAGCTTCATAAACAAATACGAATTTATAATCAATTGAAAAATACATTCATGTGTACATATAAATACATATACATATTCATTGATTAAATTGCATGAACCATACCACGACTGGTTGAACCATGGGCACGCTCCATGGATGGAGTAGAAACCCTTCTCCTCTTACCTCCTAAAAATTTAAAAATGAAACTTATTAACAGCTAATTTAACTCACAAAGTTAATAAACAATCAATTCCATATGTACACACATGTATGGAGATTTAAGATTATATTTAAATACTGTGAACATCCCCCGATCCCTGAACCTCCATATGGGATTCGGCTGATCTTCGTCGTTCATCCTTCATGATATATATATCTATTGGTGGAAATTTACACAAAATAGATTTTAGAAAATCAATTTGTAATTTAGTGTACACAAATTATGTAGAACACAACTTTCAAAGCAATAATTGATGTGTGAAACTCAATTTAAGAAAAAAATAAATTATAAAAATGATAAGTTCACCAAATTACATTTTACATGGTGGGAGCACACTTGGTATAAAATTGAAAAAAAAACATGGTCATTAAAAAAGAGGTGAAACTACATTTAAACAAACTCCATTTAAACAAAAATTTGTTGAAGTCCCCGCATTTTAATTTTATAAAAATGTGAAGTTCACCACTCGTTGCAAATGTGAAGTTCACCAAGTTGCGCTTTACATGGTGTGGTGGGAGCACAGTTGGTATATAATTGAAAAAGACACATGGTCATTAAAAAAGATGCATTTATAAGTACACAACACAAACATATCCAAGATATGTTACAATGTCCATCAATAAATTTTGAAGGAGAGTGTCTCAACACTAATTCATCTTTGGGAGATGAATCTTGAATTTTTGAAGAAGAGCATCTCAAAACCAATTCATCTTTGAGAGATGAATCTTGAATTGGCATTTCTCTGTATAATTCTAATTCATCTTTGATATATGAATCATGAATTGGCATTGCCCCACGCAATAGATCAGCAGACATCATATTCACATTTGTACAATGCCTTATACTAAAAAATTGAAACTGGCTAACAATATTGTTTGCTATTCCATGCAATTTTTTTAGCCTCTCCTTCTTAACTTGGCACACACCATTCATCTGGTTTCACACAAGTTCATAATTGGTGAAAACTACAATTCCATTTGATCCATACTTCATCGTTTTTCCCAAGCCTTCTATCAATCCAATATAATATGCCTCATTGTTTGTTGTTCTTCCCGGTATATTCAATTTCTTTTGGACGAATTTTCTAGTCGCAATATTGGAAAGCACATATGTAAGCACTGCTTTCCCTAGATTGGGATAGAAAGAAACTTCTATGCATAATTTCCCTTTTTCAACCATATTTAGTGGTTTTCTTATCCCTAAAAAAAACAAATTCAATAAAAATATATATATTAAATCGACATTTATTGCAAATGCATGAGAGAAATGACATAAGATCATGAGGTAAATGACATGTGCATTGTTTATCTTAAATTTTGACTTAAAAAGTTTATGGTAGAGTTCACATCTAAAATTAATGGGAGGAAGCCTTTAGTTTGTGGGAGAAATGACACATGTACACAGTTTACCTTAAAGTGGTTGTGTTTTATGGATATTAGAGGAAACCTTTAGTTTGTGGGAGAAATGACACATGTGCACATTTTACCTTAAAGTGGTTGTGTTTTATGGATATTAAAATGAAGAACTTCTATTTAGATCCATTTCAAAGATTGACTATAGGGGCATTTACTAGATATGTCACCTTTCATAAAAGATGAGATCCAAAGGCTACCTCGCCCTTTACAGACTCTGCCTATAGAATTTGTAGAAGTAAACACTAGACCTATCCCAATTTTACCATGTGAAAGGTGTAGAGGACCCGTGGAATCACTCAAGGTTGTATTATTAAACCTTTGGTTTAATGATCTTCAACCTTTGGTTGTACTTTGAAGGTCCTTGACCTTCATCCTTCAACCGGAGGTTGTAGATCCTTCAAAGCCTCTTGTTAGAGAAGCATTTGAATATGTGAGAAACAAATTAGGGATAGTTCTTGTAAATTATTGTCACTTATTTGACTTCAAAAAAAAAGCCTATGAAATTGAAAGCAATATCTATGTGGTAGAGTACACAATATCTAAGGGGGAGAATACAATATATTTGACTTCAAAAGAAGAGCCTATGAAATTGAGTGCAATATCTATGTGGGAAGGAATAGAAAGAGTAACAAAAAGGATATGATTGTGTCAATAATTTGAAGTAGTCAAGAAAGATAACAAAGGACCATCAAAATTGAGTGCAATATATATATGATCAAGTGTCAATAATTTGAAGTAGTCAAGAAAGATAACAAAGGACCATTAAAATTGAGTGTAATATCTATATGATATCTATATGATCAAGTTTCAATAATTTGAAGTAAATAAAGATAAAAAAGGACCATCAAAATTGTGTGCAATATCTATATGATTGTGTCAATAATTTGATAATTTGAAGTAGTCAAGAAAGATAACAAAGGACCATCAAAATTGAGTGCAATATCTATGTGTGAGAGTACACAATATCTAAGGGGGAGAATACAATATATTTGACTTCAAAAGAAGAGCCTATGAAATTGAGTGCAATTTATCTATGTGGGAGAGTACACAATATCTAGGGGGAGAATAGATATAAGGAAGGAATAGAAAGAGTAACAAAAAGCATATGATTGTGTCAATAATTTGAAGTAGTCAAGAAATATAACAAAGGACCATCAAAATTGAGTGCAATATCTATATGATATCTATATTCAATCAAGTGTCAATAATTTGAAGTAAAGAAAGATAACAAAGGACCATCAAAATTGAGTGCAATATCTATATGATTGTGTCAATAATTTGATAATTTGAAGTATTCAAGAAAGATAACAAAGGACCATCAAAATTGAGTGCAATATCTATGTGGGAGAGTACACAATATCTAAGGGGGAGAATACAATATAAGGAAGGAATAAAAATAGTAACAAGAAGCATATGATCATGTCAATAATTTGAAGTAGTCAAGAAAGATAAGAAAGGACCATCATCAAATTCAAATTGAAAGATCAAGTAGTCTCTTGCATGAAGAAGAAGCATTAACTAGGTTCATCATTTCAAAGGTTTATTTTTTAATGAAAAAATTTATGAATAATATGGAATGAATCATTGTACATTATGATAAGTCTTGTATTTAAATGAAATTTGATATATGAATAAAAAATAAAATGGGATCATCTCTTAATATATATATGTGTGTGTGTGTAAGAGAAAAATAAAAAGCAAAGGTAATTCCACCAAGCCTAAAGGAGCATGTCCTAATACATTAAATTACGTCCTAATACATTAAATTATGTTTTGTTTCTAGAAGCATTAATCATGAAAGCAAAGGTAATTCCACCAAGCCTAAAGGAGCATTTCCTAATACATTAAATTATGTCCTAATACATTAAATTATGTTTGTTTTCTCGAAGCATTAATCATGAAGAGTCACGAGATCCACATTTTGACCATGTACTATTTTCAAGTTAAAGGAGCATGTCCTAATACATTATTATGTTTGGTTTCTAGAAGCATTAATCATGGCTTTTCTTTGAGATCCACATTTCCATCATACTGTTTGCAAGTTCACATTTCCATCATGTTATTTGCAAGTTCTATATGAAGATATGTAGTCTAATAACTGATTAGCAAGTTGTGATGTCCTAATAAATTATTATGTTTGGTTTCCATCATAATATTTTCAAGTTCTATATGAAGATATGTAGTATAATAAATATACATTATACCCCATATAACATATAACAACCTTTGACAATATGAGCAAAGAGTCAAAAAATATAGAGGCCTCCTAGCAGAGTTCCACCTGTTCATCAAGGTAAGCAACATAATATCGGAAGTGAAACAATGACACCACTAAACATATGTGAATTTAGATATTAAATTGACATTTATTGAAAATGAACTGTGCATGGTTTATCTTAAATTTTGACTTAAAAATTCTATGGTAGAATTCAAATCTAAAATTAATCGGAGGAAGCCTTTAGTTTGTGGGAGAAATGACGTAAATGTAAATATTTTACCTTAAAGTGGTTGTGTTTTATGGATATTAAAATGAAGAGCTTCTATTTAGATCTATTCCAGAGATTGACTGTAGGGGAATTTAATAGATATGTCACCTTCTACAAAAGATGAGATCTAGAGGGGCGGAAACGTGAAGCTGGGTTACACTTTTGTGAGAATCGGGGGCCAAAACTTTTTTCGGCAATAGTTCAGCCGAACATTTTCCAAAGTTCAGCTGAACTCTGTAATATTTTTGCCAAAATTTCTTAGAAATTTCGGCCGAACTCGTTATTCCGTTTAGATTGACGGCACACTGACAGCGCGGGCAAACAGAATTTTTGTTGGAGATGGGAAAACCGGAAACAAAATTTCTGCTGAACTTCCAACAAAAGTTTGGCCAAACTTTTACTTTTAAAATAGTTCGAACGAACTATTTTCTATAAATAAATCGCCCAATAAGTTGATTTGTTTACTGGTTTCATTATTCGCGCAAATTTGTGTCACTGTCGCTACTGCTCCCGTCTGCGCTGTTGCTCCTCCCATCCGCTCTATTGCTCCTTTATTCGGCACTTTTGCTCCTTTCATACGGGTATGTTCGACATTAGTTCTGTGGTTTTTAACTGATACTTTAGTTTTGTTGCTCCTTTCATCGGGTATGTTCAACCTTATTTATGTGGTTTTTAACTGATACTTTAGTTTTTTTATGTTCGACCTTAGTTCTGTGGTTTTTAATTAACACTTTAGTTCAGTGGTTTTTAACCGATACTTTAGTTCTGTTACAAATACGTCTTTCTATATTCCAAACTTTATACCTTAGCTGAAATCACATATATCTGCATCTTCTTTCAGGCATTTTGTAATCTTCCTTAGACTATCCGCAATCTGCATACTTAATTTAGAAAAGCTAATCTCAACAGAAAATAGGAAACTGATGTAGAAAAGATGCAAAACCGAAATTGCATAGGCCCAAAGTAAGAATGAATATATGATCAAACATTGTATAAAAATATTACCTGTACTGGGAGTGGCCTTTTACAGCTCCAGAAAGCGTTTGGTTCCACATTCATTCCTCCGGCAGACGTTGCCTTGTAGATACCATACATCTATCTAAGGTTAAAATCATACAAGAAGAGCTTCATTCTGGGCTTCACCTTTTCTACAAGCTCATTTTTGGTTGGTGACAACCTAAACACTTTGTATCGGAAACACTCCTGCTTTGTTTGAGAATTACACATAAAAATCAAGCTGGAAAACTTATCTTTGCCACTGTCATCTTCATTTTTTGCTTCCTTGCCGCCTTGTTTTTTCTTCTTAATCTGATAAACCTTTGACACAGCAGGGTCAGATAAACCCTGGGGTTTGTTCTCCGTCTCTATTTTAACAGTCTTATCCACAACATTAACCTTTGACACAGCAGGGTCAGATAAACCCTTGGGTTTGTTCTCCGTCTCTATTTTAACAGTCTTATCAACAACATTAGTTGGTGCTGGCTCTTGCCACATATATCCAAATATTTGTTTCAGGCATTTGTAATCTTCCTTAGACTATCCACAATCTGCTTCACACTATACGCAATCTGCTTCATACTATACTATCTGCAATCTACTTCAAAGATGACCGAACAATAGATCCACACTATTTTCAAACTCTTTAAACTTCACACTGAAAGCCCATCAACATATTCGTACTGAATCTTACAAGAATCTGTAAAATATTTTCAGATATTGCTGAGTTATTCCTTATCAAAAGAGCCACAGACAAGGTATATAAATATAGATAGAATTACTTCCTTTTAGGCCGACCAACACTTTGGCATGTAGGTTGACTTGTAACACAACATAATAGCTCGATTTTTCACGTTGATGTAGAGCTGAAATAAACCATTGGTTCATGTTTTCTTTGACTAGGTCTGGGTTTCTAACTGAATCTATATGGACATTTCTATCTAGTTAAATACCCTTCTATTTGCAAGATTGATTTATCTTTTAAGATTTTGCATTTGTGTCTTGTATGTATAAAATATTTCTATTCCCATTTTTTCTATGCACATCAATTCAACTGCATAAACAATTAAATATAATTTAATATTATTGTCTGCTAAGTTAGTTTATGTTTTAAAAATGTGCAGTGTTGTATGTAGAAAAATATTCTATTACAGGTTTTGTTCTACATATGCATTCAGGTGTTTTGAGATATCCTTGTGTGTTAGGTTATTTATGTTTTTAAATTTTGCAATGATATGTTGTAATCTTTTTATTATAGTTTTTGGTTTGCATGTTCATTTTGGCTGCAGAAATATTCTCTCCATCATAATATCATTGTGTTTAATATCTTGATTTATGTTTTAAATTTTTCACTCACATGTTTTATCATTTTTTAGAAAATTATTTTTATGCCAGCTATATTAGGCTCTCTCTTTTCATTGAGTTGTGTGTACGGTATGATTTTATTTAGACCATTTTCAACCACAATAGTGTTCTCTTTCATTACTTTAGAAATAAAAAGCACATGTTAGACATTATCATATTCACATAGGCAAAAAAGGGTTTTCCTTAATTTTACATATTAAAATGTCTTTGAAAAGTTATTTCTATTTAAAATAAAAAGGTGAAAGATTAGTTTCAGCAATTACTAGAACGAATAGATGGTAAGGCCCACAACAACAACTGCAAAAGAAATGCAATATAACAAATCAACCTACATCAACAAAACATATGGCCTTGAATGAGCTTTTGGACTCTTTAGATATAAATGTACACCGTGGCAATGTATCTTATATAGAACTTTAATCCATGTGCTTAACCTTAACATTGACACAAATGGAATACAATTTTACTCACTGCTTTGTGATAGAAAAATATGGGGATGAGTATTTCCCACATATCCGAAGTCAAAAGGGATGCTCCGGTCATGTCTATATAAGATAAATTAAAGAAGCATGACATATTAGTAATGAAAATTAGATATGCGTGTAGCAATTATGTTCATATAACACAACAAATAGATGATTCAATACAAATGTCACATAGAAGTCATATTTATGTCATGGGCCTTCAAGTTAAATTATATATCTAGCATTACATTAAGCTATAGGAGATAAATCAAAGAAGCATTTGAATGTAAATTAAACATGTGTAATAATTATGTCCTTTAGTTCAATAAATAGATAATAATTTGCAAATTCCATATCTAAGCTATATTTCATCTAAGTAGCTTTCAATTTAAACTTATATCTAATGTTAAATTATATAAAAGAATAACAATAATCCAAACTTCAAAATAATATTTAGAGTTAGTATAAAATGTGACATATAATTTTCCTGCGTGGAAAAACATAGTTACCGAGAGTTCAAAACTCATGCATTTGAATACAAAGTGGGTATACGAATGAGCAAGTAGATTTTTTCTAGAAATGAGGAAGTGAAGGTTGATAGAGAGTCACACAAAATTGCAAATTCATACCTTAACAAAATTTTTAGATCATTTTAAAGAAAACGTGTCATATAATCAACTTTCATCGAAATATATGATAAACTCAACACAATTTTATGAAAAATAGTATACCATTTTTTACATTTCACATAATAAAAATAGATAAATATTACTTAAGTATTGTTATAAAGATTTAACTACCCATCGATAGATGGCCAAGTGATTGAGACAGGGCATCATCACAATAAAAAACCAAGTACAAATTGTAGTAATCCTAGAATCATGCTTTACATA
Source organism: Pinus albicaulis (assembly GCA_034641835.2). Taxonomy (NCBI): domain Eukaryota; kingdom Viridiplantae; phylum Streptophyta; class Pinopsida; order Pinales; family Pinaceae; genus Pinus; species Pinus albicaulis. The sequence continues at coordinate 416,157 of JAXQQM020059935.1, read as the reverse complement.
AGGTAAAATTGGGGAACTCATGACTTACTATAGATAAAAAAACATTTACCCTTACCAAAAAATATATGATAAAAATTGACAAACTACATAAGCTGAAGCTTAGGGGGATATAATCATTTTTGCCTTCCATATGGATAATGAAAATGATTGTTCCAAGTCTCATGTTGCTTCTCATGTTACTTTATAAACCTTGATTGGAAAGAAAAATTGGAGGGCAGAAATGTAAGAAATATAAAACATAATGAAACGCAATGTAAGAAATAGAGAACATAATGAAACACACACATACATATCTCTAGAAAATCAACACAATTATTTTCCTAGGAAATCCTTATGGGAGACAAGCAACCCTAAAAAGTAATGATGCTCTAGACTCCTTTTTCCCTAGGAAATCCTTATGGGAGAAAAACAACACTGAAATGTAAACATACTCTACTCTCTCTTTTCTGGTATGGAAAATATGTAAGTACAAAGAAAGAGGTAATCTCTCTAGAGTTAGCTAAGACTTTTGGCATGTAAGGTTGCTATAAAAACTTAACTTCATACATTTTTCTCTCTAACTTCACACTCCTAGTTGTATTTTAAACTATGGAACAAAATACAATAACAAAAAATGGAACTCTTATTCCTCCTAGTGGCCAAGTATTTAACATAGCGTGATAGCCAACTAGGTGTAAGATTTGACTCCGTCAACCATTAATGAGGTTTTTGATTTTAGACCTTTTAGAGTCTTGTTAAAATTCCACATGTAGCTAGCTTGCTATGCATGAGTAATGGGGCTAAAATGACATTCTCTCATACCATGGTGGTCAACATGATAGGTCAACTTACTAAAGGCATAAATTTTGAATGAAATTAATTTGATGTTTTTCTTGCACCATTGGATATGTCTTTAAGTGTAGAATAATGGTCAATATTTCGGCACAAGGGATAATCGTTTGATGCCCAGAAATGTCATTTAATACCTCAAAATGACTCCAAAAGGTTTTAGACCCCAATTCTCCACCCACCATTAAAATGACCCTACAAGTTGATTCTTTTAGTTTTTTCACTCTATAAGCATCAAAATATATGACAAATAATATAATTATCCAATCTAGATCATTATTTAATAATTTTTTAAAATTATGAGTAAGATATACATCATGGAATTTAAATAAATAGTGTTAATTCATTGAACACCCTTGTGCATTCCTTGTTGAGACTTTGAAAGTAATACGTTTTCAAAAATAATTTGTTTTTTGGATTCTTAAGATTATGTAACTTTCGAACCATAATTACAAATTTATTTATTTTTTTACTTATCATTTAGTTGCTAAAAGCTGAAGAATTTATGTTGGTAAATAATTAATTAGGTCTATTTAAATCATTTACCACTTTTGGGATTTTTGTTTTCGTGGTTTCATTCATAATTTCACTTTTTTGCAAATTTTCAATTTCAATTTTTCACACCACATGTGCACAATCAAAGGACCTAAGGTCTTTCCCCTACCAAAGTATGTTCTTTTAAAACATGTTTTCTTGGTGATATGGGTGATTTAGAAATTATTGGGAGAGTGAAATTCCTCATTTAATACACAATATGTTTGGTTCATGCCACTAAGCCAAGAATAAGGATGCACTCCCATTTGATTCTCATGATTAGGTTGTAATCATGAGGCTCTCGCTCAAGAGTGGACCTTCCCAAAATCTTGTGACGTCTTGTCACAAACAAAACCATCAAACTGAAAACACATCATGCAAGAAACATAGCTCGCTGACATATCATTTTTCTCCTTCAAAAAAAAAAAATTCACATCATGTGAATATCTCCATGTACTCTTACATATTGGTGTACAAAACCATCAACCAAACACAAGTCGACAAAACATGCCTCTTCAAACAACTGACTCTCAAGTCAAATAATAGCTCATGTACAAATTTCCATATTTGTTGCATTTAAGTGTGTCAAAATAACTCTACCTTCAACATATTTCTTCATGCAACATGCACCATACTTTGAATTTGCAATGAAATTCATGAAACATCAAAATACATGCAAGGCCTTAATTGGATAAGAAATCTAACCATCCGTTACCAAACCATTTCAATGGTGCTTCTTTTAGCTGCACTTCATCATCATGTGAATCATCTTGACCCTCATCGATTATGGAATCCTCTTTTCCATTCTTGTCATTATCTCTTTCCACCTTCTTCAAATGTTGTGGATGACTTTTTGGATACAAAGTCCAACACTTGTCTACAAGGTGACCTTTCTTATGGCAATGAGTAATAAACAATTGCAACTTATTTTCAACATCATTTTCCTTGTCCAATGGGCCTTTGAATTTTTGCCTCATTTATTTAGAAAGCTTCATGTGCATGGATATCTTCTTCCAACATCTATAAACATTATGATTATTCAAACCACAAAAGGAACATGCAAGTTCTTTTCCAAATCTTATGTGAATATTTACCATGTTTATCATAATCAAAATCAATTTGATTAGAGGCAAATTTATACCTTGAACATTCACTGTTGTCGCCTTCTTGAGGAGGTGAATTTGATGAGGTAGTGGCTCTCCTCTGAATACTAGCAATGAATTCAATGACTCCAGAGCTTTCAACTTCCTCTTCTTTTACATTCTCATTAGCTGCATGATTATTAACATCTTCTTGCAAAGTGGGTGTCAAAATTTTCCATTCATCATGAACACAAACTTCACAAGCTTGAGGTAATGAACATGAAATAAAATTCCTTCTTGTAATAGTTTCATGTGCCTCCTTGGCTTTGGAGCATTCTCCATCATGTTTTCCATAACCAAGACCCAAATAATTAGGCCCTTCCTCAACAACATTTGGCTCAACTATGCCTTGTACTCAACTATGCCTTGTACATGTTTGCCTTTAACCCTTTACTTTCATAGCACATATTCATCAAACATTTGGACCTTATTCCTCTAGTGTGTCTCTCAAAATCACGTACACATTGATTTCGAGAGGAAATTGAAGACAGAAACCAATAGCTAATTCTTCTAACTAACCTTGACTAAAATGAGCTAAATTGTGCTTTGACACCAACTTGATTTTAATATGGACAAACTAGTTTTGTTGGGCTATCTCCCTCATTAGTTAAATAATAATGTGTTTAGGATCGTCTAAAGTTAGCCAATTGGGAAGGGGTTTATGTGTCAAGCTTTAAGTGTATTTTGTGAGAAATTTATGAGTTAATTAGCTTCTAAAAACTCATGTGTACAACAAATAAAATGAAAAATTTTTACTTTGGAATTTTTTTCCCTCAATCCAGATTCTGATCATTGAACATGTAAGAGGCAGAAAGAGGGAATTCACTTTTCAAATTCTAGACCTTGTCTAAACCAAAATAAACTAGAGGTTTGGTTTTCAAGTACATTCACTTATTTGGAAAATTTCTAGCTACCAAAAGTCCATATGCCAATCTACCTCCCAAGAAATCCATTTATTACATCACTGGTTAGTTTTTTGTCTTCCTATATTCTTTATCAACCTCTTCTAGTGATTCTTGAAAGGTGGATACTTAAATCCTTCCTAAAAATTTTAGCTCTAAAACGAGAAGACATACAAGGTCATTTTAAGTCATTACTCTATCCAATTATAAAAACCAAGTGAATATTTCTACATATTGATTTCTGTCCCATAAACTGTACAATATAGGTGGAGTTGCCTCGCCTAAGAGAGATGTTTAACAAACATAATAATAGCGAAAAAAATTAGCGACGTCACCAAAATATGTAGCCTCTTCAAGGTATCATATCCTCTCATCAAGGTCAAGAATCTATTCACCAAAAATGTCCTATGGAAATGATGGTTTAAGAAATAAAACCAGACAAAAACCTTCAGTGAGAACAACAAAATCTAAAACCTATTTAAGGTCTTCAATCTGCTCGTAAAGTTAAATTGTGTCTTGATCAAGTCCAAAAACAAAGAAACATTCAATGACAACACCAAAATCTACAACTTCTTCAACGTCTTCTAAACTATCTTCAAAGTCAATATTGTGTGCATCAAATTCCTCAGTAAGGTCATCAATGGAGTCATCAAAACTACTATTTCAAACTTCAATGCCAAAAATAAGTCAAAAGAATTCAATTTCTCCTCAAAAACCTTCTCATCTGAGCAAAGCTAGCATGATTTCATCGAGAAATTCAGTAATTCCACGAGGAAATTCTATCAAAGTTAAAACAAATCCTTTTCATCCATATTTAATGCCTACTTTTTTAGGTGGAACACCTTCAAATTTAAGGACCACAATGGCATAAAATACAACTTTACCTAATAGGTGTAGACCTAGAACCCCCAAATTTGCGTGACATGTACAATTGAAGATCTTATGGTAAGCAGTGTGAGAAGAGAGTCATGGTCACTGAGTTGAGCAAGAGAAATAGTTTGGTATGACAACCTTACTTGTGATAGGTCTAGCTAGCGGACTACCAAACTACATGGTAATGGCATTCAAAATGTGAAAATTCCCATTTCACTTGGAAATAAGATGGTAGAGAAAGGTATAGATGAAAGGAGATATCCATCTATGGTAAAGAAATCAAATAGTTCTATCATTTCCAGCTTGCAACTCTAAGAGACATTGAATTAAATTGCATCTCAAGACAGGGCTTTGGGAGGACACTCTCAAAGCCAACCTTCGTTATGGATTTGAAACACATGGTAAGTATCAAGACTTAGCAACCTTATTTGCATATTTTTTTCTAGCATGGACCTTAATGTCATAGCCTTCTTTTGCCTAAAATAAATGCAAATTTCCTTGCAATTTGGCTTGCAACATTCATAATTCATGCTCATGGAACATGATTGTGTTGCAATTGTGATAACATCTGCTGTATGCAGAAGCTCATAAAAAATGATCGAAAATGACATTTTTTCTCTGTTTTTTTTAATATTTAAGGAAAATTACACCAAGTAGCTTCCAGCCTCATATGACCATCATGTCAAACTCATCTCAGGATATTGTCCAAGTAAGAGCCACTTAAGCAAGCAATCTAGTATACATGACTCTCCAATTTCAATTACCAGTAATGACAGTTCTAAGTATGGTGCAAACATTGCTCCAGATCCTCAATGGGGCATGTTTGATGACAATAATTTGGGGAGTGAGAGAGGGAGATGGTAGGAGAAAAAATTCAAGGAATCCATGGGAAATTGAAAAATATATAACTAATAAGGTGGAAGACACTTTGTAACCTAAGAGAGAAACCTGTTAGGAAATGGGTGAAGTTGGTATTACACACCCAATTGGATAACCTCGAGGAGAAAACATTTCTCCCACTTTATTTGTTGGCATAACCTAGTAAGTGTTATTCACTAGCATGTATTTTGTAAAGGCCTTGACCTAGTTCCCATTTAACTCCATCCACCAGGTTGTAGAGGATTCCAAGCCTAATTTCATGAAAATTAAGTTGGGGATGATCACATTGACCTGCTTGATGACATGTCTATGAAGATTAACTACCTTGAACTATTTTTTTGCATAGGGAAAGAGACACATTCCCATGTCTGAGCATGAAAATGTTCTTTGATATTGTTAATTCCTCTAGTGTTTACTTCTACAAGTTCTATAGGCAGAGTCTGTAAAGGGCCAGGTAGCCTCTGGATCTCATCTTTTATGAAAGGTGACATATCTAGTAAATGCCCCTACAGTCAATCTCTGGAATGGATCTAAATAGAAGTTCTTCATTTCAATATCCATAAAACACAACAAATTTAAGGTAAACTATGTACATGTGTCATTTCTCCCACAAACTAAAGTGTATAAGTGGTAAATTTTATACCAAGTGTGCTCCCACCATGTAAAGCACAATTTGGTGAACTTATCATTTTTATAATTTCTTTTTCAATTAAATTTAGTTTCACACATCAATTATTGCTTTGAAAGTTGTGTTCTACATAATTTGTGTACACTAAATTACAAATTGATTTTCTAAAATCTATTTTGTGTAAATGTCGACCAATAGATATATATCATGGAGGATGAACGACGAAGATCAGTTGAATCCAATATGGAGGTTCAGGGATCGGGGGATGTTCATGGTATTTAAATATAATCTTAAATCTCCATACATGTGTGTACACATGGAATTGATTTTTTATTGATTTTGTGAGTTAAATTAGTTTTTAATAAGTTTCATATTTTAATTTTTAGGAGGTAAGAGGAGAAGGGTTTCTACTCCATCCATGGAGCGTGCCCATGGTTCAACCGGTCGAGGTATGAGTGGTAGCAGGTTGCGTGAAGGGGGTGATATTTACTCCCCCGAAGGCCAATCAACGGCTGTTGGTTCTCAACAGGGTCATTTTGGGTCTGGTTCTCAGTAGGGTCATTCTGGGTCTAGTTCTCAGCAGGGTCATGTTGGAGAAGATGCTAACCAACAATGTCAAGGTTGCCATCAATTTCAATATTTTTTCATTAAATTTGTACAACTTTTTTTACACGTGTTTTTTCTAATATACGAAATTTTAAATATATATTGATGCAGAGGCCGAAAATGTTCGAACTAGTGGTCAAAATAGACGCAGCGCAACTCGCTACATTTAAGAAGAACGCTATCAACCCAACATAACTTATCCGGCCAAGATTACTGATATACCATGGGAAACCAACATGGCAGAATGCACCTTACAAAGGTGTGAAAGACTTCATGCAAAATTGCAAAGAGATCTCATGGCTTTGTCTCTACCTACTGAGAGTCGACAAAGCCTTGAAATAGTTACACATTCATTGGGTGAAATGGTAAATGTGTACAGAAATCTTGGGCCAACAACTGATTCATTTGTAGAAATGATGAGAAAGAGAAAAGAAACAGTGATGGGTCCCGATAAATGGGAGGACGTAAGACAAAAAGTTACAAAAGAAGTGGCCAAGTCAATGTTTAATTACAAGGAAGGGCCAAAAAGAAAAATGTTGAAGGTGTAGTATTTCAAGCACCCAGACATAGCTCGTTATTTGTATGATAGCCATCTTGCGGCCTATGGAAGGCTTCCATGGAAAGATGAGGTTCTTGTTTATTTTGCACAAATGTTTTATGCAAAATTTTTTTAGGTATGAAACCCAACTACAATGACCTTTCGTCAGAATTTTTTGGCCCAGGGAAAGGTCGATTATATGACCGTAAGGGCGCTAAGCAAGATGTGGAGTTGCCTCGCCTTGAGCCGCCATTGGTGAGTCGACCGTTTCGAGTCAAAACTCTACGATCAGAGATGGATGTGACTTCTCAAATAATTCTAGAAGCAAGGGATGTTATGATCGACAATGTTCATAGAAGATTGGGTGGAGTTGATCTTTGTTTAAATCGACAAAGAGCATGTGAAAATGCACGTGCCAATTTTGTTTATTGTACAGATGAGGAGATTGACAACATGAATGTTGAAGATCTTCGAACATATGCAAAAAATTGTCGCAATGGTTTGCAAGACCTAATTTTTCATGAGGAAGAGGGCACCAGAATGGTATGTGTTAGTGACCTTAGGGTTTGAAATTATTTTTACATATACATGTGTACAATTTGTAATAAATACATGTGTATGTACATGTATACATTTATTTGTATGTGTACATTAATCTAACAAAAATATATGATTATATGTTAAAACACCATTTTCAGTTCTCACACATGATGCGTGACGAAAATGTTAATATCACGTTCGGGACCTCTGGTTCAAACAATGCAGATGGGTCTGGCCATCAAGATATGTTGGCAAATGTTAGTGTTTTTTAAGTGACTTTAAAATAAATAATTGTTGCCACACATGTACATGTATGTATATATATAATTTGATAAAATGTTTTAACAGGTACCGATTCCGTCTGATATTTTTGGGATGGCGGTACCTTCTTCTTCCTTGGGAGATGTACCTTCTACTTCCTTGGGAGATGAGCCACAAGTATGGACAATTTTTCACAGGTTTAAAATTTATGTTTAATATATATATATATTCTACCTCAAAAATTTCCATTAAAAATTGATATATATATATATATATAGAGAGAGAGAGAGAGAGAGAGAGAGATATTTTGAGTTATTTAAAAATTTTTGAATTTAGGTTCCTATAGAAGATTTCTTTAATCCGCGGACTCTAGCGACGGAGATAGGAACATCCACAACATTTGAACAAGTTGTCTTTAGTTCCTTTTTTTAATATTATTGAAAATAAGTTTATATATGTACACATGCATTTTCATTTGAAAGTTTTTAATATATATATATAACTGTACATGTATATTGTACAGTTTACCGCTGCAAATGTTCCTATGGGATAACTTGTTCATCAAAAGGAGAGGGAACCTCATGAGGTATTGCCTGGTTTTTTTGTTATATTTTGTTTTTTACATGAAGTTATAGATATATATATTCTCATTCATTTTTAAAACATCAAATTTTAATGTTCAAGTACATGTGCATTGTGTATGTAGGTTTCCCATTCACATGATAGGGCGCGGACTGAGACCCTAGTAGGGAAGACGCTAGATCCGTCTCTATTTGATGGACATGATTTGTAGATTTGATTTCAAAATTTAGATGGTCTTAAAATTTGTTAAACTTGATACAGTTTGATACTTGTGAGATTTACAATTTTTGGAAATATTTTATTACATTGTTAATATAATTTGTTTTATTTAATTTTTGGATGGTTTTAGTACTTTTGGCATGTGAATGTGAAGTAATGTTTTCATCTATAAATTAATGTTGTCATTTGAACTACATTTGGCATGTTATGTAATGACATGTGTTATAATTTGTTTTGTTTTTAAAATTTAAGTTTTGGATGCTTGGAGTACATTTGGCATGTGAAGTAATGTTGTGATCTATATTTTTTTGTTAAATTAAAAGTTAAAAGTTTTGGATGATTTCAATCTACATTTGGCATGTGATTTTTAATGTTAAATGTTTTTATTGGATAGTTGAATTATAATTGGCATGGCATGTGAAGTTTTTAAAACTCAAGTTTTGGATGGTTTCAATCTACATTTTGCATGTGATATTTAATGAACTTTAAATGTTTAATGTTTTAAAGTTGCACGATATATAATCAAAAGGTTTTTTAAACTTAAAGTTTTGGATGGTTTCAATATACATTTGGCACATGTGGTATATAATGTTAAATGTTTCTATTGGATCTAGTTGAACTATAATTGGCATGGCATGTGAAGTAACGATCTATATATAATCAAAAAGTTTTTTAAACTCAAGTTTTGAATGGTTTCAATCTACATTTCGCATGTGATGTTTAATTTTTTAATGTTGCACGATATATTATCAAAAGTTTTTAAAATTTTAAAGTTTTGGATGGTTTCAATCTACATTTGGCACATGTGGTATATAATGTTAAATGTTTCTATTGGATATTTGTTCACTATAATTGGCATGGCATGTCAAGTAATGTTACACAAATCCCTTTTGGATGGTTGAAGTACATTTGGAATTTTAAGATTGCTTTTGATCTCTCCATGTAGTTTTGTTTGAATGAAAAAATTTCCAATAGGAAGAACATAGCTTTTCAATGCAACTAACCATGTATCAATTGAGCTCTAATTGAAAAGAGAGTTTAAATAAGTAGATATATGTAAAAATTATCCCTTTAATTTTGATTGGAAATATAAGTCTAGTACATATATATGTTTGTGGAATTTGGGTCAATGTCATTAATGCACTCAAATAGGTAGCCTTGTCTATTTATTTACATTGTGGAAACTTTTTACCAAAAAATCCAACTAGTTTTTCATCAATGCACATAGAAAAACTACTTGGAACAATTAATTGTGCATTCTATAACATATCTATCCAAGACAAGTAACATTTTTCATCAATGCACATTGAACATATCTGACCATTGGACAAGCAAATTTTGTACTAGATTTTCAATCAGGGTTAGAGATGTGTGTCAAATTCCACCAAAAGTCGGAGAAGTGCCCCGAGTCTCTTGTCTAAAAGGAATTTTCGTAGAAAACTATACTGTAGATGATTATTTACATTGTGTCCATACTTTTTACCAGAAAATCCAACTAGTTTTTCAACAATGCACATAGAAAAAATAGTTCCAGTTAATTGCATTCTAGAACATATATATTGAGTACGTAAATAATTTTTCATCAATGCACATAGTAAAACTAGAACAATTAATTTCATTCTAGAACACACACACACACACACACACACACACACACACACATATATATATATATATCCAATACATATAACATTTTTCATCAATGCACATGTATAGAAAAGCTACTTTAGGTTGATATTAGAGCACGTGCTTGTACCAAAATAATTTGTACATGTGCAAACACTTGCACAAATAACATAAGCAGCTCAATTTTTAGTTGAGTAATGGAAGTTCTAAAACATATTTAATCCAAAGAGAATAAATTGTTGGACAATTCACTCAAAAAAATTCTAATGGAATTCCATCATCAATAATCTGTTCATGATCGGATTTTGACATTTTCCATCTCTTAATTTTTGATTTTTTCTTTGATTGAACTTCTATCAACTTTATGCGTGCTGGACACACCAAGTGACTATATTGACAACTTATGGAATCAGGTTCATAGTCTTCAAAGAAAACAAAGTCTCCACATTGATGAGTTTGTTTGAAAAAATAACCTTTCAGTATAATAGACCCTTTATCATATTGAAATCCATGATCATTATAGTTTTGTAATAATTTCATTCTTCGTTTAGTGCAACACATCAAATAATACTTCACATTTTCATCGTTGTCAATAGGTGCAATTACAGCAAAAACATCTCCTACACAATAAAATAAACTTAACAAAATTATACATATCTAAATTTATTTCCAGATTTTTAAATCATTAGAAAGTAATTCAAATATTACCTTCTCTAACAAGATCAGAGACTCTATCACCATCGGATGATATTGTAGTTTCCTCTGATTGCATTTTTTCAAACATTGCAACAGAAATTTTGCCCTTTGTATTTAGCTCTGTATGTTTCCAATCATTCACATACATTTTGTTTTCACAAACGTCATTGGATTTTGTGTTGTCTATGAAAACATCACAAAAACAAGAATATTTCCTTTCTCCAATGCAAACACATTTCTGGACGACTTTGTTTGAATTGAATGCAATTTTCGAGTCCCTTTTATTGTTTCAACATCATTTTCAATTGATCTATCTACGTCTTCAATTCCAATATGCCAGAAAAAACCTTTATATGGAAAATTAGAAGAAGAATTTGTAAATATGATATCAAAATACAATCAAAGATAATCATTGCATGATAAATGTACAATGTTTAAAATTAGATTTCCAATATAAATTAAATTGAATGTACCTTCGCACTTCTCTTGATGGGTTTCTCTCATGGCTTAGAGCAGTGATGCACCATTGAACAAATTCTTCAACGTTCACAAGTCGACTTGCAGAGTGGTTCATTTGATATCTTCGAAGTGCTCGTTTTATGCATGCTCCTGCACCGTCATGTTCTCCTTTTCCATGTCGAGTCTCAAATAAATTCCAACAATGTTTAATGCAAGTTTTATTATTAAGACAACACAACCAAAAGAATGATCATGCAGATTTGAATTGACCTACACATCCGTCTGACCATATCCAATGTTGATTGAATGTTATTCCACGATTTTTCAATGAATCATAAATTTTTCCAAAACAATGTTGTTCAAAACATGTATCATGTGTGTCTACTCAACTTAGTGTTCCTAAATTGAGGTCATAAATTGTCAACCAGGGCTAGTAAACTGTTGAAGTGAAGTGCGCTATATGTGCGTAGGTATTTGTTTCTCACTACGTTGTGTTTAGTGTTTTTCCAATGTTTTTCATTTTGTGTTTTTATTCTAAGAGGAAAAGGACTAATTTTTGGCAAAGAGAAGTTGTTGGTCATACTAAAACAGAGCAAAACCTATTCTAAATTATGTATGGCACTTGAGAAAAGAAAATGCAATACTTTAACAAGAAAAATAACTCATAGCAAGAACTCAATAACTCATAACATGAACTCAGTAACTCATAACATGAACTCAATCCCATTCATTCATTAGAAATATGTTTGAATGTCTTGAGAAAAGGATAATTTTAATGCAATGAGGTTCCTCTAAGTAAACAATGACTTACAATATCACAAAAATCCCATCCATGGTTACAAATTTATTGGAACACAATTGGAAAATATTATTTGTAGCATAGTAAGGAATTCTACTTTAAATTAACCTATGACACTGAAATTAATCCATTCTGCAACTCAAATTGTCACTACTAAGCTTCATTCGAAAGTTAGAAATATTTTGGAATAGTTTTGGAAAAGGCTATTTGTAAAATTATAAGAGATTGCAGAACAGTCAAGGCCTTGAACTGATATCACTAATTCCTATCCATATGATGATGTGTTGGAAGAGATTAATAACAAGAGTAGTTTGTAAATAATGAAGGCCTTGAAGTCTAATGGAACAAAACTAGCATACAACTAACTAATAAAACTAAAAATACAATAGATAAAGCTGAACTAAAATGCAATCATTCAAACTTGAAATACAGTGCCCACAACTGTACTAGACTGCCATTATCCTAACTTGAAATACAGTGAACAGAAACTGAACTAGAGTACCATTAGTCTAACTTGAAATATAGTGAACAGAAACTGAACTAGCGCACCATTAATCTCCGGAGTATTACAACTACACTTATAATGCAACTAATCTCTAAAATATTACAACCCTGTCTCGTTCAATATTAGTGATATTTTGGAACAATTCGGAAGAACAAGTCTAGCTGTAACAATCGATGTAATTGAGCACAAAAACGTAAAATTCAGAAAAAGGCAAATAATTCCTAAAATACTATATTTATATCTCATTAAATATTATTGATATTTTGGAGTAATTCATAAGAACAAGACTAGACTGTAGCATCCAATGCAAGTGAGTATAAAACACAAAGTTCAAAAAATTGCTTAAACTAGGAATGCAACAAGGCTAAAGTTACTTATCTAAACAATGTGCACAAAGCTTCTCGGGTAGTAGGGGCCCTCTAACACCGGATTAGCATACAAATCTCCTCAATATTGCCTTAGATATTGCAATAAAGCGGTGCTTCTTTCATTAAAGGAAAAGTATTTCAAAAACAGAGTATTACGGTCTTTTGAGATCTAGCAACAAAAAATCAATCTAGCTAATTGTCCCTCGGTCTCCCGAGTCATTCTTATAAAATAAATACATAAATACCCTTGATAATAAATAGGAACAAGTGTCTTTTTCAATCAAAATCAAATTAGGACTCTTATGGAAGCCTCGTACTTTTTTGGAGACATCTGTAGAGTCCCTATCGTGGTAGGAATCTACTTCTTAGCTTTGATCTCTTCCACGTGCATAACCACCTATAGATTATTTCTCAGACTTCGTAGAGAGAAATAAATGATGTGGGAGCATTGTGGAATTCAACCATATTTGATTTTCTCTGAAGTGACACATGTAGCTTATGATAACATGAAGATAGCTGCGGAATAGGCGACTAGCTACAGAATGGCTGCATTCTGTAGCTGAGTCTAGTCAAAAATTACTTCAACAACAAAACCATGAAAATATAGCAAGTCAGTCATTGTATACATTCCTAAAGTGTATTTAACCAATCCTATTTACCATTTAAGCCTGTAATTGATAAGGGACAAAGGAAATGAAGTGAAATTTGGTGAAGGGGAAGGACATCTTTGGGGCTCAACATACCCCCACTGCAAAGTTTTTGCATGTCCTCATGAAATCAACTCATATATTCGGAGACTTCTGCTAGGACATCTAGGCTCATTCTTCTACTTTGCTTGATATTTAATGGCCTTCTAGGCTTCTTTATGACCAACTTGAATCTCAAATTTATAGGTGCCCTGCTCAAATTTTTGTTTTTCTTCTTCAATTTCTCACTAGCCTTGTACAACTTTTCCATTTGCAGGGAGAGAGTTGTATTCATATCACTTTTCAGCTTAACCTGCTCCCTTAAAATGTCATTCTCATTCTTGATATGCCTATTGAGTATGTCTAACTCATATTTGTCTCTTCTTAGTACATCAATTGCAGATTTTGGTGGGCTAGGAGTTCTGTCTCTATTTTCTGAGGCTCTCTTCTCTAATGTCTCAATATAATTATAAATTTGTTGTTGAGCTGGGTCTATCTCTGGAGTTTCTTCATCAAGATCCTCTTCATATTGGTACTCAGGTGATCTAACAGTTGGTGTCTCTTCATCCTCAATATTTATGATTCCCGTTTGTCTAATCCCTGTTTTCTTCAATATACCTCTAAGTCTGTGGCTTCGTCTTGGTTGAGATGGTCCTTCACCTCTCCCCTTGGCATACCTTCTTATCATCTTCTCCTTTTTAAGCTGTTTTCTAATTTCATTCAATTTCTCAGAAATTATCTCCTCACTTTCCTCTTGTATAGACTTACCAGATTTAGTTTCAATAGCTTCGGAGATTTTCCTTCTCCTGCTTCTTCTTATAAGCTTGCCTTCAGATGGAGGTTCCTTGGGTTCTTCAAAGTGATTCCTCACTAGAAACTCATCCCAATTGTCTCCCACTTTTCTTAAATGATGTTCAATTAGGATTTTAACTAGGCTGTGGTGGTACAAAGTGGTTTCCAGGAATTGAACCCTCTTTTGTACATTAGAGGCCATTCTCTTCAGACTATGAAGTAAGAAAAAGGGAAAATTTATTTCTTCATCTAAGAAATGCATCATTAACCGAATATGATAAACATAGAGGGTACCAAACCTTCCCTCACAAGTTATAAAATTTTGCAAAATGAGCAACATATTCCGCCATTTATTCTTCAGTGCTGAGCTAGGAATGCCCTTCTTAAAAATGGAAACATCCATACCTAGTGTTTTGAGCATTTACCTCCATGCCTCATTATGAAATTCCCTATTTTTGAACCACTGTTCTCCTTTCCTGGGTAATTCCGCTACTTCTGCAATAAAAAATTCCGTAATAGTGAAATTAACATCCCCTATTTCGACTTCTGCTCCATTGAAGGACCGTGCAAATGTTTTAGTTACCTCTTTATGAAAACCATTGAATTTTTCCAAAAATTGTAACCACCTAGCCTGATGTAGCATTTCTCTAATTTGTGGGTAACCCTCTAAGTACTTGGTTCCAACCGGTTCGGATCTTACTATGAGACCCATGGCATCTCTTCTCAACCTTCAATTTACTGCTCTTCTATCCACGGTGAAAATGGCTGTTAAAGAGTTGTTTTTACTGTAAAGGTGTTTTCTATGTTTATGCAGTAGGAATTAGCTACAGAAGGATGATATGAAGAGGTTATAGAATGAGTGAAATGTGGTGAGGGTGATTTACACTAATTATTGAGTTTGAGAGCCATCATCGGAGAAAAGACCCTGGAAACATTTAGTGAGAAATTCAAAATCATCACTGAATACTTCGGCTGGTGACGTGACCGAATAGGTCATTTCAGTACTTTAACTGTTAAGTTTTAAATGATGATTTGAAATGGCGGAGTGGAAGGGATTTTGTCCAAAGTTTTTATGATAGGTTTAATAGGCATGATCAACACGAATAGTTAAAACAACTTTTTGAATCATACATGACCTAACTATACTATAACTTTCATATTCTGTTAGCATAATAACTTTACAACTTTACCTTTGCCTTTCCTTTAATTTTTTTGTGGTTTTGATATGCTTTGTCCTCCTTTGAAAATCATTGATTCTTCAGTATTCATAACTCCTTTGATTTTTCTTGTTTTCATAGGTGTGTAGGATCAATTTTCTGCTGATCAAATGATTACTGGATAGTTGCCTTATGGATATTTAGCTGCAGAATGTCTAGCTGGCTATAGAATCTCTAACTGGCTGCAGAATGTACCTGTAGGAACTTTGAAACATGGAATGGAATGTTGTATGAAATGGATCATGAAATATAGTGAAATGGATCAGGAGTGAAGTGAAATGTAATGGAATGAAATGAATCACAATTGTGAAATGGAACTCATGATTTGTAACACGTAATCTGCAGAAAGAGATCAAATTTAGAAATCTGAGATGGAAATGAAATGGACCATGGAATGGAGTGAATGAAGTATGGATGAATGGAATGAATGAAATATGAATGAATGGAGCGAATGAAATATGAATGAAGTGAGACATAATGGAGTGAAACTTATGATTTTGTAATGACTGCTTGCAGAAAAAAACAAATTTGAAAAGCTAAAGTGTCAGAATGATTCTGATTTTCACTTTATCTTTTCTGTATAAACATGCTAATCAGTGATTAATTTTCATATTTATACTTTATTTATTTATTTATTTTTATTTTATTTTTATTTTTTATTATTTTATTATTTTATTTTATTTTTATGCTTTTGAATTCAGAAAATTCAACTAAGTTGATGAAGAAGAAAAATTCTTCTTCATTAACTTCACATCACTATTTTCCTGGAATCTCTTGAAAAATTCTTCTCTTGAAAGTGGCTTATGTTACAGCTTCAATCTATGACCATTTACAAGAAAAGTGACCTTCTCTTCATCTATTGTCCTTATTTTTATTGCTCCATTGTCAAAAATTCTTATAATTTCATATGGCCCAAGCCAATCTGTTTGAAACTTACCTTGAAAATCCTTGAACTTTGAATCAAACAAGAGAGCCCAGTCACCTTCTTTGAACTTCTTTTCCTTGATGTACTTATCATACCATCTAGTCCTTTGCTGTTGGGCTATACTTGTTTTCTGAACTGCATCTTGTCTGATCTCATCCAATTCATTAATCTACTCCAATCTATGCTTTTGTGCCTCTGGTAGATCAAGTCCTAGCTGAACTGCCATTTTAAAAGTCTGAATCTGAAACTCTATGGGAAACAAAACTTGTTTTCCATAAACAAGCTCATAAGGAGTATGGCCTGTTGTGCTTCTCCATGTAGTTCTATAGGCCCACAAAGCTTCAGGAAGCCTGTCTGCCCAATCTCTTCTATGTAAATGGACAATATTTGTTAGGATCCCTTCAATGACTTTATTGGTAGATTCCACTTGACCATTTGCTTGTGGATGATAGGGAGTAGATTTTATGTGTCTGATTTTGTGCCTCTCCATCATTTGTTCCACTAGCTTTGATGTAAATTGAGCTCCTTGATCTGTAATAGTTTCCCTTGGGACACCAAAATGAGTAAAAATATCCTCAAAAAGAAAATTAACTACAGATGGTTCAGTAGCAGAAAGTAATGGCTTGGCCTCTACCCATTTGGTAACATAATCAGTGCAAACTAATATATATTTCTTTTGTCTTGATGGAGGACTAATAGGTCCTACAAAATCTAAAGCTCATTTTTCAAAAGGTTCAATATGTACCTGAGGCTGCAATGGCATCTCACCTGAAGGAGAAGGTTTCCCCACCCTTTGGCAACTGTCACACCTTTTGACATACTCTTTAGTATCTTTAAAAAAGGATGGCCAATAATATCCTAAATTAAGGATCTTATAAGTTGTCCTTTTATCAGCAAATTGTCCACCACAAGGTTCATCATGACATGCCTTGAGGATCTCAGGCATCTCATCTTCCCGAACACATCTCCTAATGATAAAATCTGGACCTGTTTTGTATAACTCATTAGCAACACATGAATATTTTGCACTGTCATAAATGATCTTTCTTTTGTCTCTTGCATTCATTATTGAAGGAAATTTCCCTGAAACTAAATAATTAGCAATGTCAGCAAACCAAGGAGTTTGAGTAGAAATTGCACAAAGATATTCATCAGGGAATTGATCTTCAACTGGGGTATTGTCTTTGATGTTTTGGAGTCTATATAGGAAATCAGCTACTATGTTTTGTTTTCCAGGCCTATCTAGAATGATAATGTTGAATTCTTGTAAAAACAATAACCATCTTATGACTTTGCAATTAGTAATTGATTTATTCATTAGATATCTAACTGTAGAGTGATCTGTGTGAACAAAAGTTTCATATCTTGTTATATAGTGTCTGAATTTGTTTATGGCATGAACAACAGCTAAAAACTCTTTTTCAGTTACAGTATAATTTAACTCTGAAGGAGTCAAATTTTTACTTGTATAATAGATGGCATAAGGAATCAGGTCTTTTTGTCCCAATACTGCTCCTAGAGTTGTATCTGAGGCATCTGTTGAAATATAAAAAGGTAACTTCCAGTTAGGGCCCCTTAAAATAAGTGCTTCAGAGATTTTTGTTTTCAAGGTCTCAAAGGCTAACTGGCAATCAGGATTCCACTTGAATTCACAGTCCTTGGTAAGTAATTTGAAAAGTGGAGATGCTATCTTGGTGAATTTTTTTATAAACCTTCGATAATATCCTGTAAATCCGAGAAAACTCCTAACATATTTTTGACAACTTGGAATAGATAAGTTAGAGATGAATTCAACTTTTGACTCATCAACTCTAATCTCATCCCCTGAAATGTGATGTCCTAAAACAATTCCTTCAGTAAACATCATAATACACTTCTCATGACTTAGTGAAAGATTTGCTTCTTTACATATCTTTAAAACTTTTTCCAAGTTTTCTAAAGCTTCTTCAAATGTGTTTCCATAAACTTTGAAATCATCCATATATACCTCTACACAATCATGTATTAGATCTGAAAAAATTCCTAGTACTGCCCTTTGAAATGTTGTAGGTGCATTGCATAATCCAAATGGAAATACTCGGTAAGCATAGGTACCCCAAGGACAGGTAAATGTGGTTTTGTCTTGATCTTCAAGTGCTACTTGGATTTGATTATAACCACTAAACCCATCTAAAAATGAGAAGTACTTTTTTCCAGCTATTGTATCTAATACCTGGTCTATGAAAGGTAGGGGAAAATGATCTTTAAGAGTAGCTTTATTTAATTCTCGGTAGTCAATACATACCCTCAATTTACCATTTTTCTTTGGCACAATTACAAAAGGAGAAACCCACTGACTATCTGAAATGGGATAGATAAAGTTAACATTTAACAATTTCTGCAATTCTTCTTTAACAATTTCCCTAACATTTGGATTCATCCGTATTTGAGGTTGTCTGATTGGTTTACAATTTTCCTCTATATAGATGTGATGAGTGCAAGTCTTGGGGCTTATCCCTTTCATATCAATGTACTCCCATGCATATGCAGAAGAATGTCTCTGTAATATCTTGACTAGCTCTGCTTGTTGATATTTCTCTAGGTTCTTGTTTATGTTTAAAGTTTTGACTGGAAATATCTCAATTGTAGAGCTGCCAAATTTATCCATGGGATAGAGAGACATCTGTCTTGATGATAAAATCTCAATGTTGGATTCTTCTTGAAATTGTTCATGTTTGTATTCCGAAGAGGATTCAAATTTTTCTAAGGTATTCAAAATCTGGCTATCTTCACTAATTTATGAAATTGTGAAGAGAGGTTGTAAGTCTTCTTCATCCTCTATCCATTGAGTATCATCCAATTCTGTAATTGTTTTTGCTGGAAGATACAAGGTAAATTTCTTGGTTGAACTACCATCAGAGATGTACATATAACCGGATCTACAACTAATGAAAGCATTAGCTATAGCTAACCAAGTTCTTCCTAATATAATAGGATGCCCTCCTAGATTATTCTTAGGAGTTAGGATCATAAAATCCACAGGATACTCCCAAGAATCTAGGGACACTGGAATGTCTTCTATTACCCCATCAGGTTTGATCATAGATCTGTCTGCTAATTGTAATAATGTGGGTGTAAAAAGAATATTAGGAAGTTTCAGTTTATCCATGATTTGTCTACTCATAATATTGATTGCTGCTCCTAAATTAATAAGTGTGTTTTGAATTTCAGTTCCATTGATGTGTATTTTAACAGCTGGATTTCCTGGGTTTAGATACTTTGGAATAGAAATATTACCCATCATGATATCTGCTATTTTTCCTGCCAGTTGAATTTTGTTTATCTCTCTTATTCTTTTTCCTGTTTTCTTCATGCTCAACTCCTTTATTGTCTTTGCTAAGATTGGAATTTCCTTTATAGCTTGCAATGATGGGATCTTAATACAAACATTTCTCATCTCATCCAGGAAATCATAATTAGGCACCATAATTTGTTTTTCTACACCCCTATCAATTTGTAATCTTTCTGGAAAGGGAGGTGTAGAAGTGGATGTTGATGGCTGCTCTAATATATGAGTTCAAATTATTGGTTCTTTTTGTTTTGATTTTTCAATGTTTGGGTCTTGGAAAGATGTGTTCTCTTCAAGACTTTTATTTATCCATAGAGAATCTTCCTCAGAATTGTCTTGCTCTTGTATGATTACAGAAGGTTTCCTCTTTTCAAGTATTCTTCTAGACCTAAGTTGAACATCACTAAGGTCTAAAGGAGTGATCAAATAATTTGGAAACTGTTGGCCTTCTATCATGTATGTGTTCTGAGGATTTTTATTGTTGGGGTTTGGTATAGGTTGGGCAGGAAACTGATTTGTTTTTTGAGGAAATGGTAATGGAAGTGGTTGATTGTGATGTTGTCGATTTTGAGGATTTTGTTTAGGATTTTTTTGAAATTTTTGTTGAGGAGGAAAATGTGAATATGGTGGATAGGGTGGTGGATACTGATAGTACTGAGAGTATCTTACATAGGGATTTTGTGCTCTTTGTGCCCAAGTTTGAGATTGATTTTGAAATTGGGGCCAAGGTTGCTGCCAAGAATTCCAATTTGGTAGGGGTTGATTATACAATTGATCATGGAATCCTTGTGTTTGAGGTCCTTTCCAAGGTCTCCTAGAGAAAAAATTGAGAGATTCTGTGGAATTTGTAGGAGTTTCCTCCTGAAAGACAAATTTAAGACCAGGAAGTGAAGCATAGCTCTTAGTCTCATGTTTCTCTGAACAAATTACATAGGTCTCTACTACTTTTGCATCCAAAGGGCACTCTCTCAAGGCGTGCTTCTTTCTACATTTGGGACAAAAGATTGCTAAGGCATTAGATTCAGTTTTCTGCTTGTTTTGTAACTTAAGGGTGTCTATTTTTTCACTAAGACTCCCCAAGATATCAGATTTGAATCCATCAAGCATATGTCCTATTTCTGCGCTACTTACTATCCCAGAAGCAGATTTACTTGCCCTCGCAAGAGCATGGTCTCTTGGTCCTTTTATAGTTTTAGATTTCCCTCTTGAAAGGTTTATACATAATTCATCTATTTCAGGTAATGTGAGCTGAGATATATCCCCTTTTCCCATCATGTTAAGGATATCTAACCATTCATCCCTAATTTTCATCAATAAGAGAGCTTTCAAAGTGTCTTGATCTAAGTTTTCCATTTTTTCCCTCTTGATGTTATAGTTAAACCTCTCCAACAAATCTTCCAAATTTTCATCCTCTTTTTGTAACATTTTAAACACTTCCTCTTTATGGTTGACTGGCATACAGTAATCCAAATACCTCTCTAGAAATTCTTTTTTCATGTCTTCCCATGCCCTAATAGAACTTTTGATCAAACTCATAAACCATTTTAATGCTGCTCCTTTCAATGTTGAAGGGAATAGTTTAAGTTTTTGAGCATCTTGTAAGTAGTCATAGGTTCTACATAGGACTTCCAATTCAAATAGGAAGGTTTCAGGATCTTCAGTTTTAAGTCCATAAAAGTTTGGAAGGACAGAGGGTGAAATGTTTTTCATAGTTGCACTGGTTTCTTCATCTACTATAGGAAACCCAAAAGAGCTTCCCATTTCTCTTCTACCTCTTCCTCTGCCTCCTTCTCCTTCTGCACCTCTACCTCCTTATCCTCTACCTCTACCTCTACCCCCTCCAAATAGTGTGTGTTCTCCATTAAAAACTCCTCCTCCCCCTTCTTCTGCCATAGTTGATTCTTCTGTAGAAGTTGAAAAATTTATGTCCCCAGCAGGGGTCTCAGAATATTCTTCTAAGAAAGGTTCAGTGGATAAAGTGGAAGGTCTTTCTAATGGAATATCTAATCTTAAATTCTCTGGAAGTCTAGGATCAGTAAAGGATGGAATGCGGGTTTGGGTTGAAGGTGTGCTAGCTCTTGGTCTTGGTGAAACAAGTGGTGTTCTAGGAATCAAGCTTTTGCTTCTTATGAATCTACCCCTTGAGTCTCTTTCTCTACGCATATCATTGTTTTTAGGAGGTAAGAAACAAGGCTACCTAGTTGCACTTCCCTGACAACGGCGCCAAAATGTCTGCTCAACTTAGTGTTCCTAAATTGAGGTCATAAATTGTCAACCAGGGCTAGTAAAATGTTGAAGTGAAGTGCACTATATGTGCCTAGGTATTTGTTTCTCACTACGTTGTGTTTAGTGTTTTTCCAGTGTTTTTGGTTTTGTGTTTTTATTCTAAGAGGAAAAGAACTAAGTTTTGGAAAAGAGAAGTTGTTGGTCACACTAAAACAGGGCAAAACCTATTCTAAATTATGTATGGCACTTGAGAACAGAAAATGCAATACTTTAACAAGAAAAATAACTCATAGCAAGAACTCAATAACTCATAACATGAACTCAGTAACTCATAACATGAACTCAATCCCATTCATTCATTAGAAATATGTTGGAATATCTTGAGAAAAGGATAAGTTTAATGCAATGAGGTTCTTCTAAGTAAACAATGACTTACAATATCACAAAAATCTCATCCATGCTTAGAAATTTATTGGAACACAATTGGAAAATATTATTTGTAGCATAGCAAGGAATTCTAATTTAAATTAACCTATGACACTGAAATTAATCCATTCTGCAACTCAAATTGTCAGTACTAAGCCTCATTCGAAAGTTAGAAATATTTTGGAATATTTTTGGAAAAGGCTATTTGTAAAATTATAAGAGATTGCAGAACAGTCAAGGCCTTGAACTGATATCACTAATTCCTGTCCATATGATGACGTGTTGGAAGAGATTAATAACAAGAGTAGTTTGTAAATAATGAAGGCCTTGAAGTCTAATGGAACAAAACTAGCATACAACTAACTAATAAAACTAAAAATACAATAGATAAAGTTCAACTAAAATTCAATCGTTCAAACTTGAAATACAGTGACCACAACTGTACTAGAATGCCATTATCCTAACTTGAAATACAGTGAACAGAAACTGAACTAGAGTGCCATTAGTCTAACTTGAAATATAGTGAACAGAAACTGAACTAGCGCACCATTAATCTCCAGAGTATTAAAACTACACTTATAATGCAACTAATATCTGAAATATTACAGCCCTGTCTCGTTCAATATTAGTGATATTTTGGAACAATTCAAAAGAAGAAGTCTAGCTGTAACAATTGATGTAATTGAGCACAAAAACGTAAAGTTCAGAAAAAGGCAACTAATTCCTAAAATACTACAGTTATATCTCATTCAATATTAGTGATATTTTGGAATAATTCGTAAGAACAAGACTAGACTGTAGCATCCAATGCAAGTGAGTATAAAACACAAAGTTCAGAAAATTTCTTAAACTAGGAATGCAACAAGGCTAAAGTTACTTATCTAAACAATGTGCACAAAGCTTCTCGGGCAGTAGGGGCCCTCTACCACCGGATTAGCATACAAATCTCCTCAATATTGCCTCAGATGCTGCAATAAAGTGGTGCTTCTTTCATTAAAGGAAAAGTATTTCAAAAACAGAGTATTACGGTCTTTTGAGATCTAGCAACAAAACATCAATCTAGCTAACTGTCCCTCGGTCTCCCGAGTAATTCTTATAAAAGAAATACATAAATACCCTTGAGAATAAGCAGGAACAAGTGTATTTTTCAATCAAAATCAAATTAGGACTCTTATGGAAGCCTCGTACTTTGCTGGAGACATCTGTAGAGTCCCTGTCCTGGTAGGAATTTGCTTCTTAGCTTTGATCTCTTCCACGTGCATAACCACCTGTAGATTCTTTCTCAGACTTCGTAGAGAGCAATAAATTATGTGGGAACGTTGTGGAATTCAACCATATGCGTTTTTATCTGAAGTGACACCTGTAGCCTATGAGAACATGAAGATAGTTGCGGAATAGGCGACTAGCTACAGAATGGCTGCATTTTGTAGCTAAGTCTAGTCAAAAATTACTACAACAACAAAACCATGAAAATATAGCAAGTTAGTCATTGTATAGATTCCTAAAGTGTATTTAACCAATCCTATTGACCATTTAAGTCTGTAATTGATAAGGGACAAAGGAAATGAAGTGAAATTTGGGGAAGGGGAAGGACATCTTTGGGGCTCAACAATGTGTACGATCGTCACTAATATAAAAGTGATATTATTTAATTATATGTCGATTTTCACTCATGCTTTCTATATGATCGACATTTTGTTCAACATGTCTATATAGAATATGGATGAGCATGGAGACTTGGTCAGAATGATAGTATTCACTCTGAATTTCTTTTTGTGGAACAAATGTGTAGTTTTCTGCAAAATCAATCACTGACAAAATGGTCCCTGGTGGAAACAATTCACGAGATTTTTTGAATTTCAACTCTTGCCATCGAGCTCTATGGGAATGCTTGGTGTATTTGTAAATTTTTGCCTCAAAATTTCTCAAGAAGTCTATCAGAAAATTTTCGTCTTCTAGTAATTCAATTATTTTAACACTATTTGCACCTTGAATTGATGTATCTATATATTCATATCTCTTCCATTTTACTTTCATGTTGGACAATGATTGATGATTTATATCAATATGATATTTGTTTTGAATTTTAGTCAAATTTCTACAATCATCGCATTTTTTACCACCAACACATTTCTTTTTGTAAAATAGTTCATCGCTTTCTCTTTCACATAGAATTTGAGATATGAAATCACGGATAGTGGAAGGAGGAGGTGAATCCTTCCATAATGTTCTACCAAAATCAAGGAATGTGTCATAATATAACTCAAATTTTACATGATAACGGCAACAAGAAGTGTCACGTACGGTGATAGGTTTTACATACCATGGTTTTTGTTGAACAAAAGCACTGAGTGAAACATGAATTTGATGATTCTCTTCTTTGAACTTGTTGAATAACTCTATCTGAGTGGTTTCCAAGAAATATTTTTCATGTTCTTCGTACTGATTTCGTGCTATTCTTCTTCACATCACATGCCTTGCAGTTGGCGAAACACACCAATTGTTCTTCCAATATTCATATATTATTTTTTTTAACATTTTCTCCAAGTCTATCTTTGTATGGTTGCCTACAAATAGCTCTCCAACAAGCGAGTTCATCATTTACATCTATTTGCAGCCGAAATTTCCGATGTTTGTGCAAATTTTTTCACGAGGTTCCCAGTGCTCGTACCATAGATGTTACCAAATGATTCTCTTGAATACTTGATGAAACCATTGCCATCAGTATTCCTCTACGTACAATTGAAACATCTTTCTCTCTAGATCTCTTAATTGACTTTATAGCACTACTTATATTTTTTATGACATCTTCCTTCATTTTTTATCTTTGGTTGATTTTCAAATACCCAATAGTGTCATAGCTTCTTTTAATTTCCTTAATGATAGGAGACCTTTCAACATTTGAGCCTGAACTGTCACCCACTCATTTAAGAAATACTTTTCAAAAATGCAGTTAACACGATATCGTATAACATGGCCAGGTTTTTTATCTCCATATGTGTGAGTGTCAACATTTTTTAACATCTCATTATCGATAGTGATTTCATCTGTATATATTCGAATAAATAGTACATATTCAATAAATAACTAAATTAATAAATATATCTATAATTTCAATGATATGTGCATGTGTTTCATATATATATATATATATATATATATATATATATATACCTTGTGATTCAATTTCTTTATTTGGATTTCTTTCAATATTTTCACCATCTTCAATCATTGGTTCAACATCTCTTTCAAAATTTTGTATCTCATCATCAATGTTTTGAGGAATATCTCTATCTGTTTACATTAAACAAATATTTTTCAAATTAGTTCATCAAATAAAAATTAAGCTTCACATTTTACATTAGGAAAATTTTAAATATATCAATAGATCATAATATTTACATTTACATACCTGCTTCAATTTCTTCTTGAGGTTGATTTTCTTCTTCAATATTTTGAGGAATATCTCTGTCTATTTACATTAAACAAAATATTTTTCAAACTAGTTCATCAAATAAAAATTAAGCTTCACATTTTACATTAGGAAAATTTTAAATATATCAATAGATCATAATATTTGCATTTACATACCTACTTCAATTTCTGCTTGAGGTTGATTTTCTTCTTCAATATTTTGAGGAATATCTCTATCTGTTTACATTAAACAAAATATTTTTCAAATTAGTTCATCAAATAAAAATTAAGCTTCACATTTTACATTAGGAAAATTTTAAATATATCAATAGATCATAATATTTGCATTTACATACCTTCTTCAATTTCTACTTGAGGTTGATTTTCCTCTTCAATATTTGAGAGGGCTTCTAACTTTCTTTTGCGAGATTGTCTTGTCTCTTCTCTACGTTCCTCAGGGTCTCTTTTTTTATCATATTTTCACACAAGTTCTTCGATTTCCCATGATAATAGGGTATGAAGTTCAAAAAGTTTCCTTCAAAAAATTAGACAATAACTCGATTACAAAAAATATCACAAAAGATTTAATTTAAAAAAATTCATTTTAATTTTTTTTCAAAATATACATACTCCAATCCAAAACACTTACTTTAAAAAATTCGAGAGAAAAATGTCTTATAAAAATGAAACAAAGCTCAAAAGATTTACTTCAACTCAAAACACGTACATACCTTCAAGAAATGTCTTTTGAATGTACGTCCAAGAATTTTTTTTAAGTTCAAAACAATTTTTAGCAAAATCAGGCTGCCTCCAAGAAATGTCTTTCAAAAAAATTTTGTAAACCCAAAACAATTCTTTGTAAAATCAGTTTGGTTCTAAGAAATGCTCTTAAATCCAAACTTTCAAGAAAATTTTTTAAACCCAAACCAAGATCTTTGTAAAATCAGATGAAATGTGCGAAATGTGTGAAAATTGTAAATGATTTCGCGGAAATTTATATTGCCGCAAAATGTGTTTTATTAGGGGCTCCGCAAAACTTTCCAGTCGACGGAAATTTATACAATAGTTCGGCCGAACTTTTGATTAAAATTTCGGCTGAACTATTAAGTCGTTAGACATAACGAGCCGTCGGTGCAAAACATAGTTCGACCGAACTTTTAATCAAAGTTCGGCCGAACTAATGCGTCACCAGTTACGAAAAAACGAGGCTCTGAATACGTTTTTCAACTTTGGACTGATTAAGCACCATGAAAGGTTGTTAATTAACTGTCGGAACCCAGACAAGCATTTTCAGAATTGAATCTACTTTCAGGAAATATAGCTTTTATGGAATTTCATAAACGTTTACTAATTTTAATTATTTTTCTAATAAAATGGGTGCAAACAATTTCTGAGGGTCAATGTCATTTAATGAAATCAAAATTTTCTATCTCCCAAAATACATTGTAAAAAAAATTGAAAAAATTATGGCGCATTACATTGGTCCGTCGTCTCTAATGGGTAGCTTTTAGATTTTTAGTTTATAACTTATATGTTAGGAAATTTCTTGCGTCACAAAACATATCCAAAATACGTAGTTTTTCGTATTGGACCAGTTCAAAAAATTCTATTAATTATGATATGCATCCATTGGCTTTGTAAATATGACAAAACCAAAGTAGACTCTGTCTAGCTTGTTGTAACACATTTTGTTTTCTCAAAAACACAAATTTTCAATGAATACAACATTGCGTCATAACATGAATTCTTATGAATCCTTTGATTGCTAAGAAAAACACACTCAAAGAAACGCTAAGTTGACATATCAAATCTGCATAAAAAAATTTCAAAAAATAAGTAATAGAAAGCTAACAAAATTCTCACAACTTTTATTTTTATCGCAAAATGAAATTCTACACAGAAAAATTGTTATAGTTTGTAGAAAGTTGAAGAACCGAAAAAAATGAAATATTTTTCTCAAAAAAGGGCAAAAAGTGTAACCCAGCTTCACATTTTCACCCATCAGTCTAAAAAGAATAGTGTCGGAAGATGGGTTCCGGAGATCCAGGATATCTTATTTTCATAAGTAGATTTACTACGGGTATGGAAGGAAGGCGCAGCTATACCTCCATTCATAGATTGACCCGCCAAATAAGGAAGGCATCGAGTGACCCGCTCGTCATGCAGTGGGGAAGGGAGTAGATAGCCGTAATGCTAGGAGTTGTTAACTAGGTTTTTGGCCCTTCAAAACCGATTTGGCCAACCAGGAGGCTAAAGGAAGTGATCTGCCTATAGTTTTCACTTTGACCAAAATTTCACCTGCCTAAGAAACATTGGGGCACAAAACTCTGCTACAAAAAATTCAGACAAAGAATATGTCGGGCTGCAAAAATCTGCATTCTGCTAATTTGATCTCATTCAAATTTGCGTATTGAACATAGAACACATTGCATTACAGAACACATTTCATTACAAATTTTTCCCTTGTGAAAAACAGAGGAGGAGCAGGAAAAATACCTGGTAATTTTCTCACTTGAAGTCGCTGCAGACCAATAGCGTGGATGAAAGAAGCCCCAGACCAGTAGCAGTACAAATAAAAAAGCGCGCAAACAAACAGACACAGAAAAATGAGGTAAAAAAATAAACTTCATGGGCGATATATTTATAGGAACTAGTTCAGCCGAACTATTTTAAGAGTAAAAGTTCGGACGAACTCAAAGTTCAGCCAAACTTTTGTTGCCGGTTTTCCCATCTTCGGCAAAAATTCTGTTTGCCCATGCTGTCAGTGTGCCGTCGATCTAAATGAAAGCACAAGTTCAGCCGAAATTTTTGAGAAAGCTCGGTCGAACTATCAAATAGTTCAGCCAAACTTTATAAAAAGTTCGGCCGAACTATTGCCAAAAAAAAGTTTCCGCCTGCGATTCTCACAAAAGTGTAACCCATCTTCACATATCCGTTGTGATATGGACTATGTGAGACTAACCAATTGATAGATGAGACTGAACCATACCGAACCAGGGAAGGGCCAAAAACCATATAGAAAGGGAGTAAAACTTTGTGCCCCAATGTTTCTATAATAATTTTGATTTTGAATGTAAGAGTTTTATTTGATTTTGATTTTTCAGTATAAGAATTTTGTAGCCCATGTTTTTATTAAACTCATCCCTACTGTTAGAGTGAGAGAGTCCACTCCCCCGCTCCCAGTTGTGTTGTTAATTACCTGTAATGTAACACAGCCCAATTTTGGTAATTTGACATGCCAGGTAATCATATATGAACCCTGCTGTTATTATTTGCTCCTATTAAGAAGTGTTGGGAAATAAAGAGAACCTTTGATGGGTGGAAAGTTCATTGAAAATATTGATCTACACAATTTCTCTGTGAAATAAATACATCATATAATAATATATGAATATATGTTTATTCATATACAGTGAAACAGGTCATATTGAGAAGCTCTTTTCAATTGTATGAGTATTATTTCCATATTGAATATTGACGTCGTTAAAAAATATTGAATTCTATTGCAACAATGTTGAAACAAAATTGCTTGGTTGAGTTAGTCATGAAATCTGTGATCTTATACCTTTTGATATACCTTAATATAACCTGAACTAATACTTTCTAAGTTAGCCATGTTAACTTTAATATAACCTGAACTAATCAATGTGCTATTTTGTACCATGTGTTATTGTGTACCATGTAGCTAGAAATATTAAACTAGATATGAGTTTATGACAATTATGACAAGTGTATTATTTTTTCATTCTTATGTTCTTTTTCATTATTATGTCTTTAGGTTTGGAGTAGCTGACACGAGTCCCTTTATCCCTCTATTATAAGTGGGTTATGTTTTGCTTGACAATTATGACAAATGTATTGTTTTTTCATCCTTATGTTCTTTTTCATTATTATGTCTTTAGGTTTGGAGTAGGTGACACAAGTCCCTTTATCCCTCTATTATAAGTGGGTTATTTTTTGCTTTGTCTCATTGTTATGGTATAGTGATTTGTGATCCAGAGCAAATTTCTTAGTAATTTCAACTTTAAAATTTTTATTTTTAACTAAGAAGTTAACATCTTTATGCTCACACATATTACCTTTTCTTTTTATTTCTCTCTTACACACACACACATATATATATATATGAAGATATGATCCCATTTTCTTAAATTTTATTCATAGATCAAATTTCATTTAAATACAACATTTATCATAATGTACAATGATTCATTCCATATTATTTATAATTTTTTTCATTAAAAAATGAACCCTTTAAATGATGAACCTAGTTAATGCTTCTTCTTCATGAAGAAGACTACTTGATCTTTCAATTTGAATTTGATGATGGTCCTTTGTTATCTTTCTTGACTACTTCAAATTATTGACACAGTCATATGCTTCTTGTTACTCTTTTTATTCCTTGGACCTCAACCTCTTTTTCTCTTCTTGTCTCTTCCAACATTGTGCTTAACTCGATAAATTATTCTTTAAGCCCATTTTCTTTTTCTTCAAATACTTGAAGTAGCTCCTCATTTCATTTATTTTACTTTTCAAGGTTATATTTCAGAGATATTATTTGAGCTTCAAGTACTTCACAATATTGTTTCTTTTTGTTAAGTTGTTCACTTACTACTACAATGTTAACTAATTCATCATGGTCCCTATTTTCATATTCCTACAACTTAACCTTAAGTTTCCAATCCTTTTCAAAACATAAAAAAATCTGATTCTAAGTTTAAATACTTCCTCTAATCTCTCTTCTTCTGAATCAATAACTCCATCTAATATGGTGAATATTGTTTCATGACCACAATCATCTTTTGATGGGTTACTTTTTTCTTCATCAAATACATTAAATTTTTCGAAAGAAAGAATAGCTATTAGTTTATATGATGAACATACTTTGTCATTAATTTTATTACCCTTTCATTCATCTATGGCCTAGATAATAACACATACCTCCTTTGTGGTTTCATAGTGCATAATTTTCTGAAATTTTGACTCAAGTAGGCTACAACATATTTCAGTTAATGCATGGCCATTCTTATACAAATATTGACCTAATGGGGTACTTTTAGTGCAACCATTACATAATAAATTATGAACATCAAATAGGAGGGTCATTAACCTAGACTTATTACTTTCTTTCCAATCCTGATAATTCGCATAAGTAAGTTTATGCATATCTTGATTATCCATGACTTGTTCCAATATTGTTTGTCCATAATCTATGATTATTGATATTTCCATGACATGTGATACATCGCTTGCATTGTCAATAGTTTTCCTTTATTGAGTGCTTCCTTTGAGATCCACTCTTCTTATGCTTATTTACCATGGTTCTCGATCTACTCTCAAGCTATTAAGATTTACTAGAGAGACTAGATCTGATCCCAATTGTCAAAAATACTAAGAGGAGGGTGTCAATCAATATTTCATGAAATTAGTAAATATACTTCTCTTTTTCCATTTTAATTGAACCATCATTTTAATTCACAACACATTATGCAGTAACTTTAAGAAAGAGTAATAAACCGTGAGCAACATTTAATCGTAAGGCATGTGAAAAATAAGAATGCAAGACATCATCAACACATAGGGACACCATATTTTTAGGTATAAAAACCAACTAGGAGAAACCACAATTGGTGTTGTCTCTATCTTCTTCTTATTATAAAGAAAATATTTCATTACACTTGAATTGGAGTGGGCTCTTACCAGTGTGCAGGCTCCTACCTATCAGAGGATACCACCTCTTCTTATTTCCCCATCCCTTACTAGAAGGAAGATACTACTCCCTGAAAAAATTTATTAGCCACCACCATAAGTTATGATTCCTTCACTGAAGGATCCAAACCTCAGATGCTCTGTGGACTATGTTTCAAAATGTTACCCAATTGATCCACCTGACTCAACTACAAACCCTGCAAGCCATGTTTCATCCAATTTTCAAACTGGACCCACATATACCATTGTACTCAATCTAAATAATTATACCATCAAACCTTATTTCTTCCATATACATCATTTCACTTAATGAAATCAAACCATAATATCTGTAATAGTAAAATTTGCTGACGGAGCATCATTTTAATCAATCATTCATTATATACATAATCAATCTTAGTAAGCTATACATTCAATAGAAAACCATAATGATATCATATCACACCCTAGTAGCCAATCTCAATATTTCTCATCATAAATCCTTACCAGGACATCTCATTGATCAACTTCATTCAATGATACTAAATGATAAAAAAATACCAAATAATATGGATAAGACACCCTTGACAATCAACAAAAAACAAATCTCTATAATGCCAAACCCTCTTTGAGAAAATTCAAGCATATCATAGATATTCCATTAACTGAATACAACCATAATGCCATACATCCCAACAAATCATATGAAAGTTTTCCAACATCTTCGTCAAAACTATCTCTATATAATATTGATGACCATGATCTACTCAAAACTCTAACAGAACCCTTGAAATTAATACATTGTACATCAATATCATGGATAACATCATCAAGGAAACGTTTTTTCCAAACCCTAATGAAATAAATACTATATTACACTCATCACAATTAAATTGAATATATAGATCTAGTGAAGACTTCCATACAAACATAAAAAACTCATATAACCTTTTCTCAAAGTACTGGATGTTAGCTCTCCATAATTTCCCTAGGCTGAGAGAAATTCAGAGGTAACCACAAACCACTTGTAAGGTAGAATCTAGCCCTTCTTTCTTTAGAGAAGGCTCTCTCTAAATGAAATGCTCATTCACTTAGATATTAAGCTTGGTATGGAGCTCAATGGGGTGTAATTTTTCAAATATTTGATGGTAGGAAAGAAGACAAATCCATTGGGCATGGAGTCATGTCAAGTTGAATATGTTTCCAGTGATAAGATGAAAATAAAGAAGATCTTCTACAGGGTAAAGGTAGGTAGTCTTTTTGGATTTTTCCATTCAAATTAGTTGTAGGAGGGTGAGTTGAAGATGAGTGGAAAATGACATACAGATCATCAAACAATAGGATGAATTCTAAATCTCATTTTAGAAAAAAACATAAATGTTTAGAAAACTGAAACAGATCGCCATTTAAAATGAATTCTGAGTCAATATATTTATTTTAACTAAACAATAAGACACATTTCAAAGAATCATTGATAGCATAAGAAACGTAACAAATCAATAAACATATCTCCAAATCATCTAACACAATAATCCCTATAAAAATTAGCCTTTGTCTTTCATTCACTGAAAATATGTCAAGAAAAATGGAAGTACACAATGTCTCTTCTTCTAAACATGACCAAAAAACAACCTTTTTCACACTAAAAGTCATGAAAAATTATATAATTATCTCATCCCTAGTATCAGGGGTTATAGGTCAACCATTTCTCCAAAGATAGAATAATTTACATTAAATTTGGAACCTCTGGAAGAAAGGGTTCCAGACATACTGAGAGAGGAGATGAGAGAATATTGGCATCTCACTTTATCAATCCCAGTAAATATAATAGAGCAAAAATAATGACTAAATAAGGAAATAACAAAATATGAAAAATGTGTTGTAAAGATTCATTCGAATCTTCCAATATGAAACTTGTGAAGAAAATGAAGGATTTCTTTTTTATTTGGATCGTGCTTCAAAAAAACCTCTTTTAATTTTTCAAAATTCATCCCCATTTTGTCAAAAATTAATCTTGAAGTGAAATTGTTAAAATCACAACAACTTCGCTCCCTCCTTTGGGTCATGCACCTTTTTTTTCAAATATATCCTAAACATTAATATGGATTGAGATTAATTTTTGACACCCAGTTAATATCATTATAACCCTTCTCCAAAAAATAAATGAGCCAAATACGACGATCTCGAGAAAATAGAGAAATGGTTGTAGATGACGATGGCTCGTTTCTCGAAAAATGTTAAGAATTTTGAAATGAAATTAATTAATATTATTCATCTCACCCCCATGCATCAAATGTAAAAATTTAATAGAAAATAGGTACAGTGTTTAATAGATATGGTGAAAATATGGTGATTGTGTGAAAGCGCGACGCTCCAAGCTTATTCTAGCTTTGCTCATAATATGACATGTTGAGGGTACTAGGATGGCATGGAATGGTCCATACAACATTGTAAACCCATGAGAACACTTATAGTTCATACACAAACCTTCAAACCCCAAACCTTTGTCTTGCAGCAAAAGCGGAGCGCAATTGCACAACGCACCTCCATCTTCATGACTTGACCAAACAATGATCTTCTGATGGAGAAAAATGATTTGGATTTGATCCAAATATTCACAGAAAATTCCTACATGGAAAAAAGTGCAAAACTCTTGATTCCTCATCAAAATTTGATTCCTTGTTAGAAGTGTAGCACTCCCTACAGACTTACTTAACTCAACCTCTTAGAACATGAATGACCATTTGCATGGCCTTTCACACACCATGAAATAATTACATTCAATAATAAAAATTTTATACCCATAGCTTTATATCTACAAGATCATAGAATACCTTTACACATTTGCCAAATAAATTTGAAATATAAAATTTTTTTTCTGACTACTATGAAAATAGGATACTAACATTGGCTCCAATGGGGATGGCATCCTCCCTGTGAGGTACAAATAACATTGTATACCAAATTCCTGGCCATTGGGCTGCTCCCAATGTTGCAACATGCTCTTCCCTGATTTGTAAATGAAGCTAAATGAAAACTTAAACTCAAAATAAAGTTACTGCCCATAAACCTGATCTGAAAATAATCACACTGTAATTCCATACTGAAGCTGCAAGCTGAAAGTTGAAGACTGACTTAGAAAAACTTCTTGAAAGGCTCAAAACCAAATGCTAAAATTCACTGCACATTTTTTATTCAC
The DNA here is from genome assembly GCA_034641835.2 of Pinus albicaulis. Taxonomy (NCBI): domain Eukaryota; kingdom Viridiplantae; phylum Streptophyta; class Pinopsida; order Pinales; family Pinaceae; genus Pinus; species Pinus albicaulis. Next base: position 381,271 of record JAXQQM020059935.1, on the reverse strand, counting down.
ACCTACTTACTAAAACAAAACATCAGTTGCTCATTCATGTGAAGTCAAAGAGCTAGTGTAACCATGAAAGTATCCAATATTATGTATGAGACTGACGTTTTTCATGAAAATTTATCTGCATTCCTCACACAAACCAGATGGAAATTGGCATGGAAATTCCCAAAGGCTTATAAAATGAGTTGTAAAGGTCGTATATGGTTTGAGAAGGTCATCCAATGATGTTAAACTATTTACTGCACAAGTAGTGGTGTTAGTGGATTGATTTGGTCCAAATTTTATACCTTTGATCCGAGCCCAAAGGTCAATTTTTCATGAGAGAGGAGCGGTGATTTTGAAGCTTAAGAAAAAGGAATAGTTTCTCCATCCAATTGAATTTGGACAATCCAATCAGATTTGGGAAAGGATCGTTGATCATTGTGGCTTTCAGCAAATGGTATTTTGTATATCCGTGTGAGAAATGAATCTTTTGTGCTAATCAGTATACGATTATATTGTTGATTGTTGTTGGCCTATTATGTATGAGGTCGATTCTTAAGGCCGATCAGAGTCATGTAGCTATGAAAAAGTAAAATTTCTTTACATAATAGAAATTTAGAGCATAGAAACAAAAACAAGGGTGGTATTTCTCCTCAAGGAGTTTCCACCAGAAACCTTGTGTCTTATGTGTGATAATGCGACTGTGTGCATTTTTTATTTTTTATGTTGTTACTTATGGTTTTCAGTTATGATTATGTAATGCACATGCTTAAATATTTATTTCTAATATGTATTTGATTCAATAAGTGAAGTTAATAAAAGGAAAAATTAATATTCAAGTCACGCTACTAATTCACCCCCCCACTCTCTGAGTAGTGCTCAAAGGTTTCCAACAAGGTGGATAGATAGAGAGGATTACCATGATCCGTAGGGAAATGTTGAGGATGTATGTCATGCATTAGTAGAGGAAGTGGGAGGAGTCTCTTCCACTGGTAGATTTCTCATATAATAATGGGTACCTTTAATCCTTGAGGATGATTCCATTTCAAACTCTCTATGAGCACAATTGTAATACTCCTATTACAGACTAATCTCAAAAACTAAATTGCAGACTTCTATTGCATTAAAATAAACTCAGTTACAAAAATTAAGATCTTCAGAACATAGTTATGGATTCACAAGAAGAAAATTTGTTGGCTGTTACACACACAGCGCTTAAAAATTCCACTTTGTCTCTCTGCTTCTTTTCTTTGTTTTCAGCCTTCGGGAAAATTACAAAATACAATACATAGCGTAACCTTTTCAAATGCACTCACGGCATATTTATAACACATTACAATATAATATATATATTATAAATATCTCATATTTATAATATATATAACCACAATTAAAATCAAATGTATTGTGGTAAATAACAATTAACCTGACGTTAAAAAAATAAAAACATATGCTGCATATAAAAATTAAATCAAAAAACTTTATGTGCTAAGGTTAAAGCCTTATTCCCTTTATAGTTCTGAGGGGTTGCTTCCAAAAGCTTTCCTGTGAGCTCTCTTACCCCTTGGAATTTCTTGTTGGCTGTGTAATTAATATGTTTGGTGGAGAATTTAATTTTTGGTGGTTACTGAAGATAAGATCGTGTTTGTGTGAAGTTTTGGACTGGAGGTTTCCACCGCCATTGTTGTCCCTTCCAATCCATCAGCTTTGAAGTTCGCCGCTCTTCAAACTCCCATCAGCCATTACTCTATTGTCCTACTAATTTGTACGGGCAGTTGGAATTAAATTCCAACATCTTTGGCTACCATCAGAAATGCAAACGTCCACAAATATACCTTCATTGTAAGTTTTTTTACTACCATTTTGAAGTTTTATGTCTGTATAGGAAACTTTGAAAAAGGAAAGACTTCACCTAGTGGATATCCTCTTTAATGTTTGATGTTTGGATTCCTACACATCTTGAACCGAAGAATATTACTAGGCTATGTAAGACATATGAATTATTCGTCGTCAATGGACAGCTACCAGGCCCAACGATTTATGTACGAAATGGGGACAAATTTATTGTTGAAGTTTATAACAGAGCCAAGTACAATGCCACTATTCACTGGTATGTCACTCTAACCTGAATGGGAATTAGAATAGTATTTCCTATCTACTGCGGCATCGCCTATTCATTATATATACATATATATATATATATATATATATATATATATATATATATATATATATATATATATACAAAGAGAGAGAGAGAGAGAGAGAGAGAGAGAGAGAGACTCCCTTTAAATGAGAGTTGTCAGCTCAAGGTTTTATTGTTTATGGTTTCGCTAAAGGTATGCAATCTTTATATATCTTGGGCGAAAATATAAATTTGAGGAATCATTAAATTTAATTCGGATATGTATAATGAATATGTGTTGCCTATCTGCTGCGGTTTATACATACATAGATTTGATGGGTATAGATGAAGTCTTTATGAGTATAGCTTATAAATATCGCCCTTATAATATCTGTCAGGCATGGAGTGAGGCAGCTGCGTACAGGGTCGGCTGATGGACCTGGATATGTTACACAATGCCCCATTCAACCTAGTGGAAGTTACACATATAGATTCAACATTAATAATCAAGAAGGAACCTTGTGGTGGCCTGCTCATGTGTCATGGCTCCTAACTACTGTGCATGGAGCTTTCATAATCTACCCTAAGAAATAAAGCTCATATCCCTTTCCTAAACCCCATGGTGAAACTCCTCTTGTATTAGGTGATGAGTTGCAGCATTGAGCTTCAATACAGATTTCATTTTATGTCCAATTACTAATCATGCAGTTGATTAAAAGTGATGTTGTTGTAATTCAACAGGAGAATGGTGGAACGTTGAACCTATTGCAGTTATAGACGAAGCACTCCACACTGGTGGTGCGCCCAATTTTTCAGATGCATATACCCTAAATGGACAGCCAGGAGACCTGTATAACTGCTCTACGGCAGGTATTAATACTTTCCTTTGATAGATTAGGCATTGAAATTATATAAATCTATTTGTTTGTTGAATATTGACTTGTAGCTAATATTATTGATGCAGGAACATTTCAGTTTCTTGTAAAACAAGGAGAAACTTTCCTTCTCCGGATGGTCAGCTGCACTCAATAGTACGCACTTTTTCAAGATCGCAGGCCACAAATTTACAATATTTTTTCAGACTTAGAGGAAATATCATCAATCTTTTCATGGGTTGAGACAAATCCTATATGTACTTCATTTCCCATTTCTTCAAAATGAATTTCCATTTTTTCTCATAAGTTCTTTGCTTCAGTAAATCCTTCTCTCACAAATCCTTCTATAGTAGCGATGGAAAATTGAATTTATTCAAACTTTTATTTACATTATTTATAGAAACTTGAAGAGTATATACTTGGTACTTTTGTGAACTCATTGTAGATGCACGAATTGTTAGGTCCTTTAAAGAAGTATTATTCGAGTTTACTTATTCACCGACCTTCTGTAATTTGCCTTCTATCCCTATGGAAAACTCATCTTTTAGAGCTAAAAGTACTGCTTTAGCAACCTTTCGTGTCTCTTCAAGAGTGATTCATGTGTATGGAGGAAAATTAGTGGGAGATTAAATTTTTGTGCCATCTATGGTTGTCCAGTGATGTTTAGAATTGGTAGACTAGGATTTAGCAAATGATCCACACATCCATTTTAGCTTTTATTCTCTTACATTCATAGAAGGTTCCAATATATTTTATTATTATCATCCATTAGAATCACATTAAAAATATTAATGAGGTTGTCATCGCTCAAGGCTTCATTTGTATTTACCATTGATAAATATATAACAAAAAAAACATTTGCAACAAAAATTTTATTATTAACTTTGATTTAACTTAACCCTTAAGAATCGCAGATCTTTGATAAAAAATAGAAGTGTTTAAAGAGTTTATATCCCTTACAACCAAGATATAAGGCATTTTTGAATCCCTTGAGAATCATAAATTCCTTCAGAATTAATCTAAGCCTTTAATTAAAAAAATAAAATAAAGTCAACATATCCTCAAAATATAAATAGGAGTTGGAAAACTTAATAGGAGCCCAGCTAGAGTGATTTTGAGGTGATAAAAAAATATAAAAATTAATCCCTAATAATAAAAAAACAAACCCTACTATCTCCATAATTGATTACTACGCCTTTTCTTTTACACTTTTTAAATTTTGTTTTATATATTTTGTTTATTTGTTTTCTTCTTGTAATCTTTAAAATAATTTGTTTATTTAACATAGCGCTTCTTTTAGTAATTGATTAACATTAATGATTATCCTTGCAAATATAGGAATTCCTTGGCCTCTTCATTAAGATAAATGCTTTATTTTGATATACCTTTTTAATTGCTTTCATGTTTTTTTAATATAAAATTTACTTATTCATGTAAATAAAAAATTACAACTCTTCTTTTACATGCAAAATAAAAATGTATTTACATATATGAAAGAAATAAAATTATTACATAAATATAATACAAATATTAAAATATATCATATTTATATATGTATAAAAATATCATAAATATCATATCAGTTTATAAATACTTAAATACAAATATAATTACTCAACTTTCCAATATAAACTATAAAAAACATTTCTCAACTTAAGAATTATATGTTGTAAGTCTTTTATATATATATATAATAATGATGTAAGCGTTTTAATAACAACCATTTTTAAATTCATTTTATTTTAAATGATAGGAAAATTAACACTTAAATGCAAACTCTTCGAACAGTGGACAAATTAGAAATTTGAAAACATGGGGGACTGTAAATAGATTTAAAATTTAATTTATGGAAAACATGGGTAGAGTAATTTCAGTTTTCTTCTCATATATTTATATAAAGAGAATGTGAATCTAAGCTAAAATCCTCTAAATAATTTCATTAGTCGGAAACTAAGATTCGGGTATCTCTTTTGAAGTTTTAATAATTTTTTTCCTCGCATAAGAAGTAAGTACAACTCTTTTTATACCATTATTTTAAACTTTTCTAAAATATATTTAGATAAATTAGAAAACTAAAATTTACTTGATCAGTAAATTGCGAATCAAACCGCTCTCTAAGAGTTGTTAGAATGGTTGTAGCATAGGTTAAAGAAGTTTTAGTGGATATTCATGATCGACATGCAAGTTCCCCTAGTTCAAACCTGTAATGAAAAGTGTTATCGTTATTTAAACTTGACTATACTGCATGAATTGTTATTCATTTCTGCAAAATTGAACCAAGTAATATGTATAAGGCGCATTATGAATTTTGGGAGAGAAAAGTGCAGATTCGCTCTTTATGAAACCAATAATTTTTTTTAACTAGGCCAATGAGGCCAATGAGTATGAAGAACGAATCCGACACACTGAAATCACATGAAGACAACAACTCACAGAATCAAATAGATCTAATTATTATTTTTCTTTCTGTCACATATACAACTCGACACACCTCATACTTGAGTTTTTTCACTCCTAAACTTTTCCAAAATGGTTCTGAAGGAAATCCTTACTGCTTTTCCTCGAATTCAGATAAGGAGCCTTTTCCTTCAGATAAGGAGCCTCTTCCTTCAGCACAAAACAATCTGCAACTTGTTCTGGTCCAACCAAGTCATAATGACTAGGTCAAAGTCAGTAAGAAGAAAGTGAAAAAATGTCGTTTGGAAGTTTCTACCCACTCTAGGTAGATCCCCTTGTCTCATTCTCTCTTTTTGTTATCCTTGCTATCTTCTGCTAATTCCTAGATTGCTTTATGGGACCGAGGTTGATATTTCATCATTTTCGGGCCCCCTCCTTCTATGCTCTACTTTTGCAAAGCTCTGATTGTATCATGTGTTTTTTTCTTAATAGAATTAGTCTCACTTAGAAAGAAAAAAAAAATGTTGTGTTTATACTTTCGCACAACCTTAATTCTATAATACACTTACCCTCCATCTTTGAAACCCTCCATATTTTGCAATAGAATGTGTAAGAATGCAAACCCTCCATCTTTGAAAAATATGACTTCGATATAGAAAGGTAAGAGCAAGCTATTCTTTGTTGATTTTAATCTTCAGAATATATTCTTCGTACACCAAACACGTCTCCAATTCGTTTTTTCCCAACTGGGAAGTTTTGTTTTCTCTCTTCGTAATTTAATTCAAACCATAGAGAGAGAAGGAAATATCAATAATACTTCACGAGTACAAGGATCTGAATACATTGAGGGATCGGTATTGACTTAAAATCTACAGCCATTAGATCATGTATTGAAATTATATAAATCGGTTTGTTTGTTGAATATTCACTTGTAGCTGATATTGTTGATGTAGGAACATTTCAGTTTCTTGTAAAACAAGGAGAAACTTACCTTCTCCCGATGGTTAATGCTGCACCCAATAGTGTGCACTTTTTCAAGATCGCACACCACAAATTTACAGTTGTTTTTGTGGATGCTTCCTACACCAAGCCATATTAAACAGATGTGATTGTCATTGCTCTCGGTCAAACTACTGATGTTCTCGACATGGCCGACCAACCTGTGGGCAAATACTATATGGCTTCCCCGAGATTATAATAATCAGGCAGTAGGCGATTTTGATAACACTAAGACTACAACTATTTTTTAGTACATGGGACATCAAAATACACACCCCATTTCACCTAATCTTCCATACTACAATGACACCGCGGTCGTCACTATATTTAGCACAGCACTACGAAGACTCAATTCCAAAAAGTTCCCAGTGGACGTCCTGCATAGCTTAGATGACAGTCTCATTGCCATATTCAGAGTGGGATTACTTCCATGTGAAGCTGGAAACACCTGTCAAGGCCCCAATGGAACTAGGCTCAGTGCAAGCATGAAAAACATGTCCTTTGTATTGCCCAGCATTGCCCTGCTTCAAGCTTATCATTTCGGTATTAATGGTGTGTTTATGAGGGATATTCCATCAAAAACTCCCCTTAGATTCATTCCCACAAGACTTTGGGCTCTTGAAAGTGAGAGTTGTCACATACAACTCAACTTTACAAACATCTTCGGAAACAAACATCTTCGTGGCAGAGAACCATCTGATGCATCTTCATAGTTACGATTTTTATGTCGAAATATTAAATCCAACAACACAAAGCCGAAGGATAGAAGGACGCAGCAACAGTAGAGAATTTTTTGATTTGACTTGCACATAACCGTGAAATTAATTTCTGGTTTAAGTGAGCCTGCAAGTCCAAAGTTTAGTTCAATGCCATAGGCCTATTTCTGCAGTGAAAATTGTGGCGCCATCCCTCCATTTAAATTGCAGCATCAACTTGCATTAACACCACACCAACCATAGAATGCAGAACGCATTTCACAACTTTCATCACTTACCTTTCTGCGCCATCACAAGTTGTGTTGTTTCATTTGTGATGCGATATTGTTGCTATCGCATATCGCATATCGCATACGCAAAATATTAATTTTATCACTTGGACCGCATGCAGACCAAGCCATATAGATTGCAATGTGATAAGGCTTTGTCAAATACGCTTCAAGATTCTTTGACGTCCGCCGAGCTCCATCACCAGCCAATAGAAATTTGATCGCATGGTTTGAGGTCCAGTCAGCCGAGACCAAAATTGGATGCGATGATTTATGAAAAGGAGTTTTTTTTTTTTGGAATCCACGATAAGGAATTTGTATTAAACTTTAAAACTTTAGGATTAAGAATTTAATGTTTTATGTTTCATAAAGTGTCGTAAAGAGCTTTATTAAAGACTTAAGGGTATGCATATATATATGTTTTGATATATATATAATACGATAGTCTGTTTTTTTTGTTATTGTATTATTTTGTAAGCCCGAAGGCAAAAGAAAACAAAGCACTGTGTGTGTGCAATTTTTCAAAAAGAAAAAGAAGATTTTTAAACGTTGTGTTGTTGTAGCAGCAAGTGTTTTTTTTTAAAGCTAGAACAACAGTTATGAGCCATTTTGTAATAGATTTTCAAGGTTTAATGAAATAGTTGTTTTATGTGCATCTCTTTCCATTAATCTCTGTGCTAAAGTTGGGGAATTTTTATTTCCTCTATTGTTTGAAATACTTCAAAAATTCCAACATGGTATTAGAGCTAGTCCAGGCTCTTTGAATTGACCAAAAAAGCTGAAGGAAGGAAGAAGAGTTTTTTGTTGCAGCTTTTCTCCAGCAGTCTGAAGGCTCAGCGAAACAAGTTATTTAAAAAATCATAGTTTTTAAGTTTGTTTAAAGAGTGCAGTCTAAAGAAGTCTTTAAAAAATAGATTTTGTCTCTTAAGCAGTGAGACAATTTGCTTGAAAACAAAGTCAAATTTTTTTTCATAGTTCAGTAAGCTAGCCATGGTAGGGGCCAACACAAGCACGAGTATGGGAAATACTCAACTCCCACAGTTCAATGGAAAGAAGTATGACTATTGGACAATCACAATGAGAGCCATGTTTGCCTCTCACGATTTATGGGAGCTAGTTGAAGATGGTTTAGAAGAACCAGTAGATGAACATGCATTTAATGCCTTAACACAGGAAGAGAAGGATTTGCTGAAGAGAAATAGGAAGAATGACTTAAAAGCCCTCTTCTATCTCTTTCAAGCAGTGCATGAAAGTGTATTTCCAAGGAATGCAGTAGAAAAGAGGTCCAAGAATGCATGGGATACCCTCTAGACGGCCTACCAAGGTATGGAGAAGGAAAAGACAACAAAGCTTCAATTAATGAGAAGATATTTTGAAGTCATTTGCATGAAAGAGTCTGAAACAATAGACACATTCTTCACACAGTTGATTGGGTTGGTCACTCAAATGAGATCTCATGGAGAGACAGTAAAAGAAAGAAGAATAGTGGAGAAAGTATTGAGGAGCTTACCCTCAAGGTTTGATGTGATAGTCACAACCATTTAAGAGACAAAAGATCTCTCAAAGTTTACAGTTGATGAGCTTCATGCATCATTGATGACACATGAACAAAGATTGGGTAGAACATCAAATTCATCTTTGGATCATGCTTTCAAGACCCAAATGTCCTATGGAAGAGGAAGTGATCTAGATTTATGCAGGAACGCAACAGAATAAACATATAACCATAAATACAGAGATGCAGCAAAAATAACACTTCATTTCATTAATATCAAAGAACTGAAATTTTCTTACAGACAGAATGGAAATAAAACTAGCTAGGGCACTGGTAGCTATCTCTCAGAAGAGATGTGGCAGCTACATGCCTCTGAACTGAGTTACAATGAGGCTCGAGGGCCCGAAAAACTGCTAAAAATAGTAAGTTGTGCTAAAACTGAAAAATTGAAAGAGACAATGGTGGGGCTCCAAGTGGAATAAGCGGGTGACCACCAATATCCACTTGGATCATTCCTCCCCCCTTAGGAAGCAATGGTCCCCATTGCGTTAAGTTCCTCCATGAGATGAGGAAATTTCTGCTGAACTTGGTCCCTAGTGAACCACTTTCCTTGGTACGAGAATCGGCCAGCTTTGACAACCCGATACTTTTGGATCTTCTGTTGGCAAGTGTTCTTGACTTGCATGTCCATGATACAATATGTGGTGGCCTGTTCCATGCAGTCTGGGTTTAACTCTGTTGGTGTGAGTTGTTTTGCGATGTCAGAGGTGTCCAGTAGAGGTGGGAAGAAAGGATGAAGGAAATCCACATTGAATACTAGGTGCAGACCAAGGAATGGTGGAATAATGAGCTCGAAGGCATTGTCCCCTATAGCCTTGGTGATGGTGTACAGCCTGTATTGGAGTTGGAGAAGCTTGTGGTGGGGTCTAGTGAGGTGCTCCTTCTGCAAATGTAGCCATACTTTGTCGCCCACTTGGAAGTTGTGTGGCACTCGGTGTTGGTCATGGCGTTGCCTGTACTTATCATTGGCTCTGTCCAATATTTCACGAACTTGTTGGAGGATGTGTTGAATGCACTCGATGAAGCTATTTTATTTGTCAACTTCAGATTGGACATGAGCGAAATCGGCCTGAGTAGCCGCAAATGGCATGGCTACGTCAATGGGACATAGTGGCTGGAATCCCAAGCCCACCTAAAAGGGGCTATGGCCGATTGAACTGTGGAGAGCTCAGTTATAACTATGTTTTACATAGGGGAGGCTCTCGTCCCATGTGCATGGATGCTTTGAATTGTACATGCGCAGAATGTGTACAATAATTTTGTTGATGACCTTTGTCTGGCCATCTGTTTGGGGATGGAAAGTTGTGGAATTGGTGAGCTTGGTGTCCAACATTGACCAGAGGCTAGACCAAAATGTGCTGAGGAACCTACCATCTAGTTCTGATATGATAAACTATGGGATCCCAAAGTGCACCCACACTCATTCAAAGAAGAGTTTAGCAGTGGCTTCCACTGTGATATTCTTCTTGCAGGCCGCCATAATGGCCATCTTCAAGAATCTGTCGATGACTACGAAAACACAGTAATTTCTATGATTAGTAGAGAGTAGGCCCAACATGTAATCCATGGATATGGATTCCCACGGTCAACTAGGGGTAGGTAGCAGATTATATAGGCCTGGCTTCTTGATGGTTGGTTTGGCAATGGCACAAGTAGTGCAGGATCTGATGTGCTTCCCGACATCCTTTCGAAGGTTCGGCCAATAGAAATACTTCTGCAGTACTGCTACTATTTTCTCAACCTCGAAATGCCCAGTGACTCGACTATAGTGTGCTTCCCATATCATATTAGCATGCTCGCTTGAAGGAACACAAAGGTGTCCCAGGTGACATAAAAGTGCATCTTGGAGGTGAAAATTTGCAACTGGCGTACCCCCCAAGAGTGCCTTGTAAGTGTGGTCGAATTCTGGGTCACTCTCGTAGAGAAGCGACCAATCAAAAGTCTCGTGCCCACAAGACTTGAGAATGGTGGTGAGTGCCACGATCGGTGGTCGGCTGAGGCAGTCTCTAACATTATTGGTGCTACCCTTCTTGTACTTGATGTTCAAATGAAACTATTGTAGATATGTGGACCACTTCTGATGGAAATCATTCTGTAACTTCCCTTGTGTTTGTATGAAATGTAGGGGCCGATGGTCTGTGTGGATGATTGTTTCCTTCCCCAAAATGTAATTCTTCCATTGTCGATAAGCTTGCACAATGGAATACATTTCTTTGTCATAAGTGGGATACTTGCGAACTGTATCAGAAAATGTCTCACTGTGATATGCCACTGCATGTCCCTGTTGAGTAAGAACTACCCCAATAGCATAGTCAGAGGCATCTGTCCCGATCTCAAATGATTGTTGCAAGTCTGGTAATGTGAGCACTGGGGCAGAACAGAGACAATTTTTCAATTCTGTGAACGCGTTCTGTTGAGGTTCCGACCAAAAGAATTTTGCTCTCGCTCCTCCCTTGGTGGCTTGACTCAAGGGCCAAGTGCTATGAGAGAGTCCCAACACGAACCTATGGTAGAAATTAGCAAGACCCAGAAAGTTGCAAAGGCCTGTTATAGTGGTTGGGGATGGCCAATCTCGAATGACTTGGATCTTGGTTTGATCCGCATGCACCCCCCTTTCATCAATAATGTATCCCAGATATTGAACCTAGGTCATGCCAAAAGTGCACTTCTCCAAATTCGCACACAACTTGTGTTGCCGCAGTGTTTGGAGGACTTGTCGGATGTGGTGAAGGTGCTCTTACCTAGTCTGGCTGAAGATCAGAATGTCATCCAGGTACACCACTACAAATGAGTTGGTGAATGGCCACAAGATTTCGTCCGTCATCCTCATGAAGGTTGCAGGAGCATTCGTCAACCCGAAAGCCATGACCAACCATTTGAAAAGGCCTTCCTTGGCTTTGAAGGCAGTCTTCCACACATCAGAGGGTTCAATTGGTACCTGGTGATACCCAGACTTCAAGTCATCACAGCTGAAGATTTTTCACCTTTGGAGTTGGTCTAAAGGCTTCAATGACTGTTGGGTCTGGGTACCTATTCCTATAGTGATCTTGTTCAAGACCATATTCAATATTAGTAGTCTCCACGTCCCATCCTTCTTCTATACCAACACGTGACGGGGTTCAAGGTGGTGATGTACTTGGTCTATAAAATCTTTCTATAGCCGTTTCGAACCGCTCTTGATTTCATCGTTCTCTGAATATATTTTTCCACAGATCAGTCCATTGGGTAGCAGAAGCAGATCTAGGGTCGATCAATCGGTGCTTGACCTCGATAAAGGTAGAGGAACCATTAAGGGTGAGGTGAAGATGTCCCCATACTCCTCCACAACCTTATCCATTTGTTGCTGCCAGAAAGATTCTGCCTGAGGTCTTGTGTCACAGTCCTTTTCTTGCCCTGGGGGCGGATCATCAGGAAAACAAATTTCCTGGTTTGGGAAATGAGCTTACTACATTGTTTTGCAGTAACCAAAGAGATAGTAGTAGGAGGTGGTACCTCTGGTATCCTCTACAACTTATTTCCCAAAGTAACAATAACAGCACAAGGTCAAGACTCATACACTACATGACGCTTCCACAAGTATGGTTGTCCTAATAATATATTAGAAACATCAATAGGAACAACGTCATGTTACCACCTCATCCATGAAGGGCTTGATGCTATAAGAAAGGCGACACTCTGGCCGACGTGGAGATCTTGTCCCAAGTGAAGCCACCATGTGCATGGATGTGGGTGAACCGTGGTCGGAAATCCCAATCGTTTCCATTTGCTGTTGTTAGGGTTCTTTGGCTCCTATTTCAAATAATGAACGCACGTTTGGTATCTTACCCATGCACATCCCAGAGTGGCCACGTTCCTCCTCCTCTGATCCTTCCCCGATTCCTCCTTCCGGATCTTCATAGTCGCAATAGTGGCGTTGGCTCGTATCAATGATCTATTTCCTTTGTCATTCCCCTGTCGTGGTTCTATCAGACGAGCACACTTCTGACCTCTGTCTTCATCTTGGCCACGCTAGCTATCGCTTGTGGGCCTTGTGAACAATTGTAAGCAGAGGGAGCTCTTATGGAACTCACACCACTTTCCCGTGTCCTTCTTTGGCTTTGCGGTGTTGTTCTTTGCTTGTGGCTTTGATAGGTTGTCTTGAGTCGCCATGCCTTGGCTCTATCCTTTGTTCTACGGTTTGGGAGCATATTTCCCTTGCTTTTGATTCGCAGATCCAAAGTCTCGCTTCTTCTATTTGAATTTCTACTCAATCTTGGCAGCATACCAATATGTCGTACCAAGGGAAGAGATGTCGAGGAACTCCATTTCCTCCTGAATGTATCTATGCAGACAACTTTGATACTTTAGCACCAAATTTTTCTCTGAATCTTTGATACCCAACTTGGTGCGTAGGGTATGAAATAGATTCGTTAGCTCATGCACATCTTGATCCCTTTGTTGTCGCAGCGTGGTCCATTGTGTGTACTTGTCCTGATAGCTCCCCACAGGATAGTATTGTTCCTTGATGGCGTTTCAAAAGAATTCCAAGTGGGTACGACTGAGAACAGAGAGGGTTCTGTCTCATCGTTTTTCTCACAGTGGGTTTCCCACCAGTCCTTGACATGGGGGGCAGCTTTGAGGAGTGCAAAAATAATCTTCTCCCTGTCGGAAAAGTCATGAACCGAGAAATATCCTTCTAATAGATTCAACCATCTATCTATGGCATCTACATCTATTTGACCCTCAAACATGGGAATGTCAAAATTTACTTGTACCTTAAAAGGAGTCGCACCTCCAGAGTGGCTACTGGATGCAGATGCGTTGCCAGTGGGTAGCGATTGAAGGATCTGGCCAAAGTTATCCATCATCGTGTTCCTTTGTTTTTCAACGGCCTCCTCGAGCAATATTTTGATAGGATATCCTGCTCCCTCATCTTTATTTTCATCCCCCATGGGCATCCTTCGGGGTTTGCGAGGCTGATCTTGTAAAGGTTCTACCAGATCAAGCCCTAACTCCTTATACCTCGACCTCGTGGGGACATGCAAAGAAGGATCGAGAAAAAGAAAACCACTCTGATACCACTGATCCAGATTTATGTAGGAACGTAATAGAATAAACATGCAACCATAAATATAGAGATGCAGCAAAAATAACACTTCATTTCATTAATATCAAAGAACTGAAATTTGCTTACAGACAAAATGGAAATAAAACTAGCTAGGGCGCTGGTAGCTATCTTTGAGAAGAGATGTGGGGGCTACAGGCCTCTAAAATAAGTTACAATGAGGCTCAAGGGCCTATTTATTATTTAGAAACAATGAGAAATCCTAAACAACCAAAACCCTAACCCTAGGAGATGAAGCGCCAAAACTATGGGCACTGTTTGGGTAAATTGGTGTTTCAACTTCCCGGGAACGTAACTTTGGCATACGATCTCCGTTTGATGCGTACCATACCTCGTTAGAAAGATCTATCTGAGGACTACAAATTTCGAGTGAGCAACATTGGTCTATGGGATTGATGTTGCTCCCTGTTTTCCAAAAAAATGTCGCTTAGGGCCTCAAAACGGCTCCAGAAGTTCACGACCCGAAAAACTGCTAAAAATAGTAAGTTGTGCTGAAACTGAAAAACTTAAAGAGAGAATGGTGGGCCCCCAAGTGGAATAGGTTGGTGACCACCAATATAAATTTGGATCAGGAAGAGGTCAAGGCAGAGGAAACTACATAGGAAAAGGAAGAGGCAGAAGCCAAAACAAAGGAAGGAATAGCCCTGCAAATACTAGTGGAAGGGACAGTAACCAAAATCAGAACCAAGGCCAAGGCAACATCCAGCAAGGTGGAAAAAATCAAGCACATGGACAAAGGTATGATAAATCCCAAGTCCAATGTTATTACTATAAGAAGTATGGCCATTATGCCAATAAATTTAGAAAGAAACAGAGTGACATGGGTAGTAGACCCAATGCTAATTTTACTAAAGAAAATATTGGTCAAGAGAAGTTGTTTTTAGCATGTAATATGGCTGAAGAAAAAAATGAGGATATATGGTTTCTAGATTCAGGATGTAGCAACCATATGAATGGAAACATTTCTATGTTTTCCATGATTGATGAAAATTTAAAGTCTCAAGTAACATTGGGGACAGAAAGTAAGGTCTCTGTCATGGGAAAATGTAGAGTAAGTGTTTTGACAAAGAAGGGAGAAAGAAAAACCATATTAGATGTTTATTATGTTCCTAGTATGAAGTGTAAACTTTTGAGCATTGGAAAACTCATTCAGAAAGGCTACAATGTTTTCTTTGAAGATGATGTATGCACCATCATGGATAAACCACCAAGCAAGCAATGCATTGCACAAGTGAAGATGACAAGGAACATAATGTTCCCTCTCGAAATGAGAGCAGATTTGAAGAAAGGTGATGCCATTGGAGCAGTGACACAAGAGACATTCCAAAGAGAAGCAAAGGATGAAAACTAGTTATGGCATTTGAGATTTGGACATCTCAACTTTGGAGGTCTAAATTTGTTGCATAGAAAAGGTATGGTAAAGGGATTACCATTGATTGAGAAACCGAATTGCCTATGTGAAGGATGCATCTTGGGAAAACAACACAGAGAAAGCTTTCCATCAGGAAATATCATAAGGGCAAAGGCACCCTTAGAAATTTTCCATTCTGATTTGTGTGGACCAATGTAAACACCATCATTAGCAGGCATCCACTATATGTTGACCTTTATTGATGATTTCACAAGAAAAACTTGGGTTTATTTCTTGAAATTTAAAAGTGAAGTGTTTGATAAATTCTGCCACTTTAAGGCTCTTGTAGAGAATCAAAGTGTGCGGCAATTAAGGTCTTAAGGAGTGATAGAGGAGGAGAATATATCTCAAAATAATTTCTGCGTTTTTGTGGATAAAATTGGATACACAAGACATTTACAGCAAGGTATACACCACGGAAAAATGAAGTTGCTGAGATGAAAAATAGAACCATCATGGACATGTTAAGAAGTATGCTGAAGGAAAAAAAATTGCCAAATGAATATTGGGCTAAATTTGTACATTGTGTAGCATATAGTATGAATATATTCCCAACCAAAGTTGTAATGAACAGAGTTCCTGAAGAAGCATGGAGTGGCATAAAACAGTTTGCCACCCACATGAGAGTTTTTGGTTGTGTGAATTATGCACACATTCCATATTAGCTAAGGAAGAAGTTGGACAGTAAGGGGGATAAGTGCATATTTATTGGATATAGTGAAGAACCAAAGGCATACAAATTGTATAACCCATCCACCAAGAAGTTTGTTATAAGCAGAGACGTACAGTTCATTGAGGAAGAGGTTTGGGATGGAAGCATTGAGAAAACAGTGAATGTAAAAGTTGTTTGTCTCATGATGATAATGAGCAAGAGATGGCTGAAATACATCCTTCGTTAGTAGCACCACCTCCACCAACACATGGATAGCAAGGGAAACCACAAGAAGGTATGAGAACACCCTTGAGAAATGATGACAGTGCTTCTCCAAGCACATCAGAAGGAGCAGATTTGAGTGCTTCTGTAAGCACAAGTACACCAAGTGAAAGAGAAACCAGATTCAGAAGTCTGAATGAAATCTATGAGCAAGAGGCAACAAATGAAGGTGTGAACTCTTTATTTGCATTGTATTGTCATGTAGAATATTCTATTCATTTTGAAGAAGCTGTGAAATATGAGAAATGGATAGATGCTATGAATGAAGAAATAAATTCCATAAAGAAAAATAAGACATGGGAATTGGTTGATCTCGCAAAAGGTAAGGAAGTCATTGGAGTGAAGTGGGTCTACAAGACCAAAATCAATTCTGAAGGTAAAATTGAAAGGCACAAGGCCAGACCTTTTGTCAAAGGCTATAAGCAACAACAAGGAAAAGATTATGAGGAAAATTTTGCATCGGTTGCAAGAATGGAAACAGTAAAAGAAGTGTTGTCCATAGCAGCACAACACAAGTGGAAAGTTCACCAAATGGATGTGAAATCAGCATTCCTAAATGGAGTATTGATGGAAGAGCTATATTTTCAACAACCTCTGGGATATGAGAAAGCAGACCAAGAGCATAAAGTATGCAGATTGAAGAAAGCTCTATATGGTCTGAAACAAGCACTAAGAGCATGGTACAGTAGGATAGATGACTATCTACTGGAAAATGGGTTTGAAAAATGTGAAGAAGAACCCACATTATACATCAAAGATAAATATGGTAAGATTCTCATTATTTTTTTCTTTTTGGATGATGTGATATTTACAGGTAATGATGCTTACCTCATTGAGAATTTTAAAACAATCATAAAGGATGAATTTGAGATGACTGATATGGGATTGTTGAAATACTTCTTAGGAATAGAAGTAGAGAAAAATGAAAATAATGTTTTTATCTCTCAAGCTAAATATGTGAATGAAGTTTTGGAAAGATTTAACATGTAGGATTGCAAGGCAACAAATACTCCTACAATGATGGGATTGAAACTAAGTAAAGAGGACAACAGCAAGGATTTTGATCCAAGTTTGTACAACAACATAGTTGGCAACCTCATGTATTTGACTGCAACTAGGCCAGATATTATGCATGTTATGATTTTAATTTCTAGATTCATGGAAAGGCCAAAGGAGACACATTGCCAAGCAGCAAAAATAATTTTGAGGTATGTGAAAGGAACAAAGAGGTATGGAATTTTTTACACCACTTCAAAAAATTCTGAATTGATTGGATATACTGATAGTGATTGGGCTGGAAGTATAGCTGACAGGAAAATCACCTCTATTTATGTTTTTAATATGGGTTCAGGAGCCATTTCATGGGCTTCTAAGAAATAACCAATTTTGGCTTTATCTACATTAGAGGCAGAGTATGTGGCAGCTACAGCAGCAACATGTCAAGTAGTATGGATGAGGAGAATGTTGAGGAGTTTGTGTCATGAACAGGTAAAAGGCACAACAATTTATTGTGATAATAGCTCAACAATAGCATTGTCAAAGAATTCAGTGTTTCATAAGAGAACGAAACACATTGATGCCAAGTATCACTACATCAGAGAGCTAGTGAGCAATGATGAAATTGTTTTTCAACATTGCATAACTGAAGAGTAGATTGTTGATATACTGAAAAAACCATTGGGGCAGAAAAGTTTTAATTATTTGAGAAAATATTTGGGTATGCAAGAAAATCTAGAAGTTGAATTTAAGGGGGAGTGTTGAAATATTAAATCCAACAGCGTAGTGCCAAAGGACAGAAGGATGCAGCAACATCAGAGAAATTTCTGGTTTGACTTGCACACAACCGTGAAATTAATTTCTGGTTTAAGTGAGCCTGCAAGTCCAAAGTTTTGTTCAATGTCATAGCCATGTTTCTGCAGTGAGAACTGTGGCACCATCCCTCCATTTAAATCACAACATCAACCTGCATTAACACCCCACCAACCACAGAATGCAGAACACATTTCGCAACTTTCATCACTTACCTTTTTGCACCGTCACAAGTTGTGTTGTTTCATTTGCGATGTGATATTTCCACTATCTCATGCGCAAAATATTAAGTTTATCACCCAGACCGTCCGTAGACCAAGTCATATAGATTTCTATGCGATAAGGCTTTGTCAAATATGATTAAAGATTGTTTGAAGTCTGTCGGACTCCATCACCAGCCAATAGAAATTTGATCGCATGGTTTGAGGTCCAGTTAGCCGAGACCGAAATTGGATGTGATGATTTATGAAAAGGAGTTTTTTTTTTAAATAAGTTTTGGAATTCGTGATAAGGAATTTTCATTAAAGTTTAAAACTTTAGGATTAAAAATTGAATGTGTTATGTTTCATAAAGTGTCGTGAAGAGATATATTAAAGACTCAAGGGTATATATATATATATATAATACGATAGTCTGTTTTTTTTGTTATTGTATTATTATGTAAGCTTGAAGGCAAAAGAAAAAATAGCACTGTGTGTGTGCAATTTTTCAAAAAGACAGAGAGCAAATTTTTGAACATTGTGTTGTTGTGGCAGCAAGTTTTTTTTTTTAAATCCAGAACAATAGTTTTGAGCCATTTTGTAAAATATTTTCAAGGTTGAATGAAATAGTTGTTTTGTGTGCATCTCTGTCCATTAATCTTTATGTTGATGTTGAGTAATTTTCATTTTCTCTGTTGTTTGGAATACTTCAGAAATTCCAACATTTTACATGGTGGGACAAGGTTTCAGGAACCATAACCCAAAAACCGACCCACTTAAGTTTAATCTCATTGATCCTCCACAGCACAACACAGTAATCGCTTTGGTGAGCGGGTGGGTTGCCATAAGATTCAAAGTTGACCATCCAGGTATATATATTTATATATAGACACTCATTTTCTCTTCAATTCGATTATATTATTCCCAGATTACAGCTTTACATTAAATGCAAATTATCTTCCTTCTTTGGAAACGAGCGTGGTTTCTACACTGCCATTTAGATGACCATTTGACATGGGGATTAAATATGGTGTTCCTAGTGAAGAACAGTTGGGGTCCTTTGGCAACATTGGAGCCTCCCCTGCAGACCTTCCCAAGTGCTAGATAGAGAGAAGGAGAAATCAATAACCAAATATCAGAATACTTCACCAAGTACGATCATCTGAACGTATTGAAGTATCTATATTGATTTAAAATCTACAGCCATTAGTGGCGTAGTTAAAAGAATCGTCAAACATCATTTATTTTCTTCATTTGGAATATTGAACTCACGTTAGTTTTTATTAATTTTTTATACGTCTGAGATTATTTTATAGTAAAATTGACATAGGAATGTTTGGAGAATTGAGAATTTTCAAAGATCCAGCCTCATTATTGCATCAATTCACTGCTATCTTTATTACACGCATTTTTATTTTATGTTTTTTATAATTTATATTGGAAATTTAATTAATTATATTTTATATAAATAATTTTAAAAGGATATGTTATTTATGATATTTGTATACATATGATATATTTTAATTGTTGTATTATTTACATAATAATTTTATCTCTTCCATATATATAGATATATTTCTATTTTATATGTAAAAGAAGGATTGTAAACTTTTGTAAATTTTAAATTGATTAATTTTACTATGGGGTATTTAAGTAAATTTTCTATTTACATGAATAAGGAAGTTTTATATAAAAAAAGAAAACAATTAAAAAGGTACATCAAGATAAAACATCTCTTAATGAAGTGGCCAAGGAATTTTTAAATTTGCAAAGATAATTATTAATGTTAATCAATCATAAAAAAAATTGATACGTTAAAGAAAAATTGATTTTAAAGATTACAAGAAGAAAACAAATAAACAAGATATCTAAAACAATATTTGAAAAGAGTAAAAGAAAAGTCATAGTAGTCAATTATGGAGATAGAAGGGTTATTTTTTTCTTATTAGGTATTAATGTGTATCCATTTGTTATGACCTTATAATCACCCTAGATGGGCTCCTATTTAGTGTTTCCCTAGTTTGGATTTTCTTAGCACTTTAATTTGCAAGTAACTAGACACATGATAAGCAAATTGTTAAATTAAAGAACTTTTACAACATTGGAAAATTATTATTTTCCATGCAAATCCTAACATTTTTGAATAACCAAACTAACTTTATTTGAATGGGTACTAGCATCAAAACCTTGAGAGTGGACCAAGCGGGCTAGAGAGCACATGGTAGGTGATTCCTTGTGGAAAGTAAATGTTGTTGTAGCCCCAAAATATGGGTAATCATTAGTGTAAATGTACTACCTCCATATCCACTTTTGTTAAATATATTTCTATATACAAATGCAATTGAGGACATATCAAGGAGCCATCATGCAAGTGCTATAATTCCAATGCAATGCATTCTTACACAAATATTTATTTTTTATTTTCCAAACATGATATAAATTCCAACTCTAGTCACATACCATGAATCTGTTAAACATAATGACACATGTAGGAATCTCTCTCCTAGAAGCACTAACATAAGGGAAGAACTAATTATGTATCCAATACTTGTTTACCTTTACAATTTTATCCTTTCCACATAGGAGAGAATTTGGCTGAGGAACACCCAAGTATCCTAATTGTATGTATGATGATAGCATGCTATGGACATGTTGGATGTATCTAGAATAATGGATTCTACTCACTTATGATGGATATTTTTATAAATAATATTATTATGAATGGTTTTATAATATTTTTGCCATTAGCTTTTTATTGTTTCCCTCTTATTTATGCATGTGATAAATGCCAATATTGAATGTTCTTTACAACAATATATACATAGTTATTTTAGGTGCTAGGAACATGATTGAATGAAATGGGTTGAATGATTGAATGAAATGCTTCCTAGGAAGATGTAGTTTTTGCTACCTTACACAAGGAATTCTCATCTAATGCATGTTTTGTAATATCCAATAATAAGGAATAACATACTTCATCATATGGGTTATTACATCGATACCCAATCAACTCTTTACTTCGAAGAAAATTTTTCATTTTGACAACTTTCCCAAAATTTAAAATTTTTACTAGTAAATTTTGGAAGTGTTACGAGATATATCTTTATCCATTCATCCTTGAATTGTTCTACTTCATCTACTTGTCTTTTAGATTCCCCAACTGTGGCGAGAACCTGTGTGAGCTCTTCGAAATACTTTGGTTCTTCATTTCGATTTCTTTTCTTGATTTGCTTTAGTCTTTCTTTCTGACCCATGAATATCATCTTTATTTTGGCTTCTGTCTTCTTTCCTTATGTGTGAGCCTTCTAAAAATGAACGTCACATAAACTTGATTATATTTAGAACTAAATATTTTAACCTTTCCTTATTGTGTCAACCTTCTAAAAATGAACGTCACATACACTTGATTATATTTAGAACTAAATATTTTAACCTTCACTTTAACGCTAGCTGCCAACAAGTACTAGAAACTTTGCTAAACTCTTCTGCACATATTCTTATGGAGGCTCATGGCTATAAATTATTGTGGAGAATAATTCTTTGGTCTGTGACGGTTCCTTTTTCCTCTTTATATGGTGGTGGCTCTCTAAGATACTAACGCTAGTATTTTATTAGTTGGGTTTACAAACTCTCAATGAGCTCTAGTTTTTACTTATGGACCAATGGATGCAAACTTCGATTTGCAGGCTACTCACAATAGCCAAGGCTCTTAATGGAAGTAGCTCATGACATTCTTAACTCATTTGGTTATCTGAAATCTAGCTAAACCTTGCCCTAATGCCACCTGTTATTTAGAGGCAGAGATAAAGATGCAAACAGAAGACAAATAAGTACACAAGCTTATGCTTGAATACAAAAGTTCTATTCATTAATTATTGTCTCATACAAATCCACCGAGTTGTTATTTTTATCTCTTCTTACTCCACATTACAATGACCCAACCATTATTATATAAGCATTAAAGTTTCTAAATATGGAATCATGCAAACTATATTTTTCTTTCCTCATGAAAATTACTACTTGATGCTCTAACTAAAATTTTCTAATTTCACTTTAACATAAATCGATATTTTTCTTTTCCTTAACTTATAGATTTGACAAGGCATTGACTTTTTAACTCTAACTCACTTGAATTCTAATATTGGACTTGATATGATTTCCTTCACTTTACTTAATTATTCATACTTTGCATGCATATGAGAGCACTTAATATTTCTATCAAGCGAAAACAATTTTGATCTATGACAAAGTTGTGATCGATGGAAGTAAATAAAATAGGAAATTTGGGGATAGGTTTGTATGAATTATGCATTGTTATAATTTTTAAATTGTTATACGAGACTAGAGTTCATTTAGTTGGAACACATTTGAATATTTTACAATTGTTAGGATTGGCTTGTTGATTCTATAATATTACTTTCATTCATATCATTTTCATATTGGTCATGCTTAGGCATAATTGTTTGGAATGAATATCTACATACTTCAATAGTTGTTAAACTTATGGTGATTGAGAAAATCAATGAGATTAAATGGGGCACGATGGACCACAAACTTATAGTGATGGGTCATCTGGGTGTGCTGAGTCAGCCTCCGATATGGGTGACTATAGGGGCATGACAATGGCCTTTTAGATTAAATTAAATTTTATGCTAGAGGTACTCTTTCAACCTCTTTCATAATGTATCTATATATATATATCACTACTAAGTGAGGAAGATAAATCACATAGTCAGTATTCCCTATTTTGAAATGATATCAGTTACTAATATTGTTTGGTTTCTTAATAATGCATTCACAATTTTCTCATTACTACATGAAAATATTTACCAAAATATTGATACCCAACAATAAATTAATATCAAAAAATACTAAACTCCATTTTGTATAATTTTTTACAATATTAATAGAATGTTTTTTTACAATAAGAAAAAATTTAAATACTAAAATATTATCTAATAAATAATTAAATTATTTTTATTTATCACTTTGATATATTTGGTCAATAGTGAAAATAAAATTGAGAATTGAGATGCCATTATAAAACATAATGCAAGAATTAGATTTCTGACTTTTCATTTAGAAAGAAAATTTAAGGTTTAAAATGCATATATAGATGAATTTGTATTTTAATTATTATTATTTTTTATTTCTTTATATATAGTTTTGAAATATACATATAACCATTATATATATATATATATATATATATATATATATATATATATATATATATATATATATATATATATATATATATATATGTTATCTAATTTCTTGCAAATTTATATCAAAGTTTTAGTTGAAGTAATTCAAAAAATTTCACATATTTAAAAAAAAAAATAGCTCATGAAGTGTAACTCAATTCACAGACACCTTGTTATGAAGTATTATGTAAAAGCACGAGATTCAAAGTTCACATCCTCGTGAGTTAGGCCAACCAACATATAATATTTTTTATCTATTTATTTATTGTATTTTTAGAATGTGGTATGTATATTGAAATTGTTTTGAAATCAAATTATCTTTAATTTATTACTTTTATGTAATTTTTAATATCATTTTCAAATAAATATACATTAAATTAAATACTTGAAAATTAGTTAAAATTATTCTAACTTTTTAAAATGTTATATTTTAATTTTATAATTAATTAAAAATTAGTATAATCAAGATATTCTAATTTTATACTTAATTAAAAAGGATTAATGAAAAAAGGAAAAATATAATTAAAAAACAAATTTGTTATGATTAAATTTCATGTAGTTGGAATATCTATTTTAAAAAATTAAAAATATAATTATCCCTTATTCACTCATGGAAATTTCTAGAATGAAACGACATACATTTTCTCTCTAATCGTATCAGCAAATATCAAAGGGACAAAAGGGGAATTGATGTCTCGAAAATATTTCAACATTTTCTCTCTAATCATATCAATTGAGATCAAAGGGACAAAAAGGGAATTGATGTCTCAGAAATCTTTCTAGGAAAAGTTGTCACAATCTTCAGAGTTGGCTACCCTGACAAAACGAAGAGATCAACAAATTGTTTTCTTTGTATAATATAACGTGAATGGTAAGTGAAATAACAACCTTGCTATGGGCGAGAGATAGTAGTAGCCTACAAGTTGGTATTCTTAGGGCGCACTATCGCAGTCATTTTTATAGGTGTTAGCTAACATTGCTTTAAATCGGTAGGGTTTTGTCTTAATTTTAAGTGTCTTAAATGAGTTTCGTCTTAATTTACATTGACCTAAGTGGTCATCGTCTTAAATATAAATCTTTGTCCTAAAATATTTTTTTCTTAACTTTTTTTTTTAAATATAAAGTTTTGCCTTAAAACATTTGTCTTAATCTATTTTTGTCTTAAATATAAAGTTTTGTCTTACAATATTTTTGTCGAATTTTTTTTTTGTCTTAAATTTTATATTTAATACAATTCAATTGATATTAAATTTTAAAGTAAAATAACTAAAATAAAAAGTGACATTTTCAGGAAAAATGTTTTTTTTTAAATGTCTTAAAAGTGCTCTTTGTGTAGTAGTGAATATTTGTCCTATAACATGTATTTGTTATTTAATACAAATATTAAGACAATTTTTTGTTTTGTGGATTTTAGACCCACATTTATAACATTGGACTGAGGTTAGTGATTTTCCTTCTTCTCTCATTTGTCTGTTGTGTTGGTATTTCTTAGCAAATTTTTGTGACTTTTTCCCTTTGTGTAGCTTATATTCTTCTCCTCATGGGAATTTATTTGAGGTATGACCTTGTTTCCCACATAACTGTGCCATGTTAGTTTTTTCCAAACTTCTTTCTTGCATGTTCCTAGATGGATGTCTTATGGACTATAATAATGGTATCTTGGAAATTTTCTGTAATATCCCTTTGTTGTTTTTTACTTTTGAGGTTTTGCATAGTAATATTTTCTTTTGCATACATTTTTCATAGCCTTTGTGACTCTTTTCCTCTGTACAATTGTGTCATCTCAATATAGACCATATTTATTGCATATAGATTTTCTATCAGGTAGCCTTCACAATTTTTGTATGGACTAGTTTACCTTCATATTTATACAAATTCCTACCAATGCTTTCGTTATAATAGTATATATCTCCCCCCAAGTGTAGGACTCATAGGGATTGTAGAAAACATTTTGTATTTTCAAATAATCTACAAACTTTGAAGAAAGGGATGCAAGATAAACCTACTTCCATAAAAACTTTCTACTCTTTTTCTCTTCATAGATTCTTTGGACCCGATCTCTATGGAAATCCTCATACTGTGACATTCATTTTCATTTAAGATTCATTAGCACTAGAGAATATTTATCAGAAATATTTTTTTCTGCATCGCACAAGTGTTCCAGAATGAAAGACATCAACATTCTGATCATGTTTCTTTGCGGATTTCCATCTTCATTGTGTACAATATCACCAGCTTCATATTTTACTATCTCGGGTTCCATTTTATCTCCAAGTGCTACGGAGGACTCTTATTCCTACCATCTCATAAGGGTGAGAGTAAAATGTTGAATTAATGTCCTATGGAAAATTCATCTTTCAGAACTAAAAGTACTGCTTTACTAACCTTTCCTATCTCTTCAAGAGTGATTCCTTTGTATGGAGGAAAAGTAGTGGGTGATTCAATTTTTGTGCCATATATGGTTTTCCACAGATATTTAGAAGAGGCAGATGAGTATTTAGGAGATGATTTGCACATCCATGTTATCTTTTATTCTCTTCCATTCATATAAGGTTCCAATATTTTTTATTATTATCAGATATCACATAGTACAATCGCATTAAAAATATTAATGAGGTTGATATAGCTCAAGGCTTCATTTGTGTCCACCATTAATAAATATATAACAAAAAAAATTATTGCAACAAAGATATTATTATTAACTTTGATTTTAATTAACCATTAAGAATCCCAAGTCTTTGATAAAAAATAGAAGCGTTTGAAGAATTTATATCCTTTACAACCAAGATATAAGGCAATTTTGAATCCCTTGAGAATCATGAATTCCTTGAGAATTAATCCAAGCACTTAATTAAAAAAATAAAAGAAAGTCAACATATCCTCAAAAACTAAATAGGAGTGGGAAAACTAAGTAGGATCCCATCTAGGGTGATTCTAAGGTCATAAAAAAAGTGATAGACATTAATGCCTAATATGAAAAAAAGAACCCTATTATCTCCATATTTGATTATTATGACTTTTATTTTACTCTTTTCAAATTTTGTTTTAGATATTTTGTTTTTTTGTTTTCTTCTTGTAATCTTTAAAATAATTTTTTTATAGATTTGAGGCTTCTGCGATGAGTATTTTGTGTAGAGAAGTTTTTTGGATCAATCACATCCATTCCTGGTAAATTCAACATTTCGAACCCAGCCAATGTGGTTCATCTTCAGGAAAAGATCCATGTGTAAGACTAATATCACAAGTAAGGTATAAATATGAGAGTGAGGGATGATGAGCAGCAGAGAGAAGCAAGTGAGTCCAACTTAAAAATTCTAAAAATTAAATAAATAATTAATTAATTGTAGAGATTTGTATAAATGTTAATAATATTATTTTTAAAATCCATTCTAATTAAATACTTAATTAATTAATTTTTATAAAAGTTAATAGTATTGTTTTTTTTTAATGATGGATCCAAGAAAGATCTATTTATTTTTAATTCAATTCAAATTTAATTAATTTATTTATTAATTAGAGGAGGTTATCAATTATGATATATATATATATATATATATATATATATATATATATATATATTATAAAAATCCATTCTTGTTTTGGGTTCAAATAGCACTTCTTTTAGTAATTCGTTAATATTAATGATTATGGTTGCAAAAAGGAAGTCCTTGGCCACTTCGTTAAGAGAGATGCTTTATTTTGATACACCTTTTTATTTCTTTCATAGTTTTTTAATATAAAATTTCCTTATTCATATGAAAGAAAAAAATTACTTTAAAAACCTATAATTAAATTAATTAATTTAAAATTTATAAAGGTTTACAACTCTTATTTTACATGCAAAATAAAAATGTGTTTAAGATAAAATTATTATATAAATATAATACAAATATTAAAATATGTAATATTCCCAAATTTTCACCTGATATATGGAATACTAGAGTTTTTAATTTTCTTAATGAATTAAGTAAATAAAAGGGTGGAAGGACCCATAATCCTCAAGATGAATAAATATCCACTTTTTATGTGTGACTGTGGATTAATTAAGTCTAGATATACATAATGAGGTAGTGGAGCCACTACTAATGTGAATGGAACTGGAGATCATCTCTCATTAATGAGATAGATCATGGAGGTTGATATAGTCAACGAAGATCTTGGAAGAGATCAAACAGAAGATCATGGGACATTCATGATGAGATGATGGAGGAAGTTGTGCAATTAATGCACACATGGTGGAGAGAGTGTACATTGCACCTAGACATGATGGATGACTTGGATAGACAACGCAGTCAAACATGGAGGATCTTGTCCACATGCACAATGCAGTTTAGATGAGGGCCAAGGCATGGGAAGGCTCAAACACTATATAAAGAAGATGAAGGCAAGAATGAAGATAGGCTATTGATTATTGATTTTGAGGTTTGTTTAGATCTGGAATTGTCATTTGACATTCAATTTTTTTTCTTGGGTTGTTTAGCAAAGATTTCAAGTGTTGTTTAGCACAAAGTGTTCCTGGTCGAGAATCCCGCCTCTTTCTTTGAGTAGCTTTGGAGAGAGGGTTTTACTTCATTCTACATCAAGCATTGGTGCCATATATCTTTTCCTACTTTTTGCAGAACCTCCATATTCAGAAATTGTACATTTCTGAAGATCTATTTGGAAGGTGGGGGTTGTCTTCAGTATTTAAACTTGAGAAATAGTGAGGGTTTATTCCTACCACCTTGGGCATGTAGATTAGCATTCCCAGAGCTTCATATCAGATATGGCATCAGGCTAAAGGTTATTAACCTCCTAGCAGCATTAATTCCATCCAGAATTACGTTGTCCATTATTGCAGATCCAAAGGAGGAAGGAAGTTGCTATCATTTCAGCTAGTAATCCTGTGAGGGATTATCCCCTCACCTTGCCATCATTACTTCCATCAGCCTGGAGTCTATTGCAGCATATTTCAGCTGGCATAGAGCCTCTCTTTCCCTTACAGTGAAATTTTATGAGAATTTGTGTCGCAACAGCTGTAATTATCATTGGAGGATTGAGAAGCTAGATCTAGAGCTTCTAGCTTGTAGATCTAAAGGAGGGATCAACCCTTCAAGTTTAGATATGATCTTGTGACATATTTCAGCCATCTATTTGATAGATCTAGCTTCATATCTGTAATTCCAACAGATAAAGGATCAAACCCTAGGAGGGTGATTTTCCAAAGTTGTAGATCTGGAAAATCCTTTCTAGGTTATCTTGAGAACCCATCACATTGGCCAGATCTTGAATCTTGGCATTGTCAGAGCTCATAAGCTCCCTAGATCTGCATTTTCCTTTGCAACATTTATATGTATATTAGCAGCAACAGGGACAGTGCAGTATTGCTTCTGTAAGCTCACCAGTTACGCAGTGCTAGTTGCAGCACCATTGTAGGGTGATTCTAGGCCTTCTCTTGGCTAGATCTACTCATTTTTCTATACATTGTGTAAGTGATTCATCTCCATATAATAAAATGGCCCAGCTTCTCTATAAATTCTGATGTTATCTTTAGATTTATTTTTTACTTAGTTGCAGTTATTATATTATGTTTAAGTATTACTGCATTCTCCCTTTTGGGATATTACTTATATATCATATTTGTTTAAAAATACTTAAATGCAAATATAATTACTCAACTTTCCAATATGAATTATAAAAAACATTTTTCAACTTAACAATTATATGTTTTAAGTCTTATATATATATA
The DNA here is from genome assembly GCA_034641835.2 of Pinus albicaulis. NCBI lineage: Eukaryota > Viridiplantae > Streptophyta > Pinopsida > Pinales > Pinaceae > Pinus > Pinus albicaulis. The sequence continues at coordinate 351,966 of JAXQQM020059935.1, read as the reverse complement.
TATATATATATATATATATATATATATATATATATATATATATAGATAGATAATGATTTAAGCATTTTAATACAACCATTTTTAAATTCATTTTATTTTAAATGATAGGAAAGTTCACACTTATAATGTAAACTCTTCGAATAGTTGACAAACTAGAAATTTGAAAACATTGGGTGACAGTAAATAGATTAATAACTCTATCAATTTAAAATTCAATTTATGGAAAACATGGGTAGAGTAATTTCAAAGGCAGTTTTCTTCTCAATATAAAGAGAATATGAATCTCACCTAATATCTTATAAATAATTTAATTGGTCGGAAACAAAGATTCAAGTATCTCTTTTGAAGTTTTTATAAAAAAAAATTCCTCGCATAAGAAGTAAGTACAATTGTTATTATACTATTCTTTTCAACTTTTATAAAATAGATTTACATAAATTAGAAAACTAAAATTTATTTGATCAGTAAATTGCAAATTAACACGCTCTATAAGAGTTGTTAGAAGGGTTGTGGCATAGGTTAGAGAAGTTTTAGTGGATATTCATGATCGACATGCAAGTGCCTCTACTACAAACTTGTAATCAACGAGTGTTCTAATTGACTATACTGCAGGAATTTTTATTCATTGCTGCAAATTTGAGCAAGTAATATGTATAAGGCGCATTCTGAGTTTTGGGAGAGAAAACTGCAGACTTGCTCTTCATGAAACCAATAATTTATTTTTGACTAGGCCAATGAGTATGAACGGCGAATCCCACACACTGAAATCACATGAGGACAACAACGGGAAGAATCAAAAAAATCTAATTATTCTTTTTCTTTCTGTCACATATACAACCCAACACACCTCATATTTCAACTTTTTCGCTCCTAAATTTTTCCAAAATGGTTCCGAAAGAGATCCATTCAGCTTATTCATAGCAATATATGTTGCGTATATGCCTTCCCACAACCCTAATCCTATGATACACATACCATCCATGGAGTTATAGAGTGTGTAAGAATGCAAACCCTCCATCTTTGAAACTTATGACTTCGATATAGCTATTTTTTCCTGATTTTTACCTCCTTAATATATTCTTCGTACACCAAACACGTCTCCAATTCGTTTTTTCCCAATTGGGGAGTTTTTTTTGCTTTCTTCGCAATTTAATTCATACCATAGAGGGAGAAGGAAATATCAATAACCAGATATCATAATAATTCACGAGTACATTGTTGGAACAGTATTGATTTAAAATCTACGGTCATTAATGACGTAGTTAAAATAAAAACATGAAGGCAAGTTGTGTTTCACATGGAAGTACAAGTGACTGAAAGCTTGACTCTAGATAGAAAGGGAGAAGGGGTTGGCTTACAACCTTCCATGTGAAAGTTTCGTAGAAGATCATAGGCATACTTGGACTGAGAAAGAGTAGTATCTTATTTGGATTGCAATACTTGAATACCAAGGAAATAATCCAAGTGTCCTAAGTCTGTCATTTCAAACTTATTTTGAGGCAAGACTTCACATGGTTTATATGGTTGGGATCACTTCCAGGAAGGATAATATCATCAACAAAAAGAACAAGGATGATTAAGTACTTTCCCACTTTCTTGGTGTAGACAGTGTTGTCAGAATGACATCTAGAAAAGCCATTATCTAAAAGAAGGTTATCCATTTTGGCATACCAAGCCAGAGGGGCTTGTTTGAGACCATAGAGAGACTTATTAACGTGATAAACAAGGCTAGAGTATTTTTTGATAAAGCTATGGGGTTGCTCCATAAAGATTTCTTCAAGTAATTCCCCATGTATGAAGGCATATTTAACATCCATCTGATGGACTTACCATTTAAAGGAGGTAGCCAAGGAAAGAACAAGGTGCATAGAAATAATTTTGACAATAGGGGAGAAGGTTTCAGTATAGTCAATGCCTTCAATTGTGAAAATCCCTTAGCAACAAGTTGAGATTGATGTTTATCCAGTTTTCCATCTGGTCCAAAAAAAATTTTGTAAAACCATTTGAATCTAATAAGTTGTATTCCCTTTGGAAGAGGAAAACAATCCCAAGTATCATTTTTCCAATAAGGAACGATATTATTCATTCATAGCTTCATCCCAATCTACATGACCTAAAGCTTCCTCAAAGGTATATGGGTCATAATTTTCTGGAACTTGAGCCAATAAAGAAGAGGCTATGTCGAACTCAAGACGTGTACAACTTTGATATGTAGGGTCACCTGTAAGAGAACCTGCTTCATCCCAAGTAGAGTGGACCCTTTTTGGAAGCTATGGAGCTAAAGGAAAATCCTAAGTAGGTGGAGGAGGATTTCCATCCTCTTTGTTATCATCCAAAGTAGAAGGAATGTGTTTAGAAATAGAAGAGATAGAGAGAGGTGGGACATATGCCAAATCAGGCTAGCAGGCCAAAGGTGACACACCTGTCGTACTAGGCTCACAAGTCAATATGTTTTCACCAAATTTTACATCTCTACTAATGATTACATTTTTGGATTTCTGTTGAAGAATTTTATATCCTTTGACATCTTCAAAATATCCAACAAAAATACATTTTTCACTCTTAGGTTATAAGGCTTTATTTTTATCAATCATATGGAATATGGGCCCAAGATTCCCTTCCAAAAACATGAAATTGAATTACATCTGGTTTGATTGAGATCTAGGTTTCTACTGGAGTGATATTCCTTAAAACCTTAGTAGGAGTGTGATTTACTATGTAATTTTCACATTTAATTGATTCTGCCCAAAAATTAAGACGAATTACTTTAGATTGAAGCATACACTTAGCCATTTCTTTTAGAGTGTGATTCTTCCTTTCAGCTACACCATTTTTTTGTGGAGTATACGGAACAATATGTTGCAATTGAATGTCATTCTCAGTGAAAATTTTGATAAATTTGTTGTTAACATATTCTCCTCCATTATCAGATATTAACTTAAGAATTTAATGTCCATATTGTTTCTCAACAAAGGACTTAAAGGCCAATAACATGTTAAAAAATTCACTCTTGAGTTTTAAGAAGCATAGCCAAGTGCGTATGGAAAAATCATCAATGAAATTTAATAAGTACTTGTAGCCACAGAAAGAAACAACTGGAAGTGGACCATATAAATCATTGTGCACAAGCTATAAAGGGGATGAAGCATGCCAAGGGGCACGTTTTTCAAAACTACCTTTATGATCTTTTTAAAGTACACAACCGGAAAAAAACACCATCTCGGCAAGATACCATAAGAAGACCTGTGACCAATTTTTCTTTACATAGAGCTTGAAGACAGAGATAGTTTAAGTGACCAAATCTCTCATGCCAAATTTTTCTCACTTCATCATTATGAGAGACAAAAATGGAGGGGAGACTTGATGACCCAAAGCTATCAAACTTATACAACCTTGTGGAATCATAGACAATGCTAGTAGCTAAAATAGGTCTAGTATCTCTGAGGTCCTTAATTACAACATCAATGATCAGGAGGTGATCATTTTATTCTTTCCCTTCACCTAAATGAGTAATTTGATACAAAAATAGAAGCTTGCATGACAAGGTAGGAACACATTTTACATCATTAAACTGACCATTATCTAAATGAATGGTTCCAAACCCTATAACATGAAGAGATATATCATCACCAACATAAATATTTTTGGCGTTAAAATAATTTAAAGAAGAAACCATGGCCTTATTTTTTTCCATGTGGTAAGAGGCTCCAGAGTCAATGAGTCAGTCATGAGAATGAAAAGAAGAAGATACATTCAATTCATAACTAGATCTTGATGCTTGAAAAACACATGCAAAAAGTGCCATTATCGAAGATGAAGTTGAAGATTTCTCCAAATAGATGTTGAGCTTCCTCATTGCTTCTTCCAAGGCTTCCATCTTCTTAAAACATTTTGACTCTACGTGGCTATCACGATTACAAAATTTTCAATGTCTATATGTATTCTTCCCTTTGTTTTTATTTTCCTGATTAGTTGTTGATTTCATTTTTAGTTTGCGATTAAGATTTCTTAAGACCCTTGTTTCGTTTAGGACCATTCCATTTAGGATGCTGCGTCTTATGAGTCTTTGGATTTGGTTGTCTTTGGGCTGCTAAGGCTTTATTGGAAGGTTTTCCGATATTAATAAGACTAAGGTGTAATATTTTTTCTTGTTATCTTATCAAATAATCGCAAAAGGCATCGAAATAGGGGTACTTGTAGGGTGTTCCTTGAGAAATGAGGGCTTCTCTAGTGGAATGGAAGGTGGAAAAACATACAGAGTATGCGGGTCTAACTTAGCAAGAATGGAGTAGATAATACTACCATGTTCCTTTTTGACCTTACAACCATCTACGATAAGTATAAGGGTCTTGTATTTGGACAAAAATTCTTCAATAGAGGAGAAATTATTGGGTTCCAAAGTAAGCAATTCATTTTCAAGTTGGTGGGATCTGATTTCATTTTGAATGCCAAAAATATTATTTAGATTTTCCATAGCTCATTAGGGGAGTCAATTTCTTGGATATAAAATCTAAGATTTTGACCAATGGACATTCCTATCAACCCTCGTGCTTGATCTTGTTTATTTTCCCATTTAGCATTTCTATCGTTGTCGGTAGGTTTAGACTCTAGTCTTGAGGCTATTCTATAAATACTTTTACTTATAAGTAGATCTACCATGTAGGATAGCCATTCGAAATAACTGGTGTTGTTAAGAATAACCGGGCATGTACTTTCCATGAAATGTAATAAAAGTAACTACAATACATGATAAAACTAACTATAATGTAATGTAAGAAAACTAACTATAATGAAATGTAACAAAACTAATTAAAATACATGAAATTAACTAACTATAATGTAATGGAAAGTAAACACAAATACACAAGAGAGACTAAGGCCAATGGATTGGGTCCTAACACACAAGCTCAACTCTTTGAAAATAAATTAGTGAAGGAGGAACTTATTACACATTTCATTGCATAAACAATCTCATTATATATCACATTAAAGTCACAAATGTTTATTACAAGAGATAGGAGTACTCTTTCTATCTCTAAAAATTGAATCCTAATGAGCTCTTTCTCTGCCATATTTATCCTAAAGGGTAGCTATAAACATCTCCCTCAAACGTAGGTGGTTTGTCCCCTTGGACTTCAAGAGAAGTGGAGCTTTGATTCACTTAATCTTCCACTTCCTTGGTTTCCTTTGATTTCGATTTGTTGGAGGGAATCTCGAGGATCCTTTTCTTCCTTTAGTAATGATCCAGGTGGATCAAACAGGTCCAAGTACAAGTGGCTTAAGTACAAAGGTTCAAAAATAAAAGTGTCTAAAATGTGGAAAACTTAATGTCAATTTGTAGATCTCATCTTTCTAATTCCAACGACGCAGATGAAACTTAGTTTTGAGTCTGTATGAAGGAGTTAAGAGTAGTCAAAGTTTGACGGTTGACTTGGTGATGTGGCAACTTAAGGAGGCAACAATTTTGCTAGAACCCATCCACCAGATTCCGGCCAACCCCAGCCGGAGTCTGGGTGAATTTTGGGACAATTAGTTTGACTCTTTCGGAGAAAATCGAGAAGATTTGAAAGGTTGGGGTTGTTATTATCAAATATATATATATATATATATATATATATATATATATATATATATATATATATATATATATATATATATATATTAAAATAGGTCTAGCGGCCATGTCCCTTGCTGGACCCCACGACCCTAACTGCACATATCAAAAAATATATATTATAATAGCGTTTAGTGGCCATGACCCCACCATACCCACGACCATGTTCCAAACATACCCATATATTAATATGGGTGGGCAGGGGTGGTCAAACCCCACTGCCCAACCCATTCATACACCATACGACACATATGATAGGATTTATGGGGTGGGCCGCCCAACGTGAGCCTTGCCCCCCAACGTACCATTTGGTACCAAATTAAATGTGGTGGATTTTTAAAATAAAGGCCCAGTTTTAACAAAAAAACAACGTCCGACTATTTACGGAGGGGTCAGGGTTTTACCACCCGACTTCCTCCATCACAACCAGATCTCAAACCAACTTGCCTAGTGGTCCCTTTGGGAATTCTACCAACTATTTGATATTTAAACCTTCATGTATGCAGTTCACCCAAGCAGGTTAGGAGCGGGCACGTAAATCGAGACAATGGAACCATGAGTAGTGTGCAGGAGGGCGACATAACAATGATCTGAGCAATTTTCCAGAGGGGTCAGATTTTCACTTTGTAAGATTAAGGAAACTTTTATTTGGATTCTTCACTACTCGACGCCACTAATCCAATGGTGTTGTCCATTTCTTCATCATAGGTATGCGATTTTTAGGCACTTTCAGCTATGGAGGTATAAGGGTGTTATTTCTCATTTTTATACTTGTACATTCATTTTTGCCACTTAATGAAGAAAAGGTCCTCCCCACTATTTGAGTAAGACCCGAAGACATATTCCCTCCTAGATGAACTCTTACATCAATTTTTTGTCTTCTTGCATGATGTTAAATGCTTCTCTCTTCTTATGTTTATGCCTTTAAAATTTCTTATTTAAAGCTGCAATTTTCACATGTAATTATTTAACACATCTCAAACAAAATATTTTGGATCAAGTGGTATCAGAGCAGGTGTTTGGAAATGTGAATTACGTGCTTGTATGCTAACTAGAAACAAGCTACGAAGAGGCAAAGGAACGCTACAGTATTTTGATCTCGAAGCGGGATGTGCACTTCAGAGAAGGAACATGGATGATGATGTTAGAAATGAAGAGGAGCTCAACTTCGACAAGACTTTCTACACCATGGTAGATTGGGTTGAGAAATTGTTCTCTAGAGTTGAGAAGTTAGAGAAAATAGAGGAGGATGTTTTAGAAGGACAAGGTTCATTGCATGGATATGGTGGAGGAGACCCACCTTCTATAGCAAATGAAAGTCCTTCCTCCTCTTCTCACAATCATCATAAAAATTTTCGAAATGCATCTAATAAACCTTTCTTTAAGTTGTATGTTAAATTTGATCTACCCGTGTATAATGGTGAAAGTAATGCAAACAAGCTTAACAATTGTATTAGGAAGCTTAAACTCTACTGCAGGATTTAGCATATTGTGGAGGATGAGGCAAAGATCTATTTGGCTTCTTTTTTATTGAATGGCATAACTCTCATTTGGTGGGAGAGAAAACTTCAAGGAAAGAGTAATTTGGGTAACCTTATTTCCTCATGGTAAAATTTTATTGCTACACTTAAATATCAATTCTATCCCTTGGGTTATAATTAGAAAGCCTTAATGGAGTGAGAGTACCTAAGGCAAGGTAAAGGACAAAATGTGCAAAGCTTTACCGAGGAATTTAGAAAACAAGCACTAAGTTTGGGCATTTCTTTAGATTCTCCTGAAGTTGTAACTAAGTACATTGGTTCATTACATAGTTACATTAGACATTCATTGTTAATGTTTGAACCTACTACCATTGACTCGGCTAGTGTAAAGGCCATTAATCTTGAAAACAGGGGCAGAAATGATAAGGATGATCATTCAAAGAAACCACCTTTCAAACCTTCAAATGGAAAATTCAAAAAGAAAGGAAAGGTAAAGGAAAAGAAGACGGCGTCAGCGAAAAAGGATGAAGGAGAAAATCCTTATTGCACTCGCTGCAAAAACCAAGGTCATGATGACGATCATTGTTGGAATTTGTACCCAGAAAAGAAGCTGAAGAGATATGGAGGAAAGTGTAATAAAAATACGGTAGAAATCGCGCAAGAAAACCTTGGATGTGACTCTAGCGATGAGGCATTGATCATAGCAGCAGGCACAAAAGGTACTCATTCTCTTCATGTTAATTATGAATCGCATGAAGGAACTAGTTCAATAGATGAGCCTTTTCCTAAAGAATGAAAGAGAATTGAGTTGTTTCATATTAAAGTTGTCATAAATCATGCAAAAGTAGAAACTCGATTTGATTCAGGCTCTTAAGAAAATTTAATCTCAGAATCCTTGGTTAAAAATTTAGGCTTACAAGTTAAGCCTCATCTGAAACCTTATCCACTTGGATGGATAGATGACAAAGTAAAACTAAATGTAACCAATCAATGTAAGGTTAAATTTGTAATTGCTTCTAAACTGGTGGATGAAGTAGAACTGGATGTCATAACATTGGATATATGTGGTATTGTGTTAGGGAGTCCCTATATTTACGACAGGAAAGCAGTTTTTTTTCGACATGAAAATAAATACCAAATCACAAAAGATGGGGTAGAGTATATTGTAAGAGCTCATCAAATGAAATTCAGCGCTAGTCTTGTAAGTGCAGGACAGATGGAGAGATTGGTGAATTCTAGTAAATGGTGTTTGCTCATGGTTGTGAGAGCAAGAGATGAAGAAATATCTTATGCTTTTCGAGGATGCTATCCAGTTGATAAATGAGAATTATGTGATTTTATTTATAAATATGATGAGTTGTTTTAGGAACCCAAAGGATTTCCTCCGAAATGAGAGATCCAACATGAGATCCATTTGCAACATGCTACTCCATTGCCAAATATTGGTATGTACAGGATGTCATCTATCGAGATGGAGGAGATCAAAAAGCAAGTACAGAAATTTTTGGACCAAGGGGTCATTTGGCCAAGTACTTCTCCTTGTGGCTTGTCGATCGTGTTAGTACCCAAGAAAGATGGCACATGGAGGATGTGTATGGATTATCGGGCACTAAACAAATCACGATGAAAAATCAATACCCTCTCCCACGCATTGATGATTTGTTAGATCAATTAAAGAATGTTATCTATTTCACCAAATTGGGTTTGCGTAGTAGTTATCACCAGGTCAGAATTGCAGAGCAGGACATGTGGAAAATTTCCTTTAGGACCAAACAGGGGTTGTTCGAATGGATGATGATGCCATTCGGACTGTGCAACACTCCAGCCACATTCATGAGGGTCATGAATGATCTTTTTAGGCCTTTCATTGATGAGGTTTTCCTTGTGTATTTAGATGATATTAATGTCTTAGTAGGACTTGAGATGAAAATGTATGCCATGTAAAGAAAGTGTTTGATGTATTAAAGAGGGAATAATTGTATGTAAAGTTTTCAAAGTGTGAGTTCGAGAAAAAATATTTGGGTTAATTTTGTCATATTGTCGGTAATGGTCAATTACAAATAGACCCCTCCAAAGTTGAGGTGATTGTAAAATGGCCTAAGCCTACCAATGTAACAAAGGTTTGTAGTTTTCGAGGTGTTGTACAGTACTGGAGGAGGTTCATTGCCAACTTCTCCAATATTTCATCACCCTTACATGCACTAATAAGAATCATAAAAGCATTTTAGTGGGGAGGAAAGTAGCAAAATTCCTTCAAAGCACTGAAAGAGAAAATCAGCACCGCAACATTCCTAGCTTTACTTGATCTCCAACAACCTTTTGAGATCGAAACTGATGCTAGTGGGGACCCCATGGGATTTGTACTATTGTAGAAAAAGAAGCCAATATGTTACCATTCAGATAAGTTCTCACAGGCTATAATCAATTACCCCACTTATGACAAGGAACTATATGCCTTAGTCCAAAGTGTGAAAAAGTGGAAACACTACCTGATTGGCAACGAAACCATCATCCATATGGATCATCAGCCCTTGCAACATCTTCAGACACAGACCAAGCTACAACAGTCTTGTCATTTCAGGTGGATGGGGTTTCTACAACAGTTTCATCTGGTAATAAAGTATAAGAAGGGCACTAGTAACAAAGTAGTAAATATGCTCTCTCGCCCTCCTATCACTGCTTCTATTATTTTTCATAAGGCTTCATTGTCTTTTAAAATTTATGTTGATGATGAATTTAAAACAATATATGCAAAACTAACTCATGATTCACAGGTGGAAAACTATCATTTGCAGGGGAAGCTGTTGTATCACCTTGGAAAATTGTGCATACCCATAGTAGAAATGGTATATGTAATTGCAGAGGCGCATACCTCTCTTGTGTCTGGTCACTTTGGTGTCAAAAAAACCTTATGTCATTTGCAAAGGTTTTTCTTTTGGCCCCATATGAAAAAAATTGTAACCCATTTTGTAAAGGGATGTGTTATGTGTTATGTTTCAAATCCCTCTAATAGAAAACTCGGGATCTACACACCACTCCCTGTTCTAGTTCATCCATGGGAAAGTGTGTCAATGGACTTTGTAGGAGGTTTTCCTATGCCTAGAAAGGGTCACAACTATTTATATGTTGTCGTCGACTGCTTTAGTAAAATTTGCATATTAATGCCTTGTAAAAATAACAACACTGCTGAGCAGACTCCTTGTCTTTTCTTTCATTATGTTTGGGTCCAGTTCGGGTTGCTCACATCGATTGTGTGAGATCAAGACTCTTGCTTCCTTGGAGAGTTTTGGACCAACTTGTGGCGTATGATGGACACCGAGTTAAAGAGAAGTATGACATTACATCCACAAACCGATGGACAAATAGAGGTTGTCAACCATACCATGGTACAGTTGTTGCGGGGCTTTTGCAGCAAACATCCCAAGTTGTGGGATGAGCATCTTCCATATGTTCAGCATGCTTACAATAGAGCAGCGCATTCCTCTACACATCATTCACCATTAGAGACATGCTTTGGTTACTTACCAAAGACCCTTTTGACATGGTCTACAAAGGGATGCAGATGCTAGTGGACTTGATGACATGGACAAAGCATAACAGGTCATCCAGTGGATATAGAAAATTCACCAAGCAGTGCAAGAGCAATTGGAAAACAGCCAGGCCTGATATAAGGCTCGACATGATAAGCACCGAGTCAACCATCAATTTCAATTTGGTGACAAAGTGTGGTTCCATATCAGCAAGGATCAAATGAAGTGGGCAGGTAAGAAATTCTGATCAATCCAATATGGTCCATTTACCATATTGGAGAATATTGAGAATAATGCTTTTTGACTCAACTTGCATGTATACATGCAGATGTATTCAGTCGTGAATGTTGAGAATCTAAAAATTTATGAACCACAATTGATTATGGACACCGAGGAGTTAGGATCAGTTCCTAAAGTGGATAACTTTCCAGAATATCTCAATGAACTGTCCAAGGAAATCATTCTCGATCGAAGAACCAGGACTTCACGACAAGGGGATGTAGAATATCTTCATGTTGGTTTCAAAGGGATGCACCCAAGTAAAGCTAAATGGCTTGAAAAGGAGAAGGTGAGGGAGAAATTCCCTCACTTTCTAGTTTATTGATAAGGCTTTTGGGGTCTGAAAGCTCTTTAGTGGGGAGGAATAATCTAGGTGGATCAAACAGGTCCAAGTATAAGTGGCTTAGTACAAAGGCTCAAAAATCAAAGTTTCTGGAATGTGGAAAAATTAATTTCAAGTTGTAGCTCTCTTCTTTCTGATTCCAACAGCGCAGACGACACTCAATTCCAAGTTCGTAGGAAGGATTTAGGAGCAGTCAAATTTCGAGGGTTGACTTGGTTATGTGGCAGCTTAAGGAGGCAACAATTTTTCTGGAACATGGCCACCGAATTCTGACCAACCCCGAACAGATTCCTAGCGAATTTTTGGACAGTTATTTTGACTCCTTCGATCAAAATTGAGAAGATTTAAAAGGCTGGGGTTGTTATTATAAAAAAAGGTTTGATGGGCCATGACCCCCATCGGACCCCGTGGCCCCATCTGCACATATCAAAAAATATATATTATAATAGGGTTCAGTAGCCATGACCCCGCCGAACCTGCGGCCATGTTCCAAATGTACCCATATATTAATATGGGTGGGCGAGGGTGGTCAAACCCCACTGCCCAACCCATTCATACACCATACAACACATACGACGAGAATTATGGGGCGCGCTGCCCAATGTGGGCCTAGGCCCACTAACCTACCATTTGTTACCAATTTAAATGCGGAAAATTTTTAAAATAAAGGCCGCAGTTTTAACAAAAAAACAAATTCCAACTATTTACGAAGGGGCTGGGTTTGACCACCCAACCTCCTCCATCACAACTGAATCTGAAACCAACTCACCTAGTGCTCCCTTTGAGAAGTCCACCAACTCTTTGATATTTAAACCTTAATTTCTACGGTGTGCCCAGGTAGGCCAGGAGTGGGCATGGAAAATGAGACAGCAGAACCATGAGCATTTTACATGAGGGGGTCGGAACCATGATCTGGGCCGATTTCCAGAGGGGCCAGATTTTCACTTTGTCAGATTAAGGAAAATTTTATATGGATTCTACACTACTCAATGCCATGAATCATGTAGGTTTTAACCCTATACAGAAATTATCTGCAAATGAATCTTAAAAAATAGAAAATAAACAATAGCGAGAGCATAAAACATAAAACAGATATACACAGAGATTTTCCCCTAGATCCCAAATCGGGATGACCAGCTTGATTTTTCATTATATTCCTTTTAGTGTTATAACACATATATATAAATGCAGAAGCATACATAAACCCCAATCCATTAACCATGGATTAGAACATAACCGTAGTTCCCTTAACCGGATCTAAAAAATACCAGGGGCCGAAAACCATCATGCCCCAAAACCATGTGCAAACCCATGCACAAAACCATGGGTGGGTCCACCCACTGGAAAATTAGGACCAAAAATTTTTTTTAGGGCACTGCCCCAGACCCTGATAGGGAGGGCTCCCGCCCCCCCTATGACCCCACCGTACGTTGTGCCCAGCGCAACGTACAGGAGGGGCTATCGCCCCCCTTTTACCCCCCCGTGCGTGATTAGTGGTGGAAATAATATAACACAAACCCAACATTCTCCTACTTGTTTTTTTCTTTCCGCAGTGTGCCACAGGAGAGCTGAGTCATTAGCCTAGCTTTGCAACACCCATTATTTCTCTACACTAAGAGAATTTCTGAGTGCTCACAGACTTTTTCAATGCATCTACAACATTCTTCAAAGTGTCCACTTTTACCAACAACACCCTTTTAGCCTCAACCATATATCTCACAAAGTGATATTGAACATCAATGTGCTTTGTCTTTGAATGATAAGCAGGGTTCTTAGCCAAGAAAATTGTACTTTGGCTATCACAGTCTATCCTTATAGCTTGCTTCACCAACCCCATACTTGAACACAATCTCTGCAACCAAACTGCTTCCTTGCTTGCATGAGTGGCTGCCATGTATTCTTCCTCTGTAGTTCAAAGAGCCACTACAGAATGTCTTTTACTCATCCAACTGACTGCACCTCCAAATAGGCTAAACACATAACCACTTGTAGATCTTCTTTGGTCCAGATCTCTAGCCCAGTCTGCATCAACAAAACCACGAATGTCCAATACTCTTTCCAATCCTGGTCTTCCCTGGTAGCACAAGCCATAAACACTAGTGCCATGAAAATATCTGAAAACCTGCTTCACTGCTATCCAATGCTCCTTCTCTGGGTTTGACATAAACCTGCTCAATAATCCCATTGCATGTGCAATGTTTGGTCTAGTACAGACCATTGCATACATCAGGCTACCCACTACACTTTCATAAGGAACACGAGACACATCCTCCTCTTCTTCTTGTGTCCTGGGACACTGTTCAACAGACAACTTTGTTCCTACAGGAATCAGAACATTCACCAGTTTACTATCCTGCATATTGAGCCTCTACAATATAGTCTCGACATACTTCCTTTGGTTTAACCAGAGCTTCCTATTTGCCTGATCTCTCTTAATTTTCATGCCCAAAATATAGTTTGCAACACCAAGATCCTTCATGTTGAATTTGGAGAACAGTTGGGTCTTAAAATCTTGGATAATTTCTTTGTCATTTCCAATCAACAACATATAAACCACATACAAGACCAAATAAATAACACGGTCACCAATTAATTTAAAATAAACACAGTGATCCTCCTTGCTTCTGGTGAAGCCAAGTCCCCATATATAGGTATCAAATTTCTGATACCACATCTTTGGTGACTGTTTTAACCCATACAGAGACTTCTTTAACCTTCATACCAGCTCTTTCTTCCCCTTCACCATAAAGCCTTTAGGTTGTTTCATGTATATCTTGTCTTCCAGATCCCCGTGAAGAAATTTTGTCTTCACATCCATCTATTCTACCTCAGAATCAAATGCATCAGCAACAGGTAAAAGTAATCTAATAGAAGTAACTTTGGCAATAGGAGAAAAAATATCACCAAAATCAATTCCTGGCACCTGCGAATATCCTTTTGCTACCAACCGAGCTTTGTATTTAACCACCTTGCCTTCTACATTCATCTTCTTCTTAAACACCCATTTTCTCCCGATGGGCTTCCTTCTAGCTGGCAACTCCACCAAATACCATGCCTCATTTTTATGCAAGGATGCCATTTCATCAACCATGGCCTCCTTCCAGAGTTTTCCATCCTCTGAATCCACTGCCTCCCTCATGGTTCTGGGATCATCATCAGTTATAGTTAAAGTACAATTTTAATAGAAAGTAGATGGACTATACCTTTCTGGTTGTCTTCTTTCCCGAACTGATCTTCTCACAGCTGGTGTTTGTGGCTCTTCCTCTTATGAGTCTTCTTTTGTTGTGGAGTCTGATTCATCCTCCTTTAGCTCAAACTCTATCTTCTCAGGTTCCTTTGGTAGGACTTCATGTTTAACAATATCTTTCACCTCTCTAAACACCACATCTCGGTTGTACACAACCTTCCTTGTTTCCAGGTTCCAAATCTTGTAACCCTTTAAACCATCCTTATACCCAATAAAGATGCACCATTCGGATTTATTATCCAACTTGGTCCTTTTCTCCTTTGGAACATGTACATATGCATCATATCCAAATTCCCTCAGATGTGAAAGAGAGGGTTTCTTACCAGTCCATACCTCATGTGGAGTCTTATCCTCCAACGCTGATGAAGGTGATATGTTAACCAAGTAACATGCAGTCTTTACTGCCTCTGCCCAGAATTCTTTTCCTAACATGATACCACTAAGCATGCTTCTCCCCTTTTCCATCAACATTTTGTACATTCTTTCTGCAACTCCATTTTGCTGAGGTGTGTATGGACTGGTCTTCTACCGTGCTATACGACACTTCTTACAGAACTCTTCAAATTCCTTCTTGCAGAACTCCCTACCATTATCTGCCCTCAGCACCTTTATCTTCTTCTCTGTCTAGTTTTCCACCAGAGCCTTAAATTCTTTAAATCTGTCAAAGACTTCAAATTTCTTCCTCAAGAAATATATCCATGTATTCCTTGAGAATTCATCTATGAATGAAACATAGTACACAGACTTACCCAGTGATGGAACCGACATAGTTCCAAACACATCACTGTGCACAAGCTCTAATATCTTGTTCGCCCTCTTAGCACCCGAAGGAAAACTCACCCAATTCTACTTCCCATATACACAATGTTCACAAAAATTGAAATTCAGAGAGCTATTAGACGTTACTTCTACCATACCATTTCCATGTAGTATATGAAGGCCCTTCTCTCTAATATGTCCAAGCCTTTGATGCCATGGCATGGTCTTTTCTCCAGAGACAGCTAGGCTTTCCGCTCCACTTTTAGGAACCACAATACTATTGCACCCAGCAATAACAGTGCTGCCCTAAAGCTTGTACAGAGTTCCAATCCAAACTCCCTGCATTAATACCAATTCTCCCCGAACCATCTTACATGTATTTTTCTCAAACACTATTTTTACACCTGCATCATCCATCTTTCTTACAGAAATCAGATTTTTGGCCAATGCAGGAATGTGCAGAACAACCAAGAAGTGTTCTAATACTTCCACCTTGTAGCTTCAAACTCTGAATTTTCCACGTCCACATGATTCCGCCACCATCATCCCCTAGGAAGACATCATCACCATTATATTTCTCATACTCGCAGTAACTACTCCTTATGGAGATTGAAGTGAAAAGATGCACCCGAGTCAATCAACCATGACTCATGATCTATGTGTATTTGAAGAAGAAGCCAAATCCACATCCCCACCTTTCATCCGAGGTGGTTTTTTTCCTCCGTGTAGAGCATCACTGGACCCTTTTCCTTTCAGAGCCCGAGATCTCAAATTCTTTTGTAGTTCCCTTCCTTTCCGCATTTCCAACACACCTTTACAAACTTTCCAGGAGATTTAGATCTCCCTCTAGATTTAGATCTCCCACTCAGTCCCTATTCTGTTTCTAGTTCGGGACCTTCCCCACAGATAAGGCATCTCCTTCGACCTCCATATCGTTTCATTTCCTCCGACAACAAGGCCGAGACAACATCATCAAAATTCAAGGTACTCTGTATCGCTACCTATTGCACAACTGCATCGTCCCACGCAGTCCGGGTAAAGAATACAACAAACCGATGCACTTATCTTCATCCGAGATTTTAATATCACTGATGACATTTGACTTACCACAGTATTGAAGGAGTCTTCATGCTCGTCACCAAGTCTCCATCCTTCATCCTCAAAGTTATGCTGCCTTTTCCGCGGAACAATTTATTCACCAAAGATTTAGATTGGTACAAAGTCCCTAGCCTTCTCACACAAGGTCTTCGTCGAGCTTCCCGCATACATTCAACAATATTGAATCGAGACACAACCGTATTGTGCTCTTTGTCTTCTCGATCCAGCTTCTTCCCGCCTTTCATCCGACACCGCCGTTGGTTTAGTACCCTGGATCTATCGCGATCCAATGATCTTTATCCACCAAAAGATCCTCCATCTTGAGCTTCCACAACTCAAAACTCGACCATTGAATTTCTTGATCTCTATCTTCCCACCTCACTCCCCATTTTCTTTCACCGCAAGAATCGATCCTCATATCTCCCACCGAACAAGGTCTACCTCCCTGCCCCGAGAAAAAAATCCCTCGCTGGCAAAGGCGTCCCTCGAATCCGAAACTTCTCTAATACCAAATGTAGGTTTTAACCCCGTACGTAAATTATCCGCAAAACGAATCTTAAAAATAAAAAATAAGCAATAGCGAGAGCATAAAACATAAAACAAATATACACCGAGATTTTCTCCGGATCCGAAATCGAGACGACCACTCTTGATTTTTCATTATATTCCTTTTAGTGTTACAACACATATATACATGTCGAAGCATACATAAACCCTAATCCATTAACCCTAGATTAGAACATAATCATAGTTCCCTTGACTGATCTACAAAATACCAGGCCGAAAACCATCATGCCCCAAAATCATGTGAAAACCCATGCACAAAACCACATGGCTGTCCGCCCACTCAGAAAATAAGGACCAAAAAATATTTCTCTGTATGCTGTTCTGTGACTTCGTACGTTCCGCCCAACAAGAACGCACAGGGGAGGCTATTGCACCCCTTGTTACCCCCCCGCGTGATTAGTCGTGGAAATAATATAACACAAACTCAACAAATCCAACGTTGTTGTCCATCTCTTCATCATAGGTCTACAATTGTCGAGCACTTTCAACTATGGAGGTATAAGGGTAAGTTATTTCTCATTTTTATACTTGTACTTTCATTTTTGCCACTTAATGATGAAAAGTGGCCTCCTTAATTATTTGAGTAGGGTCCAGAGACATAGTCCCCTTCTGACAAACTCCGACAACTATTCCGTGTCTTCTTGCATGATGTTAAATTCTTATCTCTTCTTATGTCTATGCATTTGTGTCATTTAAAGCCGCAATTTTCATAGGTAATTCTTTCAAACAAAATATTTTGGATCAGCTTAAGGAGGTGGTAAACTTCCTATAATCACTCCGTTGTCTACTCTAAGCCGATTACACAATCTTGAACAAAAATGGCATATATTCGTGATTATCCTACATTTAAACCATGTTAGGCATTCAAAGTATGAAAACCCTTAATCATCATCTACACTAAGAAACATATGACCATAATGTACGGAAATGTGAGAAAGAGACTAATAAGGAAAAAAAGGTGACAATTAACCTTAAAAGATACGTAATGATGGTGCTCATCATTTTACTCCCCATCCAAACCCTTGAGCAGAGCTGTTCATGCGATTATGAGGCTCCAACCATACCCATAAGCCTACCCGCATGTGGTTATGGCCCAAATCTTCATCTTCAAAGTGCATAAAGGCCACAAGATATTTGCCATTTTTTAGGCTTTCAAATTAATCGCTTCCCAAAACTACATGTAACTTTTCTAATCATGACAATGATGATACAATGGTAGATAATTAAAATCGAGCAATATTCGACTCTAGATATGTTGAATACTAAATAGAAATTTGATCAAACAAATAGTAAGGATATAGGTTCTGGCCATGAATGCATATACGATCATAAACCACCGAAATTCATCTCGAAAATCAAGAAGAAGGCTTTATGCCTCTCTCTATAGTTGCAATAAAAATTTGTTATCCCATGAATTCATCAACTATTCGTAACATATCAATTCATGAATAAGAGCCAAAGCTAGAAAACATCATAAAACCATGCATATAACTAACATATAACCGCAGTAGAAGCTATGGAAAATCATGCATAAGATCCCCATAATAAAAAAAATACATGTTTCATATATCATATTAGAAATTGGCTCATATTAATATGTGAAAATGTAAACCAAGTCAAGGAATTCCACTGAATACTCGACCCTATATTGGTAGAACCAAAATCTCTCTTTCAAATTAATCACCCCGAGGCCATGTCCTAAGCATGAATATGGGGTCATAAGGGTTAAAACCAACATAGAACCAACCAAGTGTTTATAGAGTCCAAACCACCTCAAACCTCAAGCACACCGATCTCACCTATATGGTGTAGAAACTACTAACATAAACCAAATTGTTCTCTATCCAACTTCTCCAGGGCTCTAGAACTAGCAATTTAACCCATATACTCCAAGGAACTCCCGAGTTTTTCGTGGCCCAAACAATTTGTCTCAAACTCCCTATGCTCCAAGGACTAGTAACTCAACCTATGGGCTATGGGGAACCCAAGATTTTTAGGAATCCAAATAATTTGTTCCAACCCACATCTATAAGAAACCAAAGAACCAATCGTAAAACCAAATGGGGAACCCACTACACCATGGTTACTCATGAAATGGTAAGGAAAGTCTAAAACCATTTTCACTCCTAGCAAGTATCCATGCCAATAATAACACATAACCAATGAAACCACATGCATATACCATGCATCCAAAACGCAACAAAAAAATTACACATGCAACCTATTACCTCGTAATGTAAGCCTATTGTAGTTTTTATTCCATATGTATCCTTATGTTCCCTTTCTTTCCTTTGATTTATATACTTTCTTCTTTGAAATCCAAGTGAATTATAGTGATACAATAATACTCAAGTGTGGAAGAGTGTATAAGAGAGAGAATGAAAGGTGAGAGCCAAAACTAAAGTGACAAAAGTTGTGAATTGATTCTCTCCATGCCTTTTTATTATTAATGTTCTTATTTCTTCATTTTTTCTTTTTTTTTCCTCTAATTTTCGGCATGAAAATTTGCCTCTTAACCTTCCTTTTTATCTTATTCTCCTTTATTTTCATAATTAAATACAATTTATTTCCTCTTTTGCTTTGCCAATGTCTTTGCCAATTTCCATAGCCATTATTAAACCACAAGTGGTGCCCATTATAATGTATTTGCAACATTAAGCTTGGAATACGTGTCCCATAACATTTTTTATTTTTATTTGCTACGAAAATCAACCAAGGGTTGTTACGTACACCCCCCCAGGGGGAACACTATCCTTGATGTTTAATTAGCACTTATAACTAGCAAAACAAGTCGCCCATGTATATTTATAACAAAGCTCAATGCAACATTTATGTACATATACCAAATTGTTGAAAGCATGACTACCATACTTCTTATTAGAGCTTTATAACGCAATTCGATGTGTGCATTATTTACATCATAATTTTATTATTTAAGCTTCATAACAAATCTCATCACAAAGATTACACACACACATTGTTACACAATAATTTGTCACGATGCTCACTTCCCATCCCCGATCATGAAGTAATGCGTCATGAAATACCCCGTGAAATGTTTCCACCATGGGAAAATATGTAACACATCCCCCGAAGACTCAATGAAAACTCCGCTTGGAAATTAATGAAGCAACTTGGTGAAAACCCTAGTTTTTTGGGTTAGCACGTTTCTCGGGTCGCACCCTTATTTCTTGGAAAACTACACCGATCCTTCGGAAGTGTTTCGAAATTGAGGAGAAGCTTCAACCCTCTAGAAGTTCTAGGGCGATGAGTTGGTTGTTGCACCAAAGGTGATCGAGTCGAGATCTATGATTTTAGAGCTTTGATCTCATCCGCAGATGGTATTTATCCCTTTAAGGTGGACCTTCCTCCTTTCATGGGTCCCCAACCTCTTCTCCCTTCCTATAAATTGGTCCCATCCATCCACTATTGGTTGGTCATTATTGGGTTGGTCTAAACTCTCGCTCCCTTTACATTCTCGCAATGTGATAATGCCTAAGTGGTTCAGAGAAGGAATGCTTTAGAGCTTTGGTGAAGGACTCCTCATTTTCACCAAAGGAGGCCTAATATCAAGGCTTGAGTTGTGTTTCCTCTCTTTATATTCATTAATAAACATCTAATTTTTCTTTTCTATATTTGTTTAATCATTTGTGCAATTATTCTAGTACTCTCGATATGCTAGATAGCTAATTTTTAATGATTATTATGTATTGTATTATGTTTGTTTGTTTCCTCTCGATCATCAAGAACTATTTGTGTGCCGCCATAGCAAGGAGTGAGTGTTGTATCACAAATCGTGTTTTACATCGCACATAGAATTCTCTTTAGTGCTAACGAATGCATGAGTTATTTTTTGAATCGTATCTTTATTCATTCACTAAATATTGACCGATCTCTCGTGTTTTTTATACCAAGATTCCTTTCACTTATTTCAATGGTCACGTTTTCTAGTGTTGTATCTTTACTACACTAGAAATGGTTTGTTTTATTTGATTACAAGGAAGATGATTCATATATTTAAGGAATTCTTAAAGATGTTGAAACTAATCTATATTTGTTATATTATAACCGAGAATCTCTTACCACAAAAAGCACATCTAATCATAAATATTAACTATCATTTGTTTTATCATTCTCTCGACCAATGTATCTAATGAAAATCGTTTTTCACTAATTAATATTTATGGTTTTCCACTATCTTGGATATTCTTTAAGAAGTTGAGGCACTTCATCCTATGCTAACTACTAAGGCTGTGCCTTCAATATCTTGGCATGCCTACCAAATATGATCACATCCATTTTCACCACAATATTTTCTCATAATTTCATCCCGTTCTTCTAATGGAAAATTCATCTCTCAAATATTCTCGGGGTTTTCAAGAGTATTGCTTCGAATTTCATGATCCAATTATGATTATTGAAGCATCCTACTAAGAAATCCATTTTTCTAATAACAAGTTTTGTTGTTTTCTCATGATTTCTAACAAGGGTGACAGCCGTATGAAGGTGCATTCAATATTTGAGGTTTATCTATTTATAATTCTTATCGATAAGGTAATATCGCAATTTGGAGAGAAGTAGTGATCATGATACATTTTTTCTTCTAACAGAAAGACCTTCAATTTTCTCTCGTGTGTGCTATTCAAGCCTTATCTTTTCCTTTGCACATTCTTTTATATTTGTTTTAATTTATCATATATTTTGGGGATACGGTGTCGAGAGCACTCGTAGTGGTCGCACTAGAAATTTCATTATACGTAACCTCGACCTTATAGGTTGTTAGCTAGGAGTAGGTCTAGCCGCATATTAGTTTTCTCTCGCACTTTTCTCGCCTACGTTTTCTTCGCCTTTCCCCTTCTCTAGCCTCCTTATTTGTCCTTTTGTTGTTTTTATGTCTTGTATTTTATTTTTGTGTTTTGTTAAATAAGACTCGCATGAAAGATGTTCCTTTTCACTCAAAAGACAATGTGGAAAATAGAAAAGGGCTTTGTGACACTATAACATTTGGATAACTCTCATACCTTCTTCTCCATCTTGGTTATCCCTCGTCAATGATGTTCTCGACAAAAAATATGATCCTTGCGTGAGGAAAGTCGCATCAAAACAATATATCCAAGTTTATTATGGAAACTTCATACCTACACTCTCAACATGTTTACATTTCTGTTCTCCATGTTGATAAGATTTAGTATAGAAGGATAAGGGGAGAATATAAATGAGAAAATCAAAATCGAGGTCTTATACAGCAAGATCCAGTGAGAAAACTCCTCGTGCTCTCAATAATTCAAGATCCCCTTCTTCCCATGAAATGAATAAGTGCCAATGCACAATCCCATATAAAATAAAATAAATAAAGGGTGAAAGAAGATAAAGGCTTACTATGCAAGGAGGTGGAGCAATTAACTCATTAGTGCATTTGCCTAGGATCACTAGCTGGAAGAGAGTGATGTTTGTGTTCCTAAAGTGGACATTTTCAGCAGTATTTTCCTGTGCCCTCACAAGGGGTGGAGGCACAATTGAGATGAAAAACTATACTCTCTAAATATATAAAATTCACGTGCTACATTAATTCTTTCCTTATCTTGAAAAGATTGTGATATTGTGGTGTTATGTTGTGTTCAACCTAGAAGGAGGAACAAAACTATGCTTATGCAAAGGGGTAAGTGGGGAAGCCAAGGTAATTAAAGCAATGAATCAATACTTCGAAGAACCATACCTTGCACAAAGAGTTTACCAAGGAAGAGAAACAAGAATTCTACCAATGTGTCACCAAGTGTTGTCGCTTACAACAAAAACCCCAAATTTTGCCTACACATGAATTTTGGGAGCCTACTAAAGATGTTGTACCTGGCCGTCTGTGAGTCACATCTAATGCGTTGGATTCTCGTTAAGGTTTCCGAGCCCTCTTGAATTATAAGTTTCGAAGTCACCTACTCGCACATGTGTTGGGCCGTTACTATGCTAATATTATTATCACTAGAAACGCTTATTCCACTCCATTTCTACCATTCTTCATCACGTCATTTATTATAATTTATTATTTAAATCTATTTTATAAATGATTTATGCTCTTATGGATGAATATTATTTTATCTTCCTTTATTTCTAATAAATCGATGATTATGAATTATTTTATCAATGATAGTTTTAATAAGTTGGTTATAACATTATTCACCATTTTTAGCCTCTAAGATAATTTCCCAGATCAAGATTCGATTATTAAAAGTGCCAACTCAGAATGCGCCTGGAATAAGGAGTGATAGCTTTGCGGTTGAGATTTTGACAATGAAGACTTAATTTGGAAAATCAGAAACATGGGTTTTGTTCAGACCATCCACCATCCTAGGAAAGAACTATTTTCCCCAATTCGGTTTTGTACCGAGAGAACGCAGGGTTCTTGAGCACAATTTTCTCGCATCCGTGGTTGCGGGCTGCCCTCCAAATCTCGCCTACAAAGCCAAATTCGACTCTGTCGTTGTTGAAAGAGGGATGTAAATCTATTTTATCGTTGATAAATTGGTTGGAAGAAATTCAATATTATTATTAGAGATCCTATTTGCTATTTAATTTCTCCACCTTCGATTATAAAAGGAGAAGCATGTGATTGCATGAGGGAGGAGAGACTTTTCTTATTGTAATTTGCGTAATTGTGCATCGCTCTTGTTAAGAGAGTGTGAGTCGTTGAGAAACATTATTAATGTGCCTCGATTAATAAAGGAGTTCACCGTTGTTCCATTTCTGCTACGTAGTAAAGCACAAAGAACGCTTCACCGTGGCCGAGGGCCCTACTCAGCATGGAGCCGATCCGCCGTTTGTATTTCTATCGGGTTTATTTCTCACAGTGGTCTTCGTTTATTTATCGAGTTATTGCTAATTGGATCAAATATTAGTAGTCATTGTTATTCCATCTCTTTTTTACAAGAAGCATGATTCATGATTCAATTGTTATAAAATGTTGTTTTTCTTCAGATCTAATCTCAGCTTGTTATTCCTTTTGTTTATGAATTACTATAGTTGATCGTTGCGTGGTCATTTACGGATTAAAGAGTAGAAATCTAGTTTGCTTGGTTATGAATTGAATTCACCGTTTATTTTACGCCGTTATTCAATTCCTCGTTCATTGCTTTTAGATTGTTGTTCCTTTCCAATTTGCGTTTAGATTTCATTTTCGAGTTGTTTTCTACTTTCTTTTTTGAGATCTCTAACCGTAGAGGTGCGGTAGCCAATCATTCCAGGTCCCCGTATTTGGTCATCTCACATCGATTTCTGTGGGGAAAGAGTTATTACTATCGCATCCCTAATCGATGTCTAGCAAGGTTGCTATAGTGTAGACTTTACATTTCGTCATTTGTAATAGATTTCTTCGCGTACTTTTTAAGCATTTATTATTTCGCATTTGTATTTCTATACTACATCTTCACAAACATTACTCTGAGTAAATAGCCGCGTCGTACCGGAAATACTCTTGAAACAAAAGTCGTCCCCGGGTTGACAATTAATGTGAGGTAATTAGAGTTACAAAGACACCTTTTTATCGCTCCACATTTTCAGCGCCGTCGTCGGTGAGAGTGTAGCCATTTCTAAAGAGTAGTGTGAATCATGAGTGCCCGCGAGAAGAGCTCGGATCTTAAAACTAAGGTAAGAACCTATGTGCGAGGCATGTAAAGTCTCGCTCCACCGTCCGCTTCTACCGTATTTGTTGTTGCTTTGTTGGGTAGAAATAGATGTTTGAATTTTTGTGTGAGTGATCAGTGGAAAAAATAAAATTTTTAAAAATAAATCACATTTCATTTCAAGTGGTGATGTAAGCAATACCCATTTCACTAACCAATTGACAGAACATTTGAAGAAGGAGCCTCGAAGAAACACAATAGAAAAACACTTTATATTATGGTAAAATGACTCACGTTTCTACTTTTGAATTTCCTATCAAAGATCTAGGAGGAGTGACACAAATGCACATAATTCCCCCATCTTTACCAAATTTTCATGGTTTAGCAAATGAAGATCCGGGGATAGATTCTTATTTGAGTTCGAAATACTTTGTAGAGGATATGATTATTGTACTAATGGATCAAAGATTGAAAGTGTTTCACTTCCAAAGGAGCAAATTTCTCTCCGATGGTTCATGAGGCCTAGGTGGGAATTGCATCCAATCATGGGAGGACATGAAGAACATATTCTTTGAAGAAGTACCAAGACTACTGCAAATCCAATGAAGATATTTTCGTATGATACAAGGAAGAGAAAGTTTGAGGACTATAAATCGATTTCATTATAACCTTCAAAATCAAAGCATAAGCATTTGGAAAGAGATTCAAAAAACACTCCTTCTTTAAAGGAATCAAAGATGAATTTTTAGAACTCTTAAATTTGATAGGAAAAGGTGATGTTTTTCTACTATCATATGATGATGTCAGAGTTGTGCATAAGGTATTCAAGAGGAATCTCCAAGGCCGTGTAAGAATTCTAGAGATGTTTGTTCTTTCTTTTCCAAATATGCTACAAGAATAGGAGACATAATAGCGAAATCAATGATTTATTTGAAAATTTTAAAGTTGATTTTATTAGCTCTCTAAGCTCAAAATTGGACGTTTATAAAAGTTCATAAAAATGAAGAATTTGATGAAGTGTTTTTTCCCTCATGACCGAAAGGAGCAAAATGATGATACTCACTCTTCCTTATCTAGATGGAAGTAGCATATCAAAGAGATAAGGAAGCTACAACAAGGTCAACAAAACATGGTTCAAAACACTTCTTCTCCATTCTTACTTTAATAATCCATTATGGAATACTCATGTTCTAAAGGGTAGCTATGTCAATTTCAATATAACCACCAATCTTATCATAAGTTTGGCATGGTTCACCTTATGATTGCATGACTACTCTCCTCATCTTGTAGCACAAGCACATTCTCCATATTCTCCACCAAATTCTTCACAACATCCTCGCTTGCATATCAAATTTATCCACTCAACCCAACCAAACACATCATCACAATGCTCCATTCCATACACAATTTCCCGCTTCAACTAATTCCACACCCTCACCACAATAAACCAAGACAACATGCTTACAATGTTGAACCGCTAAATTTACCCACCCTTCCCACCCATTATATCTCACATGCGCCATTAGAGAAAACTTACAATGAGATTCAGAATGTTTCAAATTCAAAAATTGTAGAAGCTATGGAAGAAAATGAGGTTTCTTTTAGTATGTATCAACAAACCATTTTAAAAGCTCAAGAACTTCATGATATGATGGGAAATCAAGAAAGTAACGGATATATTGAAGATTGGTTTCACTCCATCATGTGTTTGCATCATCACTCTATGCTTCAACAATTTTTGATACCATTTTTTTCAAGGGAAGGGCTTCTCATACCCTAATTTTCATTAATATGCATTTTTCAAATTTGGGTATATGTACATACATGAAGCTCATTTCGAAAATGGCTCCAATCGGAAGTACTCATATACGTAGTCATATTCATTTTTCAAATGAAAATAGGTTAGTATAAAACATAAAATAAATAAGGAATAAATAAATGCATTTTGTTTTTTGTAAAACTTAGTTGTTTTTTGTTGCAACATGCTATGCAAATCAATATTGGTGATGTAATTTTTTAATTCATTTTGTATGTAGATGACTTATAATGGAAATAATAGCTCTACAAACACTCATATTCATTTTTTATCACTAACGGAAAAAAATGCTTGAATATCATTTCTTTTTGGCTTAAGTGCTTGATGAACTTTCCTGAAAACAGTCAGATTACCATGTTTTGAGGAACCAAAATAAATATTTTTAAAACTTGTTTCTACCCTAGATAGACCTTGATGTCTACTTAACCCAATTTGAATCAGTCAATTTGGATTTGAAACGAAAAATTTAGAACCAAAACATTGACCGGATGTCTTTAGTGGGCAGCTCAGAACAGAGTTGGGACAGTCAGTTTTTGGAGGCCTAAATGACCATATTTTTAAAACATGTTTTGTGTATATAATCTCATGAATCTAGTTTCCCAATTCAATTGGAATCATTTATTATTTCATGGGTAAGTTATGATCAAAATACCGATCGTCTATCGTAAATCAGCACCCTTAAAACTTTGTTTTTCCTGTGATGTTCACAAGATTTCACCTATCAATTCTTCTTTTCTTCAAACTCAGTTTCTATTGGAGATAAATAAATGAATCTAATTTCATTTCCAATTTGAATCATTCGAATCCGACATCAAACGAAGAATCTATGCTTAAAACATTCACACGTTGTTCTAAGTGGAGTAAGCGAAAATGACTCGTTATGCAAAAGTTGTTCTAAGTAAAATTGACATATCATATCATTGAATTTTTAAAACCTGCTGTTGGAGATTAACCTTTGAATTAGCTCTCATTTGGCTTTGAAATCACTCAATTTGGACGAAAACAAAGAAGTTGTGACTAAAACACGTTGTGTTAGCATGATTGGCCACCGCCTCCCGCAGTAACAAATATATATTTTACTTTGTTATTTTCCGTGGATTTGTTCTACAGAGTAACTACTTGTTAGTTTTTTGCATAATTTTCGGATTAGGGAGCCCGCACTTCTTTCTCCATGATTTAATGTTTTATTGCTAGTAGATACTGCTTAAGGGTGTCCCGGAAAAATAAAGAAGGTCAATTTATGGACGAGTGATTCTTGAAACAAAAATTTTAATAAAACAAAGGAATTTCATCCAATTCATTACCTAACGGTAATTACACAGAACAAATTAAGAATTGATTTCAATTTGAAGATTCATGTCTTATCACCGCCGCCAAAACATTTTTCAAAAGAGATCATTTTTTTTTGACATAACATCATACCAAGTAACTTAATTCTAGTTATTTACATATTGTTTTTAAATAAAACGTTATTTTTTTCCGATATTTTTTATATTTTGTGTTTCGTGCTGCTTCATTCAAAGTGTAACTCATCCTCAAAAGATCAATACCGTGGAATTGTACTTCTAATTTGTTTTTTTGCATGTTTGCATTGTATGACTGTCTATCTTGTCGTTCATTTTCCAAAGGAACTAAGATTCTGTATTTTTTGATGTTCCTTTTCTAAAAGAACGACACTTTTAGTTTTTGTCGTTCCTTTTTCCAAAGGAACCACATTTGCATTTTCACATCTTTTTTGTGTGTATTTTTTTCTTTTGGTGTGCATTTCCTTTGTTGTTCTCATGAACAACACTTTTTTAGTGTTTTCATTGCCTTTTTCCAAAGGAACGACATTTGCATTTTCACAATTTTTTGTGTGTATTTTTTTCTTTTTTGTGTGCATTTCCTTTGTTGTTCCCTACAAGGAACAACACTTTTTTTCGTTGTTTTTGCCGTTCCTTCAAAGAAGCAACACTTTGGGAGCAACCCTTCCTTCCTCTTGTGGGTCATTCCTAGTTCATCTCAACCACATTTTACCGATTCCCTTTCATGGCATGAAGTACACTACTTTTATGAGGACAAGAATTATGGATTCTATCGAGGCAAGTTAATATCATTCATGTTATGATCTTTAATGATGTTTCCTTGATGATAGATTATTTTCAAAAAGGGACACAATTATTTATATACTACTTACCTGCATTGTTTTCTCGTTGAACATGATATTGATTGATCATCTTAATACCATGTCAGTTCCACCCTTCCCGGTTATAATCTTCTCCGTCCGTAATAAATGAGATTATGGGTATATTTTTTTCATTGACATGTTCAACTTCTTCCACCATCCTCCTCGCTCTTAAGGAGTAATCGAGCCTCCCTCTTTTATCATAAAAATGTGTAATAATAACAAATTTTGTTCGCATGGAGGATAGGGGGTCTCATTACGAGCCAACCTACCATGTTCATAAGGTCAGAATAAAGTGACATTACCATTATGGCCACCACAACTGTGGTTATATAGGATCCAGACGGATAGCCCAATTATCCTCGGGAACAAGTGTCCTAATGTTTAGCCTGGCCCGATCACTTTTACATCCCAGTTGAATGGCAAGCAGGGTTATCTCAAGTTACCACGCCAAAGACATTGATCTCTTTCCGTAGAACAACAATAACTCTCTAGTTATAAATTGAGGATTCCTTGGGTTCTCATGCGTTAAAAAGCAACCGCCGAGGCTATGGACGCTCGCCGGCGCAATGGGTCTTCTTATGGTATTGAAGTTATATCTTATCGTCAATTATTATCATAATACCCTTTTCTTTATTTTTTTCTTTTATTAGAGAAGTTATTTCCTTAATTTTTTCCCTCGTTTCTTTGAACCTTTATGCATGAGAAATTGTTTTATGATCAATCGCATCATTTTCAAATAGCATACTATCAAGAAAGCATATTTTTGGCATATTGTTGTTCTTTTTTTCTCTTTTTCATCATCTATCATCAATTCAAAGCGCTCCCATTCTTTATTCATAACTATCTTTCCACACTCTTCTCTCATTATAACCATAACTCCCGCTATCCCATCATTGATATGTGTACTCGTCTATCTACCGCTATATTGTTCATTCCCTTGCTCTCGCCATCACACAACACCTCTCATATGCTTTATGGTCATGGAATTCCTTTTCCAATTGGAGGGGGGAATGTATGCATTATGGGATTGCACGCGATATGATTATTTGTAGGACTCTCACATCACTCATAGATTTGCCAAAATATTAGTATTGCATGTATACATAAGTTTTTCGATTGGAAATTTTTGAGATGCATCTTATCTTACGTTTACACTATGGATCTCAAGAACATTGTATGCCAAATAGTGCTTGTTTGCAGGAAAACAACAAGTATGGGCAGAATTCTATTCATAGCATGACCACACTATTGCACTTAATGTATGAGGCTCGCGCACGTGAACAATTCTTCGTACATGATGTATTATCTCCTGATTCCACTGTGATCACTTCTGTTATTCAACTCGCCTACATCATTTTAACAAATGCCTACTCCATATATGTCATTCCACATTTTTGGAGGTAAAACTTGAGGTAAAATAAAGATAATTTTCCTCGATTATTACGAATTTAGGAGAATTTCATGAAAATCCATTTTGAGCATTATTTATCATCCTTCATTCCACATCTTTACCACTTTCCCTTTTTCTAAAGAAGATATCATTTTCGAGTATGGGGGAGTGTTCTTTCATTCATTTCTTTCTTATGACCATGTTATTCATCTTATTTATCATCCATTGCTATTCTTATTCACTCACTCACTTTATTCCATGTTGTTTTACACCAAGCATAGAATTCAACAATTGGTAGCAACCACCTCAATTTTTTTCTAAGCACGATGAGGGCATGCTAATTTTCAAGAGAGGGGGAGTGAATTGCTACGCATGATGGATGTTTTCAATTTTCTTCTTCATTTAAGGCATACAATTTCATTTTTACACAATGCGTAAAATCGGGATTTCCATAATATTTTTAAAAACCATGAACCTTCCACTATGGATTTGAAAACAATGCATTTATCATTATCATTAAACTCAGATACTTCAAGAAATATTGGTCTATAAAATTTCCTTGAAATCATGCACTCTCACCTACGCCCATTTTGTTTATATCTCATGATCCATGCATCAAACAACATTGATCATAAAGGCATTTATATATTATAAACTTACTTGCAACATTTCAACAAAATCTACCAGAGGTTTTTGAGAAATGGTTAATGAAGTTTGTCACATTTATATCATATTTTGCTACAACTTCATACATATAGTTGAATGTCAATGTAAAAATTGTTATGCCTTCATCAATATTACTAAAAGAATATCTTCATTAATTAAGGAAGAATTCATTTTTTCATCCATTTCATGAGTCAGATGAACATTATTTTTATTGCTTCGTTAACACATGAGTTTTTTGTTCGGGTTGCATGAGGACATGCAACATATTCAGTTTTCGTTGCATGAGGACATGCAACATATTGAGGTGGGGGTGCATGTTGGGCCGTTAATATGCCATTATTATTATCAATTAGAACGCTATTCCACCCATTTCTACCATTCTTCATCACGTCATTTATTATAAATTATTATTTAAATCCATTTTATAAATGATTTATGCTCTATGGGATGGCTATTTATCTTCCTTTATTTCTAATAAATTGATGATTATGAATTATTTTATCACTAATGATAGTTTTAATAAGTTGGTTATAACATTATTCACCATTTTTAGCCTCCAAGATAATTTCAGATTGAAGATTTGATCATTAAAAGTGCCAACTCAAATGCTACTGAATAAGGAGGTCAGCTTTATGTTGAGATTTTGAGCAAATGAACACTAACTGAAAATCCCAACATGGGTTTTGTTCAGAACGGACCCAATTAATTCTAATAAGGAATGGTTTGCCCAAATTTGGCTTGTACTCGAGAGAAATGTAGTCTTTGAGCACGATTTTTCTCGTATCCGTGGTCATACGTCCTCCAAATCTCGCCTACAAAGCCAAATTCGACTTGCCGTTGTCGAAAGAGGGATGTAAATCTATTTTATTTTTTATCAATTGGTTGGAAGAAATTCAATATTATTATTAGAGATCCTATTTCATATTTAATTTCTCCACCTCTCCGATTATAAAAGGAGCAAGATGTATCGTGTATGAGGGAGGGAGAGACTTTTCTTATCGTAATTTGGGTGCACTGTGCATCTACTTTGCTAAGAGTGAGCTGTCGGAACATTATTAATGCCCGATTAATAAAGGAGTTCACCGTTGTTCCATTTCTGCTGAGTAGCACGCTAACGTCAACAGGCGAGGGCCCTACCGGTGGAGCGATTCGTTGTTTGTATTTCTATCAGTTTATTTCTCGTTGTGTGAAGTTCGTTTATTTATTGAAGTTGCTAATTGATCAAATACGTAGTCATTGTTATTCCATTCTTTACAAGAAGCACATGATTCATGATTCAATTGTTATAAAATGTTGTTTTTCTCGTATCTACCCCAGCTGTTGTTCCTTTGTTTATGAATTACGATAAAGGATTGCCAAGGTGGTCAGTTGACAGATTAAAGAGTAGAAATCTAGTTTGCCGGGTTATGAATTGAATCTACTATTTATTTTACGTTTATTCAATTCGTCTATCGCTTTTAGATTGTTGTTCTTTCAATTTGCGTTTTAGATTTCATTTCCTTTGAGTTGTTTTCACTGCTTTCGAGATCTCTAAATCGTAGAGGGCAGAGCTAATCATTCCGTGTCCCGCATTTGTCATCTCACATCGATTATATGGAAAGAGTTATTACTATTTCATCCTTAATCGATGTCTAGCAAGGTTGCTATAGTGTAGACTTTACATTTCTCGTCATTTGTAATTAGATTTCTTTTCAAGCATTTCTTTTTAAGCATTTATTATTTCGCATTTGTATTTCTATACTACATCTTCACAAACATTACTTCCCGAGTAAATAGGGCCGCCGACTGAAAGTACACTCTTGAAACAAAAAGTCGTCCCCTGGGTTGATAATTAATGTGAGGTACTCTAGAGCAAAGACAATTTTTATCGCTCCACAACAGCGCAATCTACAATAAGTTCATGAGCTTATTATTTTATGAAATCTTGTATAAGCATGTAAGACATCCATCAAGATCGTGTTTGTGCGATGGTAAACTCATGTGGAAAGTTAGGTCCATGCTTTCATTGATAGCTTCCTCTTTTGGTTGTGATTTTGCTTTTGTTTCGGTGAATTTTCCAACCGTCACTTTTACGCGCCTTCACTTTCGCAAGTGTTTCTCTTATGTTTTTCATTGTCAATTCGCTTGATTTCATCCTAATTAGTGTCTTTTCATGTTATGTTGGTTTTGGCATGTTTTTTTTCACTGCCATTCACATGTCATAAGTGTCGCTCACACTTTTTCTCTTTTATATATCAAATGTCATATTTTTAGCATGGGAAGTGTTACTTATCATTTAGAGTGGAATTTTGGATTGTTTCAAGTGGTAAATTTGGTGTTTTCGAGTCCTACAAGTCATGTAGACATGTTTTAGCACTCATTCCAAAATTTTCATGCACTATCACATAGGTGTTGTCAATTTCGTTGCAAAGTGTATCTTTTGTCTCACACTTCGAGAGGTATGTTTCATTATTGTCACATAAAAGGAATCATTTTGTTCTTTTTTTTTAGTGATAAACATGTTCTATCATTGACTTTCTAAAGCATGTGATCACGATCTAGTTTTTTTGCTACTCACTGGAGCTCTCACTAATCCCACACTTAGCCTTATCCAGAAAGAAATTTCTCTAGGAAACTTGACTTCACTCAACCTTCTCGCTCAACCCTCAAGCCCCGATATCGTCTCTTCGAACCGTGCACCTGCATAGTAGTAGTTCTCAACCTAAGCCCTTGAGCTCCATAAATATGCAATCCTTTCCTCCACTCAACCTTTCCGTGCACTACATAGTCTTAAGCATCAAGGCCCAACCTTAAGCTCTTGGACCTACACACCTACGCAATCTCTTCATTTCTCTCCCTCCGTGAATGTGCATATGGTCTCCAAGCCCAATCCCCAAGATTGATGCCTTGAACCCCAAAACCTGGCCAATATCCTAGCCCGTTTCTCCACCAATTTCTACATTGGGAAATTTCATGAAGATTGACCTCTTGAATTCCTCAACTACATAGTCACTAGGCCCTGGCTCATATAATTGTAATGTGTACTCAATCCTCAAGCCTTCAAATTAAGCCCTTGAGTCCCTCAACTAAGTATTCCCTCTTCCTCGAATTCCAAAACTATGCATTTCATGCTCAAGGCTCAATCGTCCACTTCAGTCCTGAAACTCAACGACGCAATCCTCGACCCTCGGCCATCCCAAACTACTCATTTTGTAGTATCAAGCCCTCATTCTTGACCTAGCCTTTGGAACTAATTAACTCTAGATACTCAATCAATCATTAGTTCCATCCCTAAAAATTTATTGCATGAAGAATCTTAGAATAGGGGCTTACTGATTGATGTCATCTTCTCATGGGCAGGAATGCAATTGCAGTAATCTATTATTTCTATGAAAGGCAAAGGAGGAAGGAGATGGTGAAGGAGACCATACCAGAATACAACTAAGGAGATGAGGATATAAATTAAAATATTAGTGTTTGTTGTGCTATTATCCAATTCAAAATATAAACAAAGTTCTTGAAGATTATGAGTTTAATTTCAAGTTTAACATGAGTTTTTATGTGTTTTTATGAATTTCGTGGAGAAAATTAACATAAAAAAACACTCAACAAAAACATCTAACATAGATGAACACGCATAATAGTAGCACAATAGCACATGATGAAGGATTTCACCTTTCCTAGGCTATGTCTCCTTAGTCCATCTTTCCCAATGGCTTGGCCCTCTTCAATTATGCTCAAAAGTGTAATACATATGTTTACAATGCTCAAACTGGATCTAAAACTTGTTCCATTAGTTCTAGCATGCCCAAAAATTCCCGCAGCCTCTTTCTACCTTGAATTTGGTCAAAAAATGACTTGGTTATTACTTCCCAAGTTTCTACACTATTTTCCACATTTCTCCTAAAATCCTAAAGACCATCCTACAAATCCACCGAATTCAAATAATCGTTTTCACTTCACCAAATATCAAGAGAAATTTTCTAAGCACTTAAATTCCCAATAAGGCCTAAATCTAGATTTTAAACCATATCATGATATGGTTACACAATTATATCTATATATATATATATATATATATATATATATATATATATATATATATATATATATTAAACCCGCACACCAGGGACTAACCGGGTAGACTCGGGCATTAACTATGGGCACATGCTCAGAAGTTGGGGGAGTGTGTGGTTTCCGGGGGCGGAGGAGCAGGAGTGTTGGGGGTGGAGGGGGGGGCTTCAGCCTCCGCCCATGGTCCCACCTTCGACAAAGATCGTGGGTCAAGTTAGACCCCAACCCCCTCCCCCATCGTGCATTACAAATGAAAATAAAACAAAATAAAGTCTAATGTATGGTAAGGAACACAACGTAAGTACAATGGAAATTTTTTTGAT
Organism: Pinus albicaulis; assembly: GCA_034641835.2. Classification (NCBI taxonomy): domain Eukaryota; kingdom Viridiplantae; phylum Streptophyta; class Pinopsida; order Pinales; family Pinaceae; genus Pinus; species Pinus albicaulis. Next base: position 317,020 of record JAXQQM020059935.1, on the reverse strand, counting down.
TGTGGCTATGGAGGTCTTGTGTTCAATCCCCTACGGTGAATTTTAACCCCAACATAATTTTGGTGGTCTCCTGCCTGCCATATGGCAACCCTTGGCTAGGCCACATGGTAGCCTATCGTTGGCCACCAAAACAACCAATCAAAACTCGCTACAACAACCAATACCAACATACCACTATTAACAATATGATTCAAAAATAAATTCCATTAACTAAGTCGCCCTACCACTATGCATGCCTGTACTGCATTTAACTACCGATTAGGTTGTTCTCGCATTTAAAAAAAAAAATACATGTTTAACAATGTGGACAAAACACATTTCCGGGAGCATACGATGTCAGCTTTCCGTGAAATGAGTTATGCCGTATCTCGTAATGACGAGATCTTGTCTTTATTCAAGATCCACACCATTCCGGAAAATTTCATTTTTTAGCGTAATTTCGAATCTTGGCCATTCCTCCCCACTCCGGAAGTTGACCCCAAATATCACTTTTATTTTTTCAATGTATGAGGGAATAGTCCCTCACCTTTCGAATATAAATCCATTTGGCCTTGCTTGTATTTGTGCCTTTTCGAGCCCCACAATAAAGGTAGTCTACACTCCCTCGTTTCAATGTCGTTGTCTCTCCTCGTCAAGAATTGTGTCTTGTTGAAGCTCATGAAGGCATTCTAGAGAAAATATTCAATAGAAGGAATTCGAACTCTATTGTCTCACTTTAATCAAAGGAACCTCATAGAACCTCAAGTTCGTAACATTAACAACAAAGTAATCTTGCATGTATGAAGGAAAATTTAACTTTGAAGGCATTTTCACCAATATTTTCCAAAATTATGAAAGGACCATAACGTATCGATTTAATTTTTACCTTCTCCTTGAAGCCTCTTTTCTTTAATTTAAGCCAAACTGGCCACCAACTTGGAACTTGTGATATACATGATGCTTTTCATGCCTTGCTTTGTACTTGCCTTGGCTCTTTTCTGGGTTGATTCTGAATTGTTTGATGTATCAATTGGATTTGTTTTATGAAATGATTGATTTGTATATGTTTCAGGCCATCAATAGTAAGATCCTTCCCAAAAATGAAATCCAATGTCGATCTAGGAAAGTATCCATGTAGACACATGCCTAAATGGCGATGTTTGTGCAGTAGGGAGTGTTTTTTGGTTGTGTTATTGTTGGAATGTAGTGCAAGTTTTCATCCAATAACTTAGATGCTTGCTACAATATTCTCTAATAAGATGTATGAATTTTCAATTGACCACCATAGTTTGACCACTGCTTTTATGGATGAAAGGTTGTACCTTTCTTCAACTTGGTATCGGCCATCAAGTCCCACAAACATGACCAAAAATTTCAACAAATTCAGAGAATCTCGATCACTAAAATGGATGTGGAAACCAAAATGAACCCAAACCTTCTCCGAAATATAAGTGAGCTATTTTTTCAACCGTGATTTTATTTTTACAAGGCATTAATATACACATCTTGTTGAACCTATCCACGACTAAAGACAAATAATAATGACCTCCTTTAACAATGGAAGACGTCCTACAAAAATCCATAGAAAACTCTCCTGTCAAGGTACAAGAAGTGGTGTGTACAATATTATATTCCTTTGGTTGCTATGCTTATCGATCGCACATAATTATCAACCTTTAATGAAATGTGACACACTTTCAAACATACGTGAGGCCAATAACAATACCTCTAAAGATGTGCCACCGTTTACACCGAAATGTACAACAATAAGAGAAGTATGTGCTTCCCTTATGACATTCACTCTACCCCTATGGAATACAACATATCCCAAATGATACAACATGTTATTATGTACATGTTAATCCAATTCCTCTACTTGGTTTCCTTAACTCAAATATAAATTATTTTGAAATTCAATATCAAATGTATATTGCTCAACATAACTTTCATGGAAAAAAAAATTGTTCTTGATTGAATTAGCCGCACTAAAATGGGCCTAGAAAGCATATCAAGAACTTGTTTTATATACCTTTATTATACCCTTTGTGAACAAGTGGAATTTTTGTAGGAAACCCATCGATCGAAAGTGCCTTGACTTCCACAACGTAGTTTGTGATTGCAAGTATTGCGATGGTTGGTGATGGTGCATATGATGGTTTTCTCGTCAAGTAGTGTATCTACTTTTCACACTTTGAACCAATGCATAAATCTCCTTTGTTATAAGTAGTATAGTTAATCACTACACCATTGAAATTTTCCTGAATGAAATGAAATAGGCTTACCATGTTGCATAAGGATTGTGTCTATGTCATAGTTTTTTGCATCGGGGCTTGAATCTCAAAGGATTGTATCAAACTTGTAATTCAAGTCCTCAGACCGAATTGATCTTCTTTTCAAGTATCGAATTCTCTTTGTTTCTTTCCTCCCTAATCGGAATACATTTTTCACACTAGCCAATGCATTTAAAGGAGTTGCGTTAGAATAGAATTTAGCAATAAAATTGTTCCAATATTGGGTTTCCCCAACAAAATCCTTACCTCAGTTGACTATCTCTTGGCGTTGGCCAATCCACAACGACCTCAACCTTAGATGTGTCTATCTCAAACTCACATCCTCCAAAAAATATGCCCCATGTACACCAAGGAAGTTTTAGTAAACTTACATTTTGAAATATTCAAAAAATTAATTGTTCTTTTTCCTTAAGACATCAACTAATTTTCATACACAAAGGAAAACTCACCAAGAAATGGCCTTAAAACATCATTTATCACACTGATGAATGTAGTACCTAGGCATTACACAAACCAAAAAGGAATAATAACCATTGAAACAAACCTTGCTTTGTTTTGAATGTTGCCTCCAAATGTCACCTTCAATGTGCTTATAATTTGATGGTATCCACTCCTGTCCAACTTAGTAAAATAGTTTGCATCTTTCAATTGATCAAGTAAACCATCTATTCTAGGAAGTGGATAATGGTTCTTTACCGTAATTTTTTTCAACGACGAAAATATATGCACATGTGCCATGCTCTATTCTTATTTGGAACCAACACAATAGGTGACCCGCATGGTGAAGTACTTGGTCGATGATCCCTTTTTCCAACAACTCTTGAATTTTCTTTGATTTCAAGACTTTGATCTTCATCATCGACACATCCCATAAATGTGCCAATGTTAGGAAGATGGCAATCTTGTCAGTAACTATAATTCATGTTGGATTTCCCTCTGGGAGGTAATACTGCCTCGAAACATCTCATTTTTTTTACTAACCAATTCAATCAAATTTCAACTTTGATCACAACCTTGAAATTTTTCCATAATCAACATCATTCTTTGGTTTCATCATAAGAAGCACAAAATTCTTTGCTTGAATTCACTAGTATTTTCATTTGCCCCGCCTTAACTAATGAAATATTTATTTTCTTAAGATGAGCTCTCACAATATATTCCACACCATTTTTGAAAAAGTGAAAATGCTTATTTTCATGGCAATAGATGAGGCCTTTTCAATCATAAAGAGGTAAGGACTTCCCAAAACAATTCTTGAAATATAAAAGCGTGGCAACACATAATTCAACTTCATTAATGAAGTTCTCTCTCGACTTCATGTTGGAAAAAGAATGACTTCGAGGCAAGACCCGTGTTCGTGCTCGTAGGAAAATAAGGTCCCACTATAGTTTAGGACAATCACGACATTTTCGCCTTGCTCAAGGGAGATCATGTCTCACCCGAGGCATGTCTTACCTTACCGGGATAAGAGAAATATAACCATGGTGTCGATACATATTATCATCTATTATCTAATGAAGCTACACTATAGCCATGCATAAACTATTCTTATTACACATTACTCAAAGAAGAGAGAAACTTCATCGATACTTCAAGATGCACTATCATAAAAAATTTTAATTAGTCCTCTATAATTCCAAACATAAGAACACATCCATTTTAACACAACAAGGACCACAATATATATATATATATATATATATTAACTTCGCCATAGTGCATTACATCGATATCGAGTCTCCACAGAGATTTTTTCATGGAATCCAAAACACAAGACTCAGACTCCATCTCGCTACCCCTCTCTCTCTTATCCTCCTCCTCGTGATCGTCATTCTTCTTCCTTACTTGCTCTCCTTCAAAAAATTCCGGCCCTTTCTTATTTTTCACTTGGCTTCTTTTCCATGCTTGGTTGTTCCTTGTCTCCGTTCCACTTTATTTTCCCACTCAAAGTCTTCTCCATGTTCAACACTGTCAATTACTCCTACCAATTGTGCAATTATCCATCCACGACCCAATTACCTCGTGCAATGACTATCTACAACTTTCCACTCAGAATCGTTGGTCTCGCAACTCCCAAAATTATTCTCAAAACGAAGGCCCCAATGTTCTCCGGCCACAAGTTGCCGACTTGTCCCAAGTAAAAAAAAAAATCTTAAGGTGAGGTTTCCATGTGTCTTTTATCGCTTTCTATTGATCCTACTCTCATGTTCCCTATTTTTCCTCGCACTGCTTTTGACCTTTGTTCTTCAAACAAAGGCCCCAAATTTGAGACCTTCTTATTTCTTCTATCTCTTGACATCAGGAAAACAATAATAGCATCATGCCAAGTATTCATAATTGCATCCGTAGTGTTCACTAATTCTTTAAGATAAGAAGCGCTGATCAGCTTGTGGCATGTTTGAGAAGGTTGAGTCCCATCGTGGCTCCGAGCTCTGACCGCTGTTAGATTGATTCTTCCCTTTTGTTTAACCAACTACTCGAGGGTCCCATAAGAGATGCTTGGTCTTAGCAGTCTTCCTCAATTGTATGAATCTTTATCCACTTCGGAATTAGCTTCGTCATATAACTACTTGCGTGGTTGGGTCAATATTTCATCTCGATATCGCAAATAGTTGGTGAATTTTCTCGCAGATCGGGTTGAGCTTCATAGCTAACGAGCTTGAAAAAATCATGGACATGTTCCAACAATGTATGTGCCCCTTGCCATTGTACTCCCTGTGTGGCCTTCAAAATTTATCTATATCATTCCTTATTTGATTTATCTCGGTTCGTGTAAATCGTTGCCAGGTCCACAAAAGCTGGGCCTCAAGGATGAGTTTGTTCGATTTCTCAGCTTGTATTATCGAGGTCCTCGCATGCCGCTTTGGATGTGGAGAAATCTTTTTATTATATCACACACCTACACATCTTTATTTGTAGCTTTACTATATCCGCTTACCGCTTTCACCTCACAATTCTTGAAATTCCTCCGTGATATGGTTGATTCGTTGCCTCAATTGTTTCTTTATCGTTGTGGATGATTACGCTTTCGCAAGCGCTCGTATCTATTATTGTTGTTGCTCATTCCTTTGAACCATATCATTATGCAAAGGATTCTCCCCAAGGTTGTGTTGTTTTCCCCGAATGTTTTTTTTTTTTTCCTGCCCCGGAGGTTCTCGCCGTTTATCGTCAGAATCGACACCTTTACCCTCCAGAGCAACTTGGTTGATGGCAATAGATCACCCTGGATTGCCCTCGTTGCGGAACTAGGTTGATTCACCAGCTAAGCCGATTTTTTTGGGCTTGGATTTAAAATGTGGGGGGATGGAAATAAATGGAGGTAGTGCTAGTAGTAATTATTGGAATTCTCGATAATGGGGGTTTCTTGGCACAACTTCAACTATTGTAAGGTATGTTTGAATAAGTAAGTTTAAAAACATTCCCCAGCTCTACCATGGTTGTGTTAACTACGCTTACTTGGAAGGTTGTCATTAACTTCAGAATCCTCAATATTAGTCACACTAATCGTGCTTGTGGGTATAGCACGCAATGGTTGAGGAAGTGGATGCGTGTGAGGAAGGGTCTTTAGAGTTATGGGATGTATGCGGAGATGAAACCGAAGTATTTTAAAAATGAAGCTAGTGTGTTTGGGGACGATGTTAGGGTGTCTCGTTAAGAGTGAGGGGGTTTGGGTGATTTTCTTCTTGCTATTCTATAATACTGACACTTATATTCATTTGATTGATAAACCTCCTTCCGTTAAATCAACAACCCAGTTGACTTTATTATTTTGGATCTCTTTTCCTTCAAGACCTAGGATGTGAGGTATAGTCTCTTTTGTTTTGTGAGGGGGAATGAGTATTGGCTAAGATTGGGGAGTGAATAGTTATGAGGGGAGAGTGGAAAATAAGGGTCGTAACGTGGGTGAAAACGCACCCAAAGCTTGAAATTAATTAAAATAAGGGAATGAAGTAATTGTGGCTCCAAGGATTACTATCACTTTGTTGAATTATTTCTTTCATGTCCCCATATTCTTAGCACTGGGGTTTGGAGTTTAGACCAATTCATTTCACTATATCCTCGCCTTTGCTTTCCCCTAGAATACGTAGAACCATAGCATCAAAGACTATACATGTTTGTTTTAAAGAACTTGTCATGATATACCTGGGCGTGACATGACTTCAAGATGGAAGGCCTCTTCTCGTCACTTGAACTTCTCAGAGCTCCTTCTCTAAACGACCGCTCCCACGAGGAGGTCTGAAGCCATGTCATCGTGGGAAGCTCCACACCATATCTATTTTGAGTATTCATCCAACAATACTCTTGGGATTATTTCCTACGCATTAATAACATCTATAATTTTTCTATACCATCTAAAAATCCTTCTTCATTAATTTCCTTACCGCCATGATCTCCAAAGGCTCTCCAAGGTGTGTATTTGAGTGCTAACAATCGCTTCTTCGCCATTTATGCAAGCAACTCTTTTCCGTACACCACTTCACATTGCTAATTCCATTATAAGGTACCCATAGATGAATTCAAGAATCCCTTCATAAGTTGTCCTCACAAGCTTGGGAGAGTTCTTAAAGTAGGAAAGTGCAACAATTGAGTTGCACTTCGCACACAAAGGTTCGCAACCGATATGGTGTCCTGTGCATTCTCATCGTGTAGTGTCTCATTTTCTTCCCCGTATGAAATAACATGTGAATTTGATGGGGAATGTTTATCATGTCTATATTTTCTCCCTCTTTCCCCTATTTTTGTGTCATACTTTCTATAGTAGTCCTTTCTCCTCGACTTTATTTGCTCTCTTGGACGTGTTCGGAATGTTATAGCCACATCGTTCCTTGTCACCAAAATTCTAGTGAGAGAAGGTGGATGTCATCTATGTAAATCTTTATTTCACTACCAAGCCATAGGGAGCTATTATGAATCCCGCTAAGTGTGCCAATTTTGTGCATCGTATCGCGTTGTTCCCTTTGTACCAAACATGTAGGATCCGCAAATGTAAGATTGTCGATCTTTGAATTCCCTAGAAATTTTGATGAACTTGAGGGCCGGCCAGCCCATTTTCCTGAGATAATTATCTATGTATATCTTCCTCGAAGCACATGGAACCGAAATGAATCATTAAAATCAATTTTGATTAGAATCGCATTATCGTACTTTCCCCGTGATCGACTCTAGCTTCTAGATCTCTTGTCGAGTTCTTTCTCCACCACCGATACAACGCTTTTCAAGCTAATTTCTCGATAAACTCGTTGTTATTGGTAGTCCGTAAGTTGGGTGTTTACGTGTGTTGTTTCTAATCATTATGGAAACTTCTTTATTCTTCTCCAATGCCTCCGCTTCTTCACACATCGGTTTTTTTCTTCATCCATACAAAATAATTATTGTTTAGACACGATGGAAGTTGATGAGACTAGATAACTAACTATTTTTCAAAGTTACCCATGGCTACAATTGTGGTGTAGTTAACTTTGGTGAGGTGGACTTAACTCGTAATCTGTACGAGAATCAACGAACCTTATGGGAATTATTATGGATTGATGAACTTTATTACGTAATGATGTTTCTAATTATAGAAAATATCTCCAAATTTTTAATCAAACAATGGACCTAATAATCTACATGATGGATAATTATGGTAAAATGACAGGAGATCGCCATAATTGCATGCATATTCCCTGCACTACACCAGTTGGGGGATAGTATCGATTCCGCAATCGTATGGGGTATTATTCACGACTAAGACATTATTTGATGAAGCTATTTTCTACTATTCCCGTGGAAATGATGTATCTAACCTATAGAATCTCTCTAGTGCTTATAAGGAGTTTATTCTAAATAAAATTCAAAGAGATCATTCATGGAATGGTTTAGGTGCCATTGACCCAACGAGGTAATACTATATCATCTAGCTATGCGAGCTTAAATCTCTTCAATCTCATATATTTATAACATAAAACAAAGGCTTGCGTAACCAAGGCATTTTGTAGTTTTCCCTAGTAATTTTTGGAATTTGCTATCGTATGTAAGAGACGTGGCCTCATTGGGGGAATTTTGAGGTCTAAAATGGGCTCCTAAGAAAAAATGTACAACCAAAATAAAATTTATAAGAACCAATAGGATTCAAGATGATGATGTCAACCATGGGGGATGATTCACCATTTTTTAATTAAAAGGGTAAAAAGATTAAATAGTAATAAAATAATAAAACTACTTTTTTTTCAACTCGTATTTTCAACTTATCTCACAAATTTTACTAAAAATTTTCGAAAATATGAGTACTTGTTGTTCAAAATTTCAATTCCTCAATCTAAGGAGTACTCCATGTTGCATACTTTCGATGGACTACAGAAAATATATAAAATACATTAAAATGTGATTGAAATAACATTTTTCTGCTATGTATTTCTCATTTTTCATATAGTAGGGTACATCGTGCATGCAATATAGTAATCCTTGGATGAGGAATTAAATTTTTCATCCAACAAGTACTCCTACTCGAATTTTGAGTAAAAATTTGGGAGATAAGGAAAATACGAGTTGAAAAGTAGTTTTTTCTTTTTCCCTCTTAAATTTGATGATGTAATCAAATATTATTTTAATATTTCCACTATTATTTTATAATTTCCTTAGGGAGGCCCATTTACACCTCAAAATTCCCCAATGGCCAATGGTGAACGTCTTTTTCTGTGCGATCATGCTAAGCTCGGCATCAGTTTCAAGACTGACGATGGAAATCGTTAACGAATATAGATTCTTCCAGCTTCTGGTTATTTTAACCACTTTTCCACAAACTCTTCTTCATTCATTTGGGTTGTTGTTGTGATAAAGAGACTGGGACAATAAATTTTGCATGTATAATTGCTTGTTTTCCATACACTATCGAATGGTGTCTCATTACGCAATCTCTTAACATTGGTTCTATATGCCCAGCAAGGTAGTCGCATCCTATCATCCCATGGTCTTGATTTGTACAACATACCTTTTTAAGGCCCTTCTCTAATATTTTATTAAAAGCTTCTACAATCCCATTTTCCCGTGGGTACGGCTTCTTTATCATGGGCAAGTTGTATCATAAATGCTTTCATAAAGAACGATTGGATCGTGGCATTAATGAATCAGGTTCGACATCTTGTCAAACTCCTCGGCAACCAACTGCATATGCTTAAATATATATGGTTGCGTGTCATGGTATAGCTGTCCACCGGCATGGTTTGAGCCCATCTAGTTAGAATTTATCGTAGTTGTGATGTATCTTTCTTGTGAGTATAGCGAAACTCGAGCTATGGGTCTAATGAAATCAATTGCCCATTTCTCAAATGCTTGCCTTGCTTCCATGCTGTGCTGTAATGGTAGGTCATCCCTATGTGAAGGTTTTCCAATCCTTCCACATACATCACATTTTTTTACATATTCCTTTTCATCTGTGTTTGCTGGACCACCATAATCCCGTCAGAGATTTTCCTTGTTTCATTGTCCACTAAAATGTCCTCCCGCAACTCAATTATTACATTCCCATAGGATATTTGGTCACTGTGATCCAATATGCACATTCTTATTACTTGATCCAACCTATATATTGTATAATTGGCCCGCAATGAATTTCTTTGATAATTGTTTCTCTCGACTACTATGTATTTTCTTTCGACTATTGTATACTCTTCTAGATGTTTCCCCGTAGCTAGGAATATTTTCTATTTCCCTCCGTATAGTCTCGGGTATATCTTACAAGCAAAAAAATGCATTCCGTAACCGATTATCTACTAGTCCTCCATTTTCTCCCCGATTCAAGCCTAAAAATGGTTTGGTCCTAAAATTCAACTTTGTTTTTTTAACTATTTCCTCAAACGTGAATTCTTGAATAGTAGTAACCATCTACAAATTATTCCTTTAGCACCGTCTTATTTACCATATATTTAACCGATGAATGATCTATGAAGAATTTGAATGGGCCCCTACCGCATAGTGGCGAATCCTTTTGTAGTGAGTAGACCATTGCAAGTGCTTCCCTTTCTATATAGTTGTATATCTTTTCCGTAGAAGGCACGCTTTCCTCGCCGCAAAGTATATAATATGATCTATATTTGTCTCCCTAAGTTGCACTACAATCGCTCCTAATGCGATGCCGTACACTGCAGTAAGCGAATTTTTTTTTTCCGAATTAGGTATATCAATATAGGTGCACTTGCTAGTTATTCCTTCATTATTTCTAGCACTACACTCCTGCCTACGTGAAATATTTTGTTTTTTAGTAACTTCTCTAATGGGGATGTAATGTGGGCATAGTTCGGGATAAACCTTCTCGTAGTAGCCTAATGCCCTGCCAGGGATCTTAGTTGCTTAACATTTCTAGGGGGGAACATATTGACGATTTCGAAACTTTAGTAGGATCTACACATACTTCGGTTTTCGCATGCGATATGGACCAACAATGTTCCAAAAGTAAGAAACCTGCTAAGATGCATTCTTTACATTTAAATATATTTTTAGTTGCCTGCATCGATAAAACATCATGCAGTAGACTTGCATGCTTTTTCAACAAACTTCATGGGCTACCTAATAATCGATATACAAACTTTAAAAAACATGTGGATTTTTTCTTTCAAATGTTGTTATAATCTATCCTCATAATAGTACCGTGCATTCTTCATCTAAAATGTATCACATGTTACTCCGTGAGTAAGAGACCCATTCAACTTGTAAAGGTGGTTTTATTTTTTTATTCCTCATCTATTCTCGACCAGTGGTACCCGTAGAATCCATCCGTGAAATAAAAAGTTTCATTCCCTCGCTACGTTGTCCAAAACCTCATCACTGTGCTGGGTGTGGGGAAAGGGTTGATCATGCACGCATGAAATATTAAAACTACAAGAGGTCAACACATACTCTTATTTCTAATTTATCCTTTTTATTATGGATAAGAATAGTACTAACCCACCTTGATTCCTCAACTAGAAATATCACCCCCACCTCTAGCATTTTTTTAAATCTCCTTCTTTACTTTTTCTATTACTCCTAGATTTAATTCCGCACGATTGTTCCTTCATCGCGTGAATATCGCTTTTAAGAATTATGCGCATCTCCCAAATATTTTTTTATACCTTTAAATTATACAACAAGAAGGAAAAATCGTATCTTCATATTCGCTAAAAATAAAAATATTCTTTTGTTGTTTTTCGCCCCAAAATAATCTCCAATGAAGCTAATTTTCACTTCTCTACTACTTCCAATATTATGGTTTTTAATATTGAGCGATAGTAAGTGGAGTCCCTCTATAATAGGTCCATATTTTATTTCTCTCTCCCCTTCCCTCCGTTCAAACGAAAAGTGTCTCAAGTTCTCTAAGCCGTATCATCATCTATCTCATGATCTATCTTGCTACGAGCTAACGTTTCCTCGCAATTTGATTCAGACATTTTGTTTAAAGTGGTTCAATCCAATGCCTCCATTGGCTCTATTGTAGATAGGATCCTTCTTTTCATGGCATGCAAATCATTCCTTTAAATTTTGAGCATCCTCCTTAAACAAAAATATTTTTACAAACTCGTTCGACAAGAATCCTCCCAATTACTTGTCCTGTCTCTTTTCTCTTCATTGATATACCATTCTTCCAGGATTGTGCCTAAGGAGTGCACAAATTTATGGACCAACTTCTTGGGAGTCTTCAAGTTCCCACCAATCCTCGATGTCTTCTTTTTATGTGTGCTCGGGTTTTAAGTTCCCCGTACTTTCCGGTTGGGGTCCTGGATATGCTTGGAACCTAGTCCTTAAAGACTTCACCACATCTTCCCATCTCCTAAGGTGGTCAAGTAGTTGATTTTTCCACCACCTCACAAAGAGGTTGCCTCAAAATTTCACATTCATTAGCTTTAATTTTATTTCCATCAAAGTATAAAATCATCTACTTATCGACAAATGCTAAATTTTCCATATTAGTAAGAGTGGGCTAAACTCTACCTTTGTCCCGGATCTAGTTAACTAGTCAAATGAAACCCCACATTATGATACGATTGTATCCTCCCCCTGCTTTCCATCCATCCCACGCAACCTTAGACCCCACCTCGAGCTCGTACACTTCACCAACTTACCGAACCTTCTATTGTCAAATTAATGTAGTCCTCTTTTTTCCCCGTTGTCATCCGGTATAATTGATCCAGAATCTAGAATCTTCTTGGTATCAATTGATTTTTTGAACCTAAGACCTTGGTAAGGATCCAATGGCTAACTACCCTAACCTCTCCATCTTCAAAGATCATCGACTCCTTCTTCAAGTCAATGACTACATAATTCTCAAATGCCCATAGTATCCCTAACAAAGGTTGGATGTGGCTCTTTATCACCCATAATATCTATCACATCAAAATCAAAGATAGGTTTTCACCCCCACAACATTGACTCCGAGCATCTTCTAGTCTCCCAACCGATATAATACAATATTGTTTTTCCATATGAAATCGTATGGGGAGAAATGCTAACTTGAGCTTTCCAAGTGCCTCCCAAGTCTTCCTCACAAAATGAGTATATTGACATCTCAACCTAAGTCCAACATCGTATCCAATATTTGAAAACTCCACAACCCGTGCATTTCTCTCTAAATTCCTTCCTCGTGTGTCTTTTATTTCTTTTAACCCTTCGTACATACCTTCTCGAAAGATTGGTGTTGATTGGGTTGACTTGCTCCAATCCACCTCTTAAGAACTCACTTCCAAATTCAATTTTAACATATCCAACATTTCTTCATAATTTATAATATTCATGAATACCTTTAACCATTCTTCTATAGATGAACTGTGTTGCGGTCTTTTATGCTTCCTTTATTGGTTATACCGCCGGAAGTCTCCGTGTGAGCTTAGTTTTGAGAAGGTCTCCACCACTTCTGAAATATTGCTTTTTTTCTCATATTTATAAATATCAATTGGGGATATAGGCATTATCGCATCGTGGCTCTAACGCTCCGATGTCTCCTCCGACTTCTTCTCCTCTTCTTATTATGGCTACACTTGCACCCGCTTGCATCTCATAAATTCTTGGTTTTGAATTAATTAAATTAGCACCCCTCCCTCATACCGTTCCTCTCTTCCCATATTTTTATTAACTCGTGGGAAATCCTCCATAACATATTTGTTTAATCTTCACCGAGAGAACCATAGCCATCTAGCTAAGGTGAATTACCTCGCAACATGTCCCTCCCGATCACAATTATAACATCTTAATGGTCTTCTTCTCCCATCCCGCCCCCCTTATTCTCGCACCCTCACCCCTCGAGGAGCCTCATTTACTCTATAAGATTCTGCCAGCCTATCAAATTATAATCCAATTCTTAATCGGTTTGTTTTGTGTGTTGTTGAGGAACAAAACTCACAAATAATGTTTTTGGGACATTAGAGTTCTTTTTAATGGGGCATATGTAGGGTGGATGGCCAACTCCCTTACAAATTTCATAGTACTCATTTGAATTTGTATTCTTCAGGTTTGGAAATCCATGGAAGTTCGTATGGACCAGGGTACGTACCTCGTGTATTTACTTGTGAAACCTCCAAATTCTATGGGTTGTATTTTGGGTCCTGGTGGGAGATGACCCAATTGTTGTTCGTCGCAAATCTAGACATTATGAGACTAAATGTCCCTCTATTAAATAATATGTGCACCACACATTCAATTGCGTTGGGCGCATACGATTGTATGTCCTTAAGTTTCTCCGTTAAACTTGCAATTTGAAGTTGTAGCCCCAACAGGGAGGAATCCCGGGTTGTTACACTCGATAAACCAATAACGCTCGATGATTTGGGTCCATGGGATAACCGGATTTACTAATACCATCTTCAAATATTCTTATTAGCTCCCAAGTAGTCTCTCCTTCTCTCTACTTGATTTCCAGTATTCCGATAACCCTTGATGGTTGGTTTGTGGAAATTTAAATTCTTGCATAAATTCCATGTTTACAGCTTATGCTGGATTTGGACAGTAATTTTGACCATTTGATAAACCATCGTGGCGCTCTCAAAGCGTAGTCTAGAACTCAATTAACTTAGCATATTTGTGTGCTCGTGTTTCTCCTTCTAGATTGCCTCCCACAAGTACTGTTGTTCAACATCAATGTTCCCTTTTCCCGAAAACTCCTGGATATCCGGTGAACGATCTGTCATTTTTGTCCGTATATGTGGAAGTAGTACAAATCCCTCTAAGCTCTCATTGAGAAATTATTTTTATAATACTATCGCTAATATTTTATCGCACTTTAGACCGAATACTATGTATTTCACTAATCTTAGAAACTTTATCAAAAATCTATCCGTGGGGAGACAGTATAGGAAGGTTCTAAAAAATTTACTGGAATTTCGGGAATAGGATTACCTTGAATAGAGGGCATCTTTTCGTGTTTCTGAAACAATCATTTCATCGCATCATGTAGCTTCACCATCCGAATCATTCTTGGGACTTGTGTCCTCCCTCCATTGATATCTTTCCTTTCTTCGATCAAGATGTGGCTCCTATGAGCCCGTCTAACCCCTTCGATGGACCCCTCTATTCCGTGGGCCCTCTCGCAACTTCTTCCTCCAATCGGAACCACGCGCCTCTCCTTTTTGGTGTGCATTCTTGTTCAAATTTTTCAAAAAAATTTTATTTCCCTCTCCCGCCACTTCTCACCTATTTGCAGTTCCTCTGATATTCTCTTAGATATCTTGAATTCTTATAACTTCGTCGTCCATATCAATATTTTCCTTCTTCCACTTTCCATATCATCTATCCCTTAGGTCCTTCCCCTAGTACTAGTTGTTTAAGTCATAGAAGGACTTTGAGAGCCAACAAATTCTCTTCAACCATCAAAGCCTTGATCCATAAGGGGATCTTTCTACCCAACTTTCCTTGCAACCCGACTTCCTGAATATAGCTTCCTCTTTAGAAAAGGATCGATGAATTTCGCCTTGCAAACTCTACTATGTACCCCTCCACCATCGATTGTAACAAAAATTTTATCGCTCGCATTAGATTAGTATCCAACTCCGTGTAAGGATGTCGTATCCGCGTGCGTCCAAATATGACGAGATATACTCGACTCCCGCGTTTGTACCCTAATTATTCATAGCCAATTGTAGAGTTCCTCAAGAAACTTTCCTGCAAGATCTCATAAAAATCACTGTTGATTCTGAGAATAATATTTTATCTTGTACCTTTCTTTCCTTCCGATGCTGGATCTCAACTTGTTGTGTGTAAATAACCCACTTACCCAAAAAAATATTCTAAATATAGTACTTTTGGTCACGTTTTTTCCAATGTGTTCATCATGAGAACCTTTTTCATTAATAGCATAGCCGGAAGCCATCTTCATTTTGATATTTAATTTTGAATTAATGTCTCTTACTTGATCTCCACATGCATTTTCAACATTCGTTTTTTATAGCTACATTTCTTGGCTTATTAAGAGATCTCTAGTTTACCTAACACTCGTGAATAGCCTGTATTTAAATTTTTATCCTAACTCTTATGCCTATCCATTTTGACTTAGAAGATACACCTCTCTCCTCCTAGTTGTACTTTAGATAAAGAAATCATTTATTGCCTCTAAATTATAATTATAATTCTTAGCCCACTACATTCAAATTTTGGTTCAAGTTATAGTTTACCACCTTATACCCTCAACATATCTCGTGATATGATTAATTAAACATAGATACTAATCCCCAACCACATCTATATTCACCTAACCAACAATTTATATTTTCCATACCCTAATAAAATTTAAAGGTTATAGGCACCAATATATTAATTATCATTTTTACCATAAGTTAACATACCGGTTTTTTTTTCTATATTCCATAGCTCTCGAATAAGGTATTCAAATACATATAAATATATCGTATCCCAGTCAATTTTATATATATTTACACCCATCTCATACTCAAATTTATATATATTTACACCCATTTTATATAGTAACATATATATATTCACGTGTTTGAATATAAATATATTTTAATAAACACCTTAATGTATTCAAACCATATAATAGAAATATGTTCTTAATAATTTATGACTTCCCATGGAGTCATATACTTTACCACTCCTTGACATTTTTATGCTATATTTGATGTTTATATCTCATCCTAATCAAAATACCAGTTTCACTCATGGTAGAGTTATTAATGGTCATACCTTACGCATATTTACATACTCACATTTATACTTATGATAAATTTGGATATATGTGTAATTACAAATTTTCATTTAATTGAAACGTAGCGTATCCATATAACTTTACGAAACTTGAATTACTTACATGCAATACGATAAACATATAATTTAATTCATTTCCTATGATTTGACCACGAAAGTTGTTATTAATACTTGCGTTTCAGATTTCAGATCTACATGATTTATGGTTGACGAGATGTTAACCACTTGACATTTATTTCTTATCGCTTTTGAAAATTCAACCAATTTAATGGTCCTTCCCTCTCACCTAATTGTCACATGGTTGCATACCTTCTAGGACACATTTAGGGTGGATCTCCCTCCACTTCAACGGTGCCGATCAACTCACAATTGTCACAAATTTTGAATGACTTAGGGTTTGGCCTTCATGGTTCATTTTTGAAATTCCTTTTGTCGTTGTTCGAATGGAGTGAATAAAGAACAGAGGACCCCTCCTCTGGTTTTTTTTTAGTGGAATTCTATGCATTTCCATTGCGTAACATTACTGGATATATTAATTTATGTTTCTCTTAATTTAATTTCTTCCGCTAGATTTTCAGTTGAGTGATCCAGTCCTTTTATGGCTGCTACACAGTCGTTTTTTTTCTAATAGTTGTTTAGAATTGTCATTTTCAATTCTATCTTTTTAAATATGGTTTGTTCAGTTCAAAATTCACTGTAATTTGGCCTTTTCTCCCCTAATGTAAGGCAAATATATAAGAATTTGTGTGGACTTCATCACAATTTCTTCTATAGTGAGTTGTACTACCTTAGCTCATACCTTTGGCTTCTTTCACCAAAGTGTGACTTTACCTTGCCATTGGTAACCCACAATTCTTATTTTCAGATTTCTTCCATATTCATATACCTGGAAGTAATCTTGTTTAGGAGTCAGGTTTCCGCATATCTTTCCTTTTCTTATTTAAGGACTAGAGATTTACTTTCGGAATTTTTCTTGCGACTCCCTTTTCTTCTACTCTTAAAGTAGATTCTTCCCCACTCTCAGACCTCTCTGAGTTGGGTTATGTTTCATTTGAAACAATACTTGAAGGTAATTTCTTTACCAACTTCTTTTGTTCAATACAAAAACAACCATTGATAGTTAGTCTTTAAATGAGCTAATTATTTCTGAAATGTTATTTTTAGTATTTTAGTATTAAGATCTGGTAGGGCCCCTCCCCTTCCCAGTTCTACTTACAAATTTTCTCTTTCTATAATAACAGCAGTTGTTCTTTTTCTGCACTGATTTCTGCATTAATTTTTCTATCTAGAAATTAGCAATCATAAATAAAAATTTTAAAATAATTTTGACAACAAAAATTTTTCCCTCTATTGCGACCCATAAGCCCAGATTTTTAACATGGCCTCTAATACCATTTGTAACAACTCCACTTACCCAAAAAAAAAAAAAAAATCTAAATATAGTACTTTTGGTCACGCTTTTTCCAACAGGTTTGCCATGATAACCTTTTTCATTAATAGTATAGCTCGAAGCTATCTTCATTTTGATCTTTAATTCTGAATTAACGTCTCTTACTTGCATTCCACATGCATTTTCGACGTTGTCTTCTTAATAGCTACATTTCTTGGCTTATTAAGAGACACTGTTAGTTTACCTAACACTCGTAATACATTAGGTATTTAATTTTTTATCCTAACTCTTATGGTTATCCATTTTAATTTAGAAGATACAACTTCTCCTAGTTGAGCTTTAGGATAAAGAAATCATTTATTGCCTCTAAATTATAATTATAAATCTTAGCCCACTACATTCAAATTTTGGTTAAAGTTATAGTCTATCACCTATAACTTTTTAACATCAATTGAAATATAGATAATAATCCCCAACCACATCTATATTCACTTAACCAACAATTTATATGTCCATACCCTAATAAAATTTAAAGGTTATAGGCTCCAATATATTAATTATCATTTTTACCATAAGTTAACATACCAGTTTTTTTTTCTATATTCCATACCTCAGGAATAAGGTATTCGAATACATATAAATATCATATCCCACTCAATTTTATATATATTTACACCCATTTCATATATATATATATATATATATATATATATATATATATATATATATATATATATATATATATATATATATATATATATATATATTCGAATATAAATATATTTTAATAAACACGTTAATGTATTCGAACCGTATAATAGAAATATGTTCTCAATAATTTATGACTTCCCACGAAATCATATAGTTTACCACTCCTTGAAAATTTTATGCTATATTTGATGTTTATATGTCATCCTAATCCACATACCACGTTCACACATAGTAGAGTTATTAATGGTCATACCTTATGCATATGTACATACTCACATTTATACTTACGATAAAGTTGGATATATGTGTAATTACAAATTTTCATTTAATTGAAGCGTAGTGTCTCCATATAACTTTACGAAAGTTGCACTAATTACATGCGATACGATAAACATATAACTTAATTCCTTTCCTACGATTTGACCAGGAAGTTTGGTATTAATACTTGTGTTTCATATTTTAGATCTGCGTGATTTATGGTTGACGGGATGTTCACCACTCGACATTTATTTCTTATCGCTTTTGAAAATTCAACTTGTTTAATGGTCCTTCCCTCTCACCTGATTGTTACATGGTTGCGTACCTTCTAGGATGCATGTAGGGTGGATCTCCCTCCACTTCAACGGTGCCGATCAACTCACAGTTGTCACGACTTTTGAATGACTTAGGGTTTGGCCTTCATGGTTAAT
This sequence comes from Pinus albicaulis, assembly GCA_034641835.2. Classification (NCBI taxonomy): domain Eukaryota; kingdom Viridiplantae; phylum Streptophyta; class Pinopsida; order Pinales; family Pinaceae; genus Pinus; species Pinus albicaulis. The sequence goes on along the minus strand of JAXQQM020059935.1, from coordinate 297,797 downwards.
TTGTGAAATTCCTTTTGCCACTGTTCGAATGGAGTGAATAGACAACAGAGGACCCCTCCTCTTGTTTTTTCCAGTGGAATTATATGAATTTCCATTGCGTAACATTACTGGAGATATTAATTTATGTTTCTCTTCACTCCTTGTGGTTTACTTCGTCATTCAGGTAAGAATAATCACGTTTCTCACTTCATATTATTTTTGCGTTGTTATTTTGCATTCTTTGTCATTATGGTTCTGAGATGGTTAACGAATTTTCATTTTTGTTGCAGGTGTATTATGGCAATATAATTTGAGTTGAATTACCATATATTTCTCTGGCATTCTCGATGGCCAGAGGCAAGGTAACCGTTTTCCTTCTTACCCTCCAGTGTTCGATTTTTATTTCTTTCCTCCATTTACACGGTTTCACCCAAAATTTGCACATTCTTTGCATTTTCATTTTATTATCCGTAACTATGATATTTTACCTTTATTTTATACATAAGTTACAATTACATGTAACATTAGTTTGTTTCTCCAGTCCCAGACTCCATATTTGTTCCCAACTTGCATTTATGTGTATTTTTGCACAGGGTTTCAACCCTATTCTAATTTTCACTCGAATTTCAAATTCATTACTCATTTTTCAATTAGGATGATTGATCAGGAATTTTCCCCAATTTTCCTCCATTCGACCATTACGAATTCAATCCTTTGGTATTTTTTTCCCAATCAATTAATTGGGTCTATTTCGTTCTTCAATATGTTTCATGTATTGTTTATTTGAGACCGTTTTATCAACATTGTGAAAGGGATAATAATATCTTGACATTTAAATTCCCTTGACTGTATAATGACAGAGTATTAATTATTCACAGCGTTTGGATTTTCGCAATTTAATTATTTCATTACAACATGAATTTGATATTGTAGATTCGACTTATCAGAAGTAGTATCTCCTCTGTTCGATTTTCCTTCTATATATGTATACATGCTTGAATTACATTTTGCGTTGACAGAGAAGGATTAGAACTATGAATCTGTCTCGGCTTTGTATTTCACCAATACTTGTTATTGGTTGTGTATTGGTAAGAATTTTGTTAATTTTGATTTAAATACTTCTTCAGAAATTTATGACTCATTTCCTTTAATTTTGTTTTAACGGAAGTCGACTCTGTTTCTTTGAACTTTTAATTAGAAACTCCAATTTATTTTTAATTCCTACATTTGCATTGTCTTTAACATTGATGGTTTATTTATCATTTGTAATACGTTTTTAACATATGTCGATATAATTTTGACAATGTGTTATAACTGCCTTAGTACATACAATCTACTCCATATACTTGAAGTTGGAGTATGATAAACTAATAAAATTTCTGAATTGAATTTGATTTTGTTTAACTTTTAGAATTAAATTATTTTTATACTCAATTCAATTAGTGTTTTTAGATGTCGAAATTTTGATTATAATTAAAAATTAAAATCTCTTCTTCTATTTCTAATCCTGGGAAACCCCTTTTTCCAGAGTTGCATAGTTTCTTCAACTGTGTCATGATCCACCATACATGGATACCACCATCCTCATAGGTATTTAATTACTTACCTCTGTTTTATAATTTCTTAAGGTATTCACACTCATTCATTCTCTTTGAATTTTTTGTACTTAACATTCTATTTATGTCATGTACAAGAAGAGGTTCCACCTTACTGGTACTTAGAAATGTATAACTTTTATTATTGTTATTTGTTGAAATTTTCTGTCTTTTGCAATTTCTTTTCATCAATTAATAATAGTATTCTAATACTTTTATACGTACTGGATTGCAAGTATGTCAACACTCATTAAAGTTCCATTTCAATTCTTTACATTCCACTCATTATATTTCCATTTCAATTCTTTACATTCCACAGTCAGGAAATCTGACGCCACCTTTCACCTTCTTACAGGTTGTTCTTTCGAATATAGAGGGTTCTACCACCTCTATATCTTGTTTACCAATTTCAACAACATATTCTATAGTTGAAGTATTTAATGAATGATTTTAAGCCAAAATGTAATTAAACTATGGAAATTACTATTTTTAACTGAATTGTAAGATGTTGTTATCCTCATCTCTATAAGAGGAAGTTCATATATGTAAAGAGTGTTACATGAAATTTAATTATATTTATGTTCAGTACATATCGATCCCCATATGATTGAATATCCATAGCATAGAAAATATTTATTTTATAACAGCATATTAGACTGATATCTAAATGAAAATCTGAAGTATTTAATTCCTCATTCAGATTTTTAGTTTCATTCTTCAAATTTAAAGTTTACATTTGAATTGTCTATGCATCAAGTCATATATTTGTTTATGTTTATGCTAGTTATCTAAACTTACTATGTTTAGATTTTCCCATCTTTTTAATAATTTACTGCTCGAGTTATTGTTGAATTATATTGTTTGTTTATGCTTATACTAAAATTATTCAGATGGACCTAACAACGGATTTAGACCTTCCCCCAGGGTTTATAGATTCTCTATGTTGGTCATAATAATTTTTTCATTCTATGTAATCACACATAATACTTACCTATACAAGTTATTGTTCGATTCTGATAAATACATATGACAACTACTCAATTATGAACACAATATACTATTACACTTAATTTATAATTAAAGATATAAGTCTTTCAGCTATATTTCATACACCATAATCATATCCGACTACATCATAATTTCATGACAGATAACAGAAATAATAATACAAAATTCAACAAGATGTGTATACCAATCTGCTAAAGACTATTTTCCACCCAACCTTGAGCTTAATCCACAGCTCCCCCCAAGCAGAGACCAATTCTTCGACAATGTAGACAACATCTTTTCTAACTAGGAATAGCTTATTTAAGCTTTCTTTCCCTCCACATTTTTCCATAATTGCGTCTAATCAATTTGGGATGTTGTTTCCCTTAGCCTAGGTTTTACTTTTGTTTCTTCCACAAAAGCTTCTTTAAAACTAGCTTTTCCACTTTCTAGTTTTATTATTACCTCTTCTCAGTAACTTTCCACTTTACTAAGGCTTTTATTAGATATTTTTCTCCCATCTCTTAAATTTAATTTATTTTAATTTTCTCCAAGGCTTTTTGCAGAATTTTGGGAAAGTCGTAGGAATCTAGTCCAACCTCATGGATTTTGACTTCCTGCTCTCTTTTTACTTAGTCTCTACATCTTGGTACTATTTCCACATTTATATATTAAATTCCACAATTAATATATTTACCTAATTTATTTCTAAGGTCCCCTGACCTTTATATGTATTCTCGATAGAATGCCGAAAATAGGGATATTACATTGTGACATGAACCGATATACATGATTATCCCACCAACTTCGAATTTCCCTCTTGTAGATCCTTGATACCATGATATAACTCTCTGATAAAGTTTCAAGTCACGGAAACTGAACCATTTTTTTCGCGAAAGAATGAATTCTAGGAAAGACCCAGGTTCAGGCTCAAAGGCCAAAAAGGTCTCGTTGTAGTCTAGGACAATTCCTACATTTTCACCTTGCTTAAGGGAGAGCATGGAGTCTCACCCGAGGCGTGTCGTGACCTTACTGGGATAAGGGAACTCGAACCATGGTATCGGTTTCCATATTATCATCTATTATCTAATGAAATTACACTATAGCCATTTATAAACTACACTTATTACACATTACTCAAAGAAGAGACAAAGCCCATCAAATACATCAAGATGCACTATCAGAAAATTGTAATTAGTCCTCTATAATTCCATACATAAGAACACATCCATTTTATCACAAAAACGACAAATATATATATATATATAAACTTCCTCCATTGTGCATTACATCAAATATCAGATTCTCCGCAAAGATCTGTCCATGGAACCCAAAACACAAGACTAGACTGATCTGCTACCCCTTTCTCTATTATCTTCCTCTGTGACTGCTTGTCATCTTCCTTATCTATCCTCCTCCTTCTGCACTGCCAGTCCTTTCTTCTTTTTCTTATATGCTTTTCCATGCTCGGTTGTTCCTCGTTCAATTCCTCTTTTCTTTCTCCCGCTCAGAGTCTTCTCCCTATTCACTGTCAGTTACTCCTACCACTTGTACAACTGTCCATCCGCAACCTGCCACCTGCCCAACTGCTATCCCCACTCACCACCTTCACCGCAACTATCTTCAACTCACCACCTTCGCAACTGTTGGTCCGCAACTCCCAAATATATTTTATCTTTTCTCAAAACAAAGGCCCTAACATTGCACACCGAAGAATACACTTTCGTGTAACCTGTGAATTTGTGTTTTGAATATCCAACCCAATGGATATGGTTTATGATGAGGAATGGTTTGAAGATTAATTTTCTTGACTAAGTCTTCAGATATCAAATTGGCTTGAGACCGACTATCAAATAGTGTGTCGTTTTTGTATGTTTTTAAATAGCCCTCACATGGAATAATTCAATCCTTGTTTCTTCATTTGGATTACTAGTGTGACAATTTGATGACCTAGTGCTAGAAATGGATTCTTTTCCCTTCATACCCATGGTTGTAATTTTAGCTTCATCACCCGATTCAAATCCCAAATCCTGTTGAGTGGGTGCAAATATTTTTTGTTTTCCCTTGTTGTTGAATTTCTTGGGCCTAATCTCTAGATGAAGCTTCCAATCGTGGTCTTCATCATGACCCTTTTTGGAACAATGTTTGCATGTCATTTTCTCTCCTTCCTTTTTAATGGATGAATTTTTCTTTCCCTTTCCTTTGAAACCCTTTCCTTTCTCTCCACCCTTAAATGGCTTATTTTTACCCTCTTCTAGAATGTTTTTCCCTCTTACCTCAAGGTGATTGGCTTGCACACAAACCTCATCTAGGCTTGTGGGATTGAACATAGGGATAGTATTCCTTAGGTAGCTATGTAAGCCGCCTATATATTTCAGCAACATTTCTTGTGAATTCAAATCAACACCTAACATAAAAGCTCTTTTTCTAAATTCTCGGGTGTAATCTTGCAAACTTTGATCTTTAAGTTGTCTAATGTTATGCCAATTCATGATGCCTTTTTGCATATATGCTAGAGGGTAAAATTGTCTTGTAATTGCAACAATGAAATTAGACCAAGAGAGTGAGATCTTACTATGTTTTTTAATCTCATATTGTGTCTTGGCTTCCCACCATACTAGTGTTGCACCCTCTAGTCTCAAGGAAGCTAGTTGAATCTTTGTATCATTATCTTGCAAGTTTTGAATTCTGTAGTATAACTCCAACTGACGAACCCATTTTTCAAGCATCTTTGCATTCACTTCACCATTATACATATGTAGCTCAAATTTAATAACAAATTTTAACAAGGGTTGTTTACCAATTCCTTTTGAGGTAGGTTGATGAGTATGATTAAGGGTTGTAGTAGTGGAAGAGGAGGAAGATGAAGGTGAATATGGTGGAGTATATGGTGGATTATCACCATTTCCATTACCTCCTCCTCCTAGATAACACTCTCCTATTGGAGGCCTGGAGCTTTCACCCTACAACCTTGTGTTCCTCTCTTCATAGAGGACCTTCAGCATCTTTTTCATGTCAAAGAAAGCCTTCCTAAAAGCCTTCTCATCCTTTGACATGTTATTATTTCCTCCTTCATGAGACGTGCTTATCGAAGCTTCTACTGCAATTGGAGGTGAATCTTTTGTTGGAGATTGTGGCAACTACACCCTCCTTCTCCTTGCTCCAACTAGAGAACCAGCACCCACAAGCTTGCCTTCTCCTCTCTTGAGCTTCAACCTTGTAAGCATTTAAACACTTGGAAAATAATTAAATCCTCCTTTCACAAGTAAACCTAGTGCTCTGATACCAACTTGATCTGAAAGAGAATATTAGTGTTTGTTGTGCTAAGATCCAATTCAGAATATAAACAAAGTGTTTGAGGATTATGAGGTTAATTGCAAGTTTAACATGAGATTTTATGTGAATTTCATGAGAAAATTAACATTAAAAAAACACTAAACAATAGCATCTAACAGACATGAACATCACCATAACAGTAACACAACAACACATGATGAAGGATTTAACCCCGCCTGTGCTACGTCTCCTTGGTTCAACTTCCAATGGCTTTTCCCTCTTCTATTATGCTGAAACGTGTGATTACATATGTTAATAATGATTAAACAACTCTGAAACATGTTCCATTAGCTCCATCATGCCCAAAAATTCCTGTGTAGCCTCTTTCTACCTCGAATTTGGTCAAAAACAGACTTACTTATGGCTTCCCCAAGTTTATGCACCATTGACTCCACATATTCCCAAAAATCCAACACCATCCTACAATTCTACCTGGAATCTATCTAACTAAGTGCCAATTTCACCAAAAATCGGGTGAAATTGTTGCAGCACTTAAATTCCCAATAAAGCCTTAAATATGGATTTCAAACCATATCATTATATGGTTAATTATATATATATATATATATATATATATATATTAAAACCTACGTGGTTGGGATAACCGCTGGACTTGGCATTAACTGTGGGCACATGTCAACAGCTGCAAGAGTTAAGGGATATGGTTATGGTTAAGCACCGTTGGGGGGGGGGATTGCGGGGGTTTCCTTCTGCCCATATTCCCACCTCTAACAGTGACCATGGTTGGGGCTAGACCCTGACCCCCTCCCCCTACGTATGAAAATAAAATGAAATGAAGTCTGATGTATGGTAAGGAACACGGAGTGGAGTGCAATGGAAATTATTTTGGCTTGTGGTGGTGAGCTCTTGTGTTCGACCCCTACGAGGTGTGGTTTGACCCTTAACATAATTTTAGTGGCCCTCAGGCTACCACATAGTAGCCCTTGGCTGGGCCACGTGGCAGCCTATGGTTGGCCACCAAAACAACCAATCAAAAAATCGCCACAACAACCAATAAAAGTGTGCCACTTGGCACAATATGATTCGATGAAGAAATTTCATTGACTGAGTTAACCTACCAATTTGCAAGTCTAGTCAGCTATAAAGACTACTGACTGGGCTATCTTACATATTTTCTAAAAAAAATTACATGTTTGAAATGTGGATAGAACGTGTTTCTGGGAGCATATAGTGTCAGTGTTTTGTGAAACAAGTTGCACCAAATTCAGAATGACGGGATCTACGTGGTCATTCAGGTTCAACACCATTCTGGAAACTTTCATTTTTTAGCATAATTTTGAGCACCGGATTAGCTGAGGAGATAAAATTATCATTAGGAAAGAAGACGAAGGAACACTGGATTACAATAAAAGACCGAAGACCAGGACCACATGAAGACTCCATATGATTCACAACCCTTTGGAGGGAAGATATAAATAACAAATCACATATCTCATGAAGGAAAAGTTTTGGATACATCTATTATTGGAGACAAAGCATCAAGAGGAACATCTTGGCACTGTCACTTTATCATAAAGCCCATATTTTCATTGTCAAGTTGTGACCTATGAAAGTGTCACCACAATGTCATGTGTGTCCATGTGTCTTTCCACATCCCCTGTGGATGTAATGATGTAGATTGACACAAGCAAAAGACAAAATGTAATGTGAAGTGGAAGTAGAAGAGTCATCCATGTAATGTGAAAAGTCATGTAGGAAGTCAGATAGTCATGCATAAGTCAAACAATCATGAGGGTAGTCCAAGAGTCACATGGGAGATGAATGGTCACCCCATTTGTTATATATACACCCTCATAGCTCATTGAAATGGCCTTTTCACCTTGGCTCCTCCACTAGGCATTTGAGAGGAAGATTGTTTTTTTGCAGGAGCAAGTGACTTCTCTAATGCTATACTATTTGGGCTAGTGGTGTTCACTATATTGATGTATCTTGGAACTTTTACTTAATTTAGAATATCGTTGAGCCAACACACTTTCATGCATATGTCTTGAATATTGTAAGACTATTCTTTGAATGTTTGTGACATATTGTGTTTTCATTTGTACTAAGGAAATTGAACTCTTTCGGCGCCTTTGGTACTTATCTTGTTAAAGTTTTGTTATGTTTTCTTTAACAATTGTTGCTTCCTTACGAACTATTTCATTGGTTGATCAATGATTCATTCATATCAATATGCTTTGGTGCCTTTTCTAGATACGTAATATTACTTGTATTTAAAGCGCCCACTTTTCTCTTCCCTTCAATAGAAGGACCTTGATATTATCCACATTTGAAAATTTCACAAGGCATACTCACTTGTTGATATGAGATTACATGTGCATTACCCTCTTGTGCTAAACATTTTAGCTAAGACAAATATATAAGAATATGTGGAAGTTGGTATGATACCCCAAATGGGGCTCCTATTCCAAATGGTGTTAGGTCTAATTGGGAATTCACATCGAGGATACCTCTTTGGTTGACGTATTTCTAGCACCCATCAATAGTGTTACAATCATAGCTTCAAATTTTTTTCCAACTTCTTCTTTCAATATCCACTTTTATTGTTCATGTTCCTTTCTCATTTTCTCAATATGATGGGAATGCTTGAGCTCTAATTCATTCAATTTATCTTCACAATGAATTTTTAAGTTGGATCATTCAATCGTAAAACCTCCTACTAGGGTTGCAGACTGATCTTCACTAAATTCTTTATTTTTTTCGATTTGAAATTTTAACTCTTTAATTATTTGCATCTTACTTTGATAATATGCTCCAAGTTCACTGACATGATATTTTTGACTATTAATAAATGCTCCAAGGGCATGTGAAGTTTCTTCAACTTTATGTCTCACATATCTAGTTGGATTCCAGCAATGTTCAAAAATTGTTTCAAGGGTGTCCATTTTCCTCTTCTTAGCCCTTCTTACAACATATTTTGTCTCTGTATTGAAATAATATTCAGTTAAATATGGAACAGTTTCAGATATTGGTTCAATCTCATTGACATGTGATTAGCCTCAATATTGCAACAATAATGTTGCAACTCCCAAGGCTACCAAATTAAATTATCAACCTTGGGTTTGTACAAACTTAATAGGTGTCGACACTATATTTACAGCATGCAATGTGTCCTTTTTTTGTTGATTTGATGAAATGAAGTGAATGTCATGGAATCAAACGTAAACTAATTGAAGAAATGGAAATTATTATCTATTTGCAGGAATGGAAATGTTACTCTAATTTTCACAAATGTAATGGTTAACCTACTTGCATGAATGTAAATGTTATTCTATTTGCAAAATGTAATTTTTGCATCAAAAGGAAACCTAGTCTATGCAATAGAAATAAAAATGTTGGAAATGAAAACCATAGCTTAAGATGTATGAAAAAAAACATAATAATTAAATAATTATTCAAACACTGCATTGAAAATAGATTTTTTCAAAAAATTTCATAAGGTAATCATGAAAATCATCATTATGTTCCTCAAGTCATGAATCTGTCCACTAACCATAACTACATTGGTGAATTTCAATGGAGAAGAGGAAAGTATTAAGAGGTTTTTGGTCTTACTAAATCATGGTTTTGGAGCCTAGGGGTCATTATTCAATCATAAGGGACAAAAAAAAAGCTTTTGGAGAAGATCTGGTTAAGTTTACACGTGCTACAGGAGTGCTACAGGAGGCCCTATTTTGCTGCAGGAGCAAGATAAATTATCGAATGCCCAAGTAAATAAAATTAAAATTGGAAGGGAAATTTTTTATTATTAATTAGGATTTCTTAGGACTCCATTCCAAGTGGAATCACTCCAAAATACCCTTGTTAACATGTGTTAAAAAATAGCAGAAAATTACTACTCTAAAAACTGGAAATTCAAGAACTAGTCAGCTAGTTATCTTACCAAATTCCTAAACTAATCAAGTGAAAATTATATGGAATAAAAAAATTTATTAACTTGAATTTTTTTATGACCCAATAAAATTCAAATAAACTCACATTAATCTCATTAACACATTATAAAAAATAGCATAAAATTACTACTAGTTTGCTACAAGGGATTTCCAGAAATTCTAGAATTGTGAACTAGTAGACCAATCCAAGTAGCTCAATGATGAATATGACTTTTCAAAGTTGTTATAAGGATTAATCATGCTTTTGAATCTGTAAATAAACTAAAAAAAAAATCACTTCAATCAGTTAACCAATGTAGCCTACAACAAAAGACGCATGAATAGTAAATGCAGAAGTAAGAGATGCAAGTGAAAAAGACATTTAAAGGAAATGAATAAATTGTAAAAGAGGGATTTGAGCATCCTGGGATGGAAATGACCAAATAAAATTAGATTCCTATGAATGAAGCCAATCTTTAAAGCTAAAAAAGACACCAAACTGCATTATTTTAATCAATACAAGTACATCCATACTAGAAATGAAAGTGGAGATGTTAAATAACAAGATTTTTCCACAAGAAGACTAAGAAATACATATCCCTAGAGGAGAATTCGAATTGGTACTTATAAAAATTGATGGGGAAGCATTCTCCTTGAAAGGAGAAATCTTTCCCCTCCAAAATACCTCAAATAGTGGATCTGGTTCCCAACACTAGGAATATGCATTAAATGATAGGGAACACATTCCTATATTTTCTCAATCAATGTAGCTATATAATTTTTTAATGATTTCATGATATTTTATTCATTTATTATACAAGATTGGTCCTCCTATAGTAGGGAGCAAGTCCCTAGATTATATCCTCCTCCAAATGCTCATAATCTGCTCAATATTCTCACAATATTATACAAAAATAAATAATATTAGGCTCATAATATGCAATTATCTCTAAACCTTCCTAAGAACATATTAAACCTAAAAAAAACATTATTAAGTGTAGGAGGATAGGTTTAATATAACCTTCATGTGCCTAAGAAAGGTTATATGGGCCTTAATTTGTGTCTAATTTGGATGCCCATCAACATGCTTAAAAAGAAATGAAGTTAGAGGAATTTTTGTGGAGATGGGAGTCATGGAAAATGTGGGGGATGTTTCTAATACTGAAAGGTCAGTGGTTTTAATGTGTTTTTCTATTGAATCTATCTCTTTCTCAGCACTCTGTAATTTTTGAATGAATAATTTCATGTTCATCCTTTTCATCAGTCTCCATCTCTTTAGTTTTTTCAACATATTGTTTGGATTTTAAGTATTATTGGGTGGCTTATTCAGGAGGATCAAGGACAATAATTTCTTTGGGGAACACATTCTTCTTGGTTACTTTCTCCTATGATTCTTTTTTATGGTCCTTAACCTCTATTATTATCATTTTTTCTTTAATGATATGACCTTCTTGTTGTTGTTCTTTAACATTAACATCTTTTTTAGCCTCTGGACTTACTAATTGCTAGACTATAATAGAAACATCAAGCATATTTTCAATTTGAATTTTATTAAACTACTAAGAAGGAGACGCTGGTTCTAAAAGTATTCGAGTAAAATTAACTTTTAGACATTCAAGGGATTTAAAATCTTCAATTGGAGTAGAATATAGGACACTTTTCTATTTAAGAAAATATTTATAAGTATTTTCTCTAAATTCTTGAATTTTTTCCCTGTCCTCAACATTCATTAGTTTTCCTCTTTCAATCACTTGATCAAAACTATTAATATTTAGGAAAAAATAATTCAAAGGAATATTTTGATGAGTAACTCTTTTATATATAGATTACAAACTTATAATGAACATTTATTATTCCACTAGGGTCATAGAAAAAATGGGGTAATGAGTGAAATGAAAGATTGTTAAGCTCTTCAACTTCCTTGAATTCATGACCCCTACCCTTCAATTTTATTCTTCCAAACATAATTAGAAAATTTGACCAAATCTTCTTCTTAAGTTTACTCATCTTTTGTGCTTGACCATTTAATGTTTTTTTATTTTCTACTTCTCTAAGAACAATTATTTCAAGAATTTACCTTGCAAATAGATGTGGACCAACCTCACCCCCATATATTTTGATATAGGAAAAAAACTCTTAAATGAACCAGTATCCTATTTGATCAAGTGCCTCTTTCAACTCTTGGCTATTCCTTGGAGGAGCCCTAACAAAGATGACTTCATGTACAGGAATCATTACATAATTGTAAATGTCATAAAAATGAAATTTACAACTAGTTTCCCATAACATTGAAGCATAATTTTGATTCAGAAGTTGATTGTCAGTAGGATAATTCCACTTCATGAGAGGAAAGGGGAAAAAGGAAATCACAATTTCCAAGAGATAATAAGACATAAAAAAATTTTGTTCATATCTTTTAGGGCATGAAACTTCCAACTTCAAAGCATCTGTCAATTTTTTAGAGAGGTTGTCAAGGCAATTGAAATGTTTTGAGTATTGGTGGAAACTGTGAATCAATGACAACCATTGAGTTTTGCAATTCTTAGTGTCATTTTCCCCATTTAATTTGGACAATATTTTGAAGATGAACCTAAAAGGAATTTTGAAAATAGCAAAAGGGAAATCCATAGATGGTTTGAGTTTGAAGCCCTCTTTCTCTTTCTGTAACTAGTATTTAATCAATTTATCATAACTTTTCCACTTTGTTTAAAAAATGTGTTTTTTAAATCATCAAGAAACTTAGATGTAAAGAATATTTCAAGAGAATTGAGCTTATATATTTATAAAATGGTCTCTAACCTCAAGGATGTTATCACATTCCTATAGTAATTTGTAATTGTGAATGTATCAATGTCAATATGATCCAAAATCCATTGTATCATGTAATAATAAGGAAAAAATTTAGGCCTTGTGGAAACCATGTGTAATTTTGTCCTTCTAATGGTCTCATACTATGCATTTCTCCTTACTATAACTTTCTGGCTTTAGCCACCCCTTACTCTCAAAGAAATTATAAATTTCCCCCCATTTCATTGTACCTGTGTCTTGCATTTTGAAAATGGTGTTATAAATCAAATCTAAATTCATATTATCACTTATTGGTTCTTGATCTTCTACCTCGTTTAGTCTTTCTTTAATCTGTTAAACTCCTTGCCTTGAATCAGGGGATTGTTTATTTTTTCCCCATTTTTTGGCCTGTATGGGAAATAAAACAAATAATTAAGATTTTTTATGAAGACTCGTCTAATTGAATAAAAGGAAACATTTTGAAATAACACCACTTACCAGAAGTTGAATATTATAGAGATAATTACTATAATTCAAATTGAAATTCAGGCTTTCAGGTTGTGGTTTCAGAGAACAATTGACACAAGAGCTTTAACCGGAAATAAAATGTTTTGAATGTCTTGGACATTGAGTTGTTTAATTTTTATGGCATGTAACAAATTTAAAATTAATGTGAAAATACCTCTCAACCATTTTTTCAAAAACGAGGTGAGATATGCATCGCAATCGGGAAAACCTCTATTTAAAACATATAAGGAAACTAAACAAACAAATTGTTTTATTAGGAAAAAATAAGAAAATTTAAGAATAATGAAAGGTTTTCAAGTGGAGAAAAATATTATTTTATTTGCAAACAGTGGAACTAGAAGTAGTGTAGTTGAGCAGTCAGAGGTGCTTCAAAAAATTTAAATAGATTTATCATATTCAGCACTAACTCAAAACCAAGTCGAGCTAATTTCCTGGTCGAAGGATCAAAGGAACTACCAGGTTGAGAGGCGGGAGCTCAGTAGATGAAAAGTTTTTAGAATTAATAATATGTTCCACTTATCTTACCTCTACTACAAAAGGAGAATTGATATATTTAACGAGGTCAATAAAGGGGAAGTGAGTAGCAAGTCCTTGCAGTGAGAAAGGACCGGTGAATGAACCTCATAACCAGGATTGAAACAAATTCATGTAACAAGAAGAGCTACAAGGTGAATAGAGACACAACCTCCTTACCTCAAGTTATGGGCCAAATAGTTATTCGATGGTTCGAGGTGCATCAATATAAAAATAAAACAAGGAAAAGGAGACCCAAATCCCTACGTTATGTCGAGCCTAACGTCCTGACCTGTTCTAGTGGGACCCAGAGTGGGAGGTCCTCGACCCTGACTAGTCAAAGGTAAAACACTATTTTTATTTGACAACGCGCAAAGTGAGATAACCCTGACTCCCGACCATGGCATGCACAAGTAGGGGAACTACATAGAAATTTGTGTAAAGATTGATAAAATATTAAATTTGTTTTCTTATCATATGTCCCAAGACATTTACGAAATAATAAAAATGATAACATGTGGTCCTTATCAGTGTTCTATTAATTCAAAACCACTACAAACAGAGGATCTAACAATGGTCCATCCTACTCACCGTACACTATATTATCTCAACATCCCTCTAGACATACAATATAGCAGTGAAAATGTCATTGTGAAATAATTTGAAAAGCGCTCTGAACCAATCAGAACATAAATAAACATAATTATGAAATTTAATATATATATATATATATATATATATATATATATATATATATATATATATATATATATATATATATATAAAAATAATAGAACACACACACACACACACACACGTATATATATATATATAACACACACACACACACACACACACACACATATATATATATATATCTGTGTGTGTATGTGTGTTCTAATGTTTATATATATATACATCTACATATACATATCTGTGTGTATGTGTGTGTTCTAATGTTTACGTTACAAATTTTTTGTTTAATTTTTATCCAACAGAGACCCGACCTCGCGACCTATTCCAGTGGGATCCACAGTCGAGGTTGATTATGGTTGGGCTCAACAATGATTGAGTTGTTTTAAGTGAAGGCATGCATCATTAAACCTCAAATCCCAACTTGTTTCCCTTGGGGCCCACAAGTATTGTTCACATGGAATAACTTGAGTTGTAAAGGGTGTATGCTCGTGATATGTATATGTCATTTTTAATTGAAATTTTCAAATTTCTCATATCTTTAGATATGTTTTAAGAGTGAATATCCTACTGGTTATTATCGAATCAATATATTCTAGTTTGAAAAACACAAGTTGGGAGAGTCACATACTTTATTAACAATTTGTCTTTCCATAGTACAAAGAAAATTGTAGCAAGTTTTGCAAAGTTGCATGCAAAATCTTATTGTGTTAAAGTTGTAGGTAATTTAATTAAATGCATAAGATTGCATAAAATTTAGTGAAAATTTCAATATAATCCACATTTTTAAAAAATGATATTTTCTTATTATTAGAATTATATTATCATGATTTTTTGTGGGTAGCCATAAATAATAAATTATTAGTGAAATTAAATGAGTGATCATATGAACTTGTTGCCCTGCATAATCCAAAGTCGGGAGCGGGCATTGGAACAATTTTGCGAAAGGAGAGAAGTCTCAACTCTTGACTTGCTTTGGGGAATTCTAACTATGGCATATATTTTTGTTTATTCCTAATTAATAATAATATAAGTTGAAAAGTGTGAAAGCATTCACAAATTCCACCATGACCTGGACTAACTATGACTATGTTTAACAAAGGAAAACTTTTATTGCAATTAATAGGTTACATCAAGGACAGATTGTCAACTCAATTTGTGCACTGATGAGCACCACAATCACGTGTTACAAAATGTGAACATCCATTAGGAAGGCTAAGGATATTCTTATCTCTTAACTTTTAGGTTGTAACTCCACATGAGGGCTTTTGTAGCTTGCGCTGGAATGTACTCTCTTGGGTAGGGCACAACCTCATGGGAGGAATTGGCTTGCATTAGAGGAAATTTTAGCCTAAAAGTGCCCATGAATTTTCACGTAATTTCCATGTCATAATATGTAAACCAATTAAACTCGTTTAAATTTACTAAGAGGTAGACGTAAATATTTTGGAGCAAAAAGAAGAAAAAATAATTTTTTTAATTGTATTTTTTGTTTATCTTTTTATTGTTTTACTCAAATTTCAATTGTAGGCACTCGTTGGATGTGGAATTAAATTTCGCATCGAACGAGTACCCATCATCCATACTTTTGAGAAGACCCGCGTTGATAAAAATTGAAGATACATTAAAAAAATGTGTTGAATCTACAATTTTTGTCAATGTGGGTCTTCTCAAAAGTATGCATGATGGGTACTCGTTGGATGAAAAATTTAATTACGCATCCAACGAGTGTTTACACTTGAAATTTGAGTGAGCCTATAAGGAGATAAGCCAAAAATACAATTAAAAAAAGTATTTTTCCTCTTTTCCCTCCAAAATTCATAACTCCTATTTTATTATTTTAACTATTATTTTTCCTTAGGAGGCCACTGTTAGGGTGAAATTTCCTCTAATGCATTGCATTGTTGTTAAAATTCTTTAGGCCAAAAACCATACCCTGCATAGTACCTCAAGACTGAGTTGAAGGGTAGATGAATTCATCCTACGGTAAAAATGCAAAGGTGGGTTACACTTTTCTGAGAAACGCGGGCGGAAAATTCATTTTTCCAACACTTAGGCCGAACTTTTATAAAATTTCGGCCGAACTGTTACAAATTTTGGCAGAAGTTTGTAACTTAGTTTGGTCGAACTCATTCCTCTGTTTACATTTACGGTGTAATGACGGCGTGGGTAAACATATTTTTGGCCAGAGATGGGAAAACCGGCATTAAAATTTCGGCCAAAATTTTGAAATGAATTCGGCCAAACTATTTCTTATAAATATACATGCTCGCAGATCGCAATAGGTTTCGGCCTTGTTACCATTTGTTTGTTATCTTTGTGTCGCTATTACGTTGTTGCATTGTCTAATCTCTGTCTCTGTTTATTTCGTGTTTTCTGTTACAGGGGCTTGAGGTGAGAAGCTTTGGCTTTGTGTTTTTTTTTTGTCTTTGTTTTTGTGTTTTAATTTTTGTCTCTGTTTTATTTTTTGCAGGTTACAGATAACCTGTGTCTTCGACGATCTATTTCCTCGTTGTGGATAACCTGCATCTTTGACGATCTCCTTCCTCGTCGGCTCGTCGTCTCCAAGTAGACGAAAAAACTTGTTTCTAACTCAATTTGTTTGTGTTTGGATAACCTGCGTATTGCAGAGTTTTTGTTTGTGGTTATATTGTCTTCGGTCCAATATCCATAGTCCATCCTGCAAGAAGTGTTTCCTGTTAGGATAGTCGGAAACCTCCTATGTTATTCTAGTGATTATGTGTCGATGGAAAATTATAAAATAAAATACCCAACAACAAAAAATTCATAGAAATCCATGTGATAATTTTGCACAGTTTTATCATTAATGTGTAGAATGATTTCCATGAATCCTCTATAGGTGTCGTTAATTATTGACACATCAAGATTTTTTTTCCCATTCATTGGTCTATCTGGGAAATCAAATTGAATACTCTAGTTATATTAGAACGATCAACCAACTTGAGTGGAGTTGCAGGAGCATGGTAAGAAATCCCATTCAAAATATAATGGAATTTTGCATTGATATGTCCATATTTGGAATACCCTTGTGGATTAGGCCTAGCAGCCCAGACATATATATTCCACCTGTTTCACATGACAAACAGAACATAGGAAATCAACTTTTTCACGTCAAACACAAATACTAGCATGTAGATTAGATATAAGTAAACAAAATTCCTAATAGGGAAGACAATTTACCATGTAATGAACCAAACTGTGATTCCGCTACAGGGAATGCAAAATTATTTTTATTTATACGTAACTATAAATTGAAAAACTATTAAAATTTTAATGTAAAAACTGTAAAATTTTAATGCATGAGAGATTTTTGTTGAAGTATTGATTTTAGCTGTATATAACTATAAATTGAATAATGGAAATTTACAATTTCATTTCAAAAAAACAATAATTCCATTGACTAACATAGTTATATCAACCATTACCTCATCATCCTAATCTATCTAGCTTTCTAATGCCTCAAAGAGTAGAGTTGTATGTGTTTTCCTGATGGTTGATAGCTTTATTCTTTCCTACAACCTCTACAGATCTAATATCTGTGTGTTCTTCTTATGAGCACCAACTCATAGCTCTGTTATTTCTTAAGCTTTTAGGTTGTATTTATCTTATGTTTCTTCCTCAGACTTTTGTTACATTGTCTTTGTCTTTCAGCAGAGTTTTTGTTTGTGGTTATAGTGCCTATCTTCCTGAATAGTCCTTGCTAAGCTAAAAACTAAGCTTTTCTTTCTTATTCCTAAACTGAAGTTTCCTAATCTAGCTAACTTTCTAATGCGTCAAAGAGTAGGTTAGAGTTGTATGTGTTTTTTTTTTCCTGATGGCTAATAGCTCTGTTCTTTCCTTCAACCTCTGTAGATCTAATATCTCTATGTTCTTCTCATGAGCACCAACTCACAGCTCTGTTCTTTCTTAAGCTTGTAGGTTTTATTTGTTTTATGTTGCTTCCTCATACATTTGTTAGATTGTCTTTGTCTTTCAGCAGATTTCTTGTTTGTGTTTATAGTGTCTATCTTCCTAAATACTTCTTGCTAAGCTAAAACCTAATATTTTCTTTCTTATTCCTGAACTGAAGCTTCCTAATCTAGCTAGCTTTCTAATGCCTCTAAGAGTAGAGCTATATGTGTGAATTTTGACATAACTTCATCAACCACTACCACTAGTTGTTTAAGTAAGTGTATAAAATAATTTTGCACCCCTTTCCACTTATTACTTCAGTCATAAGTTTCTATGTGTAGATTTTAGGCCCACCTCACTAGATGATGTGGTGGTTTTATTGTAATTGAGATGATTAAATTACTTGGATTGAGGTTGGCTATTTTTTAAAAAAATAACCAAACATTGATTTAGTGATACTTTTCCACTATATTCATATTATGTTGATGCTAACTATTTTTTATTAATATACCTAGATTTACACCTTCCATGATGCTTCCTCTCCTATTTTTGTCATTTACTTTTCTAATCTTGTAAAATGTTAAAAATGGAGTGCTTATAATGTAATGGATATTACTAATCTAGATTATGTACATTTACTTTTCTAATCTTGTAAAATGTTAAAAGTGGAGTTTTTTATGATGTAATGGATATTACTAATCTGGATTATGTATGTAGTGATATGATGATAGTGTGTAGGTTGATGTTCAAGTTGTAAAATTGTAAAATATTAAAAGTGGAGTGTTTTATGA
The DNA here is from genome assembly GCA_034641835.2 of Pinus albicaulis. Classification (NCBI taxonomy): domain Eukaryota; kingdom Viridiplantae; phylum Streptophyta; class Pinopsida; order Pinales; family Pinaceae; genus Pinus; species Pinus albicaulis. The sequence continues at coordinate 278,783 of JAXQQM020059935.1, read as the reverse complement.
TGTAATGGATATTACTAATCTAGATTATGTATGTAGTGATATGATGATAGTGCGTATGTTCATGTTCATGTTGTAAAATTCTTGTATGTATATCAAGGATGAATGATAGTACAAGCCAAAAATGACATTAAATTATAAAATTTAAATGATTATTAAATTTTACACCTTCCATGATGCTTCCTCTCCTAGTGTTTTCATTTACTTTTCTAATCTTGTAAAATGTTAAACTTTACTTTACTTTTCTCCAACAAACTCATCAAGGTGTGACTTTTGACATAAATTCATCAACCACTACACACTAGTTGTTTTAGTAAGTGCATAAACAAAATGACATTATTATAAATTATTAAACAATCTGTTAGGTGCTAAATCATACTTATTAAGGACATAACTTATTCAAGTTGAAAATTATTTTTTATTGTTCGTATCCTATTGATAGATGTCAAGGTAAAGGTTTCTAGATGTGATTTCTCCCATAAACTTCAAGGAAAACTAAAATCTAAGGCAAACCATGTACATGTCATTTCTCCCACAAACTCATCAAGGTGTGACTTTTGACATAACTTCATCAACCACTACCATTAGTTGTTTTAGTAAACTCTCATAAAATAATTTTGCAAAGCATGTACATGTCATTTCTCCCACAAACTCATAAGGTGTGACTTTTGACATAACTTCATCAACCACTACCACTAGTTGTTTTAGTAAGTGCATAAAATAATTTTGCAAACCATGTACATGTTATTTCTCCTACAAACTCATCAAGGTGTGACTTTTGACATAACTTAATCAACCACTACCACTAGTTGTTTAAGTAAGTGAGAACCACTACCACTTTAAGGCAAACCATGTACATGTGTCATTTCTCCCATACATGTGTTATTTCTCCCACAAAATTTTAGGTAAAATTTAAGGCATATGTCATTTCTATGGAATTTCTCCCATAAACTATAAGGCAATGTCATTTATCTCATACATGTGTCATTTCTCCCACAAAATTTTAGGAAAACTTTAAGGCATGTGTCATTTCTATGTCATTTCTCTATCATTTCTATGTCATTTATCCCATAAACTATAAGGAAATGTGATTTCTCCCATATAATATAAGGCAAAGTTTAAGGCAAACCATGTACATGTCATTTCTCTCTTAAAATCTAGGCAAGGAAAAATTTAAGGCATGTCATTTATAGGTGTGATTTCTCCCATAAACTTTAAGGAAAACTTTAAGGCAAACCATGCACATTCCATTTCTCCCAAAAACTAAAGGGTTTCTTCCATTAATTCAAGACAAACTTTAAGGCCTAAAAACTGAACCTAAAGTCGCTGAACTTCGATAGGATTTTAAACTTCCATAGGATTTTAGTTTTTCTGTTGAGTGTTAACTTCTACAAGTTCTAAAGGAAGAGTCTGTAAAGGGCCAGGTAGCCTCTGGATCTCATATTTTCTCAAATGTGGCATATCCAGTAAATGCCCCTACAGTCAATCTCTGGAACAGATCTGAATAGAAGTTCTTCATTGTAATATCTATTTCTATACATGCCATTTCTCCCATAAACATTAAGGTATTTGCTAGTGTTTATAGAACCATGTACATGTCATTTCTATGTCATTTATCACATAAAATTTAAGGCAAACGTTAAGGAAACCATGTACATACATGTCATTTCTCCTATTTCTCCCATAAATTTTAGTAAGTGCATAAAATAATTTTGCAAACCATGTACATGACATTTCTCCCACACACTTTATGGAAAACTTTAAGGCAAAACATGTTATTTATATATGTCATTTCTTCCATAAACTATAAGGAAATTTCATTTCTCCCATACACTATAAGGCAATGTCATTTCTCCCATAAACTATAAGGAAAACTTTAAAGGCAAACCATGTATATTTCATTTCTCTCTTAAACTCTAGGAAAGGAAAAATTTAACGCTTCTGTCATTTCTATGTCATTTCTCTAGCATTTCTATGTCATTTCTCCCATAAACTATAAGGCAATCTCATTTCTACCATAAACTATAAGGCAAACTTTAAGGCAAACCATGTACATGTCATTTCTCTCTTAAAATTTAGGCAAGGCAAACTTTAAGGCATGTCATTTCTAGATGCAATTTCTCCCACACACTTTAAGGCAAAATTTAAGGCATGCAATCTCTAGATGTGTTTTCTCCCATAAACTTTAAGGCAAAATTTAAGGAAAACCATGCATGTATGTCATTTCTCCCATTAATTCAAGGCAAAATTTAAGGCCTAAAAATTGAACCTAAAGTGGTTGAACTTCCATAGGATCTGCCAAACTCAAGGCTTTCTCCCATTAATTCAAGGAAAACTTTAAGACCTAAAAAATAAACCTAAAGTGGTTGGAATTCCATAGGATTTTAGTGTACTTGTTGAGCGTTAACTTCTACAAGTTCTAAGGTAGAGTCTGTAAAGGGCTAGGTAGGCTCTAGATCTCATCCTTTCTTAAAGGTGACATATGCAGTAAATGTCGCTACAATCAATCTCTGGAACAGATCTAAATAGAATTTCTTTATTTTAATATCCATTTCTGTACATGTCATTTCTCCCATAAACTTCAAGGTATTTGCTAGTTTTTTTTTAACCATTTACATGTCATTTCTATGTCATTTCTCTCATAAAATTTAAGGCAAACCATGTACATACATGTCATTTCTCCCATTTCTCCCATAAATTTTAGTAACTGCATAAAATAATTTTGCAAACCATGTACATGAAATTTCTCCCACACACTTTAAGGAAAATTTTAAGGCAAAACATGTCATTTCTATATGTCATTTCTCCCATCAACTATAAGGAAAACTTTAATGAAAACCATGGACATGCCATTTCTCTCTTAAACTCTAGGCAAGGAAAACTTTAAGGCTTGTGTCATTTCTATGTCATTTCTCCCATAAACTATAAGGCAAACTTTAAGGCTTTTGTCATTTCTATGTCATTTCTCTGGCATTTCTATGTCATTTCTCCCATAAACTATAAGGTAATGTCATTTCTCCCACAAATTATAAGGCAAAATTTAAGGCAAACCATGTACATGTCATTTCTCTCTTAAACTTTAGGTAAGACAAACTTTAAGGCATGTCATTTCTAGATGTAATTTCTCCCACACACTTTAAGGAAAACTTTAGGGCATGCCATTTCTAGATGTGATTTCTCCCATAAACTTTAAGACAAACGTTAAGGCAAACCATGCATGTATGTCATTTCTCCCATTAATTCAAGGCAAAATTTAAGGCCTAAAAATAGAACCTAAAGTGGCTGAACTTCTATAGGATCCCCCAAACTCAAGGCTTTCTCCCATTAATTCAAGGCAAACTTTAAGGCCTAAAAAAATAACCTAAAGTGGTTGAACTTCCATACATAGGATTTTAGTTTGTTTGTTGAGTGTTAATTTCTACAAGTTCTAAAGGCAGAGTCTGTAAAGGGCCAAGTAGCCTCTAGATCTCATCCTTTCTTAGAGGTGACATATCCAGTAAATTCCCCTACAGTCAATCTCTGGAACAAATCTAAATAGAAGTTATTCATTTTAATATCCATTTCTATACATGTCATTTCTCCCATAAACTTTAAGGTTTTTTCTAGTGTTTTTGGAACCATGTACATGTGCCATTTCTATGTCATTTCTCCATAAAATTTAAGGCAAACTTTAAGGATAACCATGTACATACATTCCATTTTTCTCATTTCTCCCATAAACTCAAGGCAAACTTTAAGGATAACCATGTACATGTCATTTCTATGTCATTTCTCCCATAAATGTTAAATAAAACTTTAAGGATAACCATGTACATGTCATTTCTATGTCATTTCTCCCATAAATTTTAAAGAAAACTTTAAGGATAACCATTTACATGTCATTTCTATGTCATTTCTCCCATAAATTTTAAAGCAAAATTTAAGGATAACCATTTACATACATGTCATTTCTCCCATTTCACCCATAAACTCAAGGCAAACTTTAAGGATAACCATGTACATGTCATTTCTCCGATAAACTTTAAGGCATAATTTGCTAGTGTTTTTTGAACCATGTACATGTCATTTCTCCCTTAAACCATAGGGAAGGCAATATTTAAGGCATGTCATTTATAGATGTGATTTCTCCCATAAACTTTAAGGAAAAATTTAAGGCAAACCATGCACATGTAATTTCTCCCATGCATTTGCAATAAATGTTAATTTAATATATATTTTATTGAATTTTTTTTTTCAGGGATTAAAAAAACGCACTAAATATGGTTGAAAAATGGACATTATGCATAGATGTTTCTTGCTATCCCAATCCAAGGAAAGCAGTGATTACATATTTGCTTTGCAATATTGCAACTAGCAAGGTCCTCCAAAGGAAAATGAATATACCGGGAAGAACAAAAAACAACGAGGAATATTATATTGCATTGATAAAAGGGTTGGGAATAACTGGGGAGTATGGATCAAATGGAAATGTAGTTTTCACCAATTCTGAACTTGTGTGCAACCAAATGAAAGGCATGTACCAAGTTAAGAAGGAGAGGCTAAAACAACTGCATGGAAAAGCAAACAATATTGTTAGCCAATTTCAAATTTTTAGTATAATACATTGTACAAATGTTAATAAGATGTTTGTTGATCTACTGTGTGGAGCAATTTCAATTCAAGATTCATCTATCAAAGATCAATTAATAGATGAATTAGTATTATACGGGGCAATGCCATTCAAGATTCATCTCTCAAAGATGAATTAGTATTGAGACACTCTTCTTCAAAAATTCAAGATTCATCTCACAAAGATGAATTAGTGTTGAGACGTTTCTTCTTCAAAAATTCAAGATTCATCTCTCAAAGATGAATTAGTGTTGAGCCGCTCTCCTTCAAAATTAATTGATGGACATTGCAACATATCTTTGGTATGTGTGTGTTTTTTACTTATAAATGCGTCTTTTTTAATGACCATGTGTTTTTTTCAATTATATACCAAGTGTGCTCCCACCATGTAAAGCGCAACTTGGTGAACTTCACATTTTTATAAAATTAAAATGTGAGGACTTCAACAAATTTTCATTTAAATGGAGTTTCATGCTTCTTTTTTAATGACCATGCATTTTTTTCAATTATATACCAAGTGTGTTCCCACCATGTAAAGCGCAATTTGGTGAACTTAACATTTTTATAAAAAAAATTCTTAAATTGAGTTTCACACATCAATTAGTGCTTTGAAAATTGTAAAACTGAAAATTGTGTTTTACATAATTTGTACACTAAATTACATTAATTTTTTTGAAATTTGTTTTGAATTTATTTTAAATAGTAATTTAAAAATAATTGTAAATGTCCATTGTAGATATATCTACCATTAGAGGAATTTTGAGGTCTAAAATGGGCCTCTTAAGAAAAATGTAAAACCAAAATAAACTTTATAATAACTAATAGGATTCGAGATGATGATGTTAACCATGGGGGATAATTCACCATTTTTTAACTAAAAGGGTAAAAAGATTAAAAAATAATAAAATAATAAAACTACTTTTTCAACTCGTATTTTAAAATTATCTCCCAAAGTTTTTACTAAAATTTTGAGCGGGAGTACTCATTGTATGCAAAATTTAATTCCTCATCCAATGAGTACCCATGTTTCATACTTTTGATGGACCTTGCGACATGAAAAGTAAGAAATACCTGAAAAAATGTGATTGCAATAACCTTTTTCATGTATTTCTCATTTTTCATGTAGTAGGATCCATTGAAAGTATGCAACATGGGTACTCATTGGATGAGGAATTAAATTTTGCATCCAATGAGTACTCCCTCTCAAAATTTTAGTAAAAACTTTGGGAGATAAGTTGAAAATACAATTTGAAAAAAGTAGTTTTTTTTCCCTCCAAAATTTGATGATGTAATCAAATCTTATTTTATTATTTCCACTAATATTTTATAATTTCCTTAGGAGTCCCATTCTAGACCTCAAAATTCCCCTAATGACATATGTCACGGAGGATGAAAGGCGAAGATCAATAGAATCCCATATCTCTATGAGAGAGGGGGATCAGGGATCAAGGGATGTTCATGGTATTTAAATATAATATTATCTCCATACATACATGTGTGCACATATGGAATTTATTTTTTATCAATTTTGTGAGTTAAATTAGTTTTTAATAAGATTTATTTTTTATTTTTTAGGAAGTAGGAGGACAAGGGTGTCTAGTCAATCAATGGACCATGGCCATGGTTCGCGCAATCGTGGTATGGTTCATGCAATTTAATCAATGAATATATACATGTATTTATATGTATGAATTCATTTTTGAATTGATTATAAATTCATATTTTTTTATGAAGCTTCCCTCTCATCTCGTGAGGTTGGTGGTGGTACACATTCCCTTGGAGGACCATCAATAGGTGGTGGCAAATTGCATGAAGTTGGTGATATGCATTCCCCCAGAGGCAAATCAATGGATAGTCGTGTTGGTTCTCAACAAATCGATGGTTGTTCTGGTTCTCAACAGTCTCAAGGTGGGCAAGATGCTAGCCAACCATATCGAGGTAGCCATCAATCTGAATATTATTTTCATTCAATTTGTACAAATTTGTTTACATGTTTTTTTAATATACAAAATTTTATATTGATGCAGAGGGTGAAAATGTTGCTCCAAATGTTTCGCAAAAAAGACGTAGTAAAGAACGCATCATTCAAGAATAAAGTTGTACACCAACCACGACTTATCTGTTTGACATTTTCGATATACCTTGGGAATCAGACATGCAGCAATGCACCTTACAAAGGTGTCAAAATCTTCATTCAAAATTGAAGAGAGATCTCCTGGCTTTGACTCTCCCTGATGAGAGTCAACAAATCTTGGAAATAGTTACTCACTCTTTAAGCGAACTAGTAGATGTGTACCTAAAGATTGGGCCAACCACTGATACGTTTGTAAAAGTGATGAGAAAAATAAAGGAAACAATGATGGGTCCCAATACATGGGAGGTTGTTAAACAAAGAGTTACAACAGAAATGGCCTAGTCTATGTTTAATTTCAAATCAGGGCTGAAAATAAAGATGCTAAGGGTGCAATATTTCAAGCACCCTCATATAGCTGGCTATTTGTATGATTGGCACCTTGCTGCCTATGGAAGACTCCCATGGAACGACGAGGTTCTGCTTTATTTTGAAAATTTATTTTATGCAGAATTCGCTTTAGAAATGAAACCCAATTATAATGACCTCCCCTCTAAATTTTTGGTCCTGAGAAAGGTCGATTGTGTGACCATAGGGGCACTAGGCTTGATGCTGAGTTGCCTTGCCCTGAGCCACCATTGGTTAGTCGACCTCTTCGTGTCAAAACTTTACGGTTCGAGGTGGATGCCACTTCTCAAATTAGTCGAGAAGAAAGGGATGCCATCATTGACAATGTTCATAGTGGATTGGTTGGAGTTTATATTTTTCTGAATCAGAGTTTATGTTTGTCTGAATTAACAAAGAGCTTGTGAGAATGCACGCGCTAATTTTTTGTATTATACAGATGAATAGATAGACAACATGAGTGTTGAAGATCTCATAACATATTCAAATAATTGTCGCAATGGTTGGCAGGACCTAATTATTCATGAGCAAGAGGGCATGGGAACGATATGTGTTAATGGTTAGGGTGATCATTTTAACACATGTACAATTTATAATAAATACATATATATACATACATTTATTTGTATACATTAATCTATCAAAAATGTATCATTATATGTTAACACCATTTGCATTTGTCACGCTTGATAAATGAAGATGATGTTAATATGATGGCCAGAGCCTCTGATTCACACAATCAAGATGGGTCTCACCATCAATCACACAATCAAGATGGTTCTCACCATCAAGATATGTTGGCAAATGTTAGTGTTTTTTAAGTGAATATGATGATGTACAAATGTTTTTTTATCTATTATTATATATATCGAAACATGATGACATATTTTTAAAATAAATAATTGTGCACACATGTACATGTATATATAATTAAATGTTAACATATTCTGATTTCGTCTGATGTTTTTGGGATGGCAGTACCTTCTTCTTCCTTGGGAGATCTGCCAAATCCACCATCACAAATATGAACAATTTTTCACTTTTAAATATGTTTTTAAGTTATATATTCCAGCTCAAAAATTCCATTAAAAAGTGAGATCTCTAGATCTCGATTTATTTTAAATTTTTTGAATTTTAGGTTTTTGGAGATTTTCTTTCAGAGACAGCCTTAGGAGATGTGCCAGATCCACCATCACAAGTATTCAATTTTTCACTTAAATATATGTTTAAGTTATAAGTTATAAATTGAAGTTCAAAAGTTTTATTATAAATTGAGATCTAGATCTTGATTTATTTTATACTTTTAAAATTTTTGAATTTTAGGTTCCTGGAGATAATTTATTTTCTCCACGGACTCTAGCGATGGAGTATATGATGGAGATAGGAAAATCCACACCATTTGAACCATTTGAACAAGTTGTCTAACTTTTTTTTAATATTATTGAAAATTAGCTAATATATATATATATATATATATATATATATATATATATATATATATATATATATATATATATATATATATGCATTTTCATTTGAAAATTATATATATATATACTTGTACATGTATATTGTATAGTTTACTATGGAAGATGTTCCTGTGGAGGAAGTTTTAATGGATGAGCAACAAAACACAATGGAGAGGGAACCTCATGAGGTATTGCATGATTTTTTTTTTCATTTTGTTTTTTTACATGAAGTTCTATATTCTCATTCAATTTTAATATGTATTAAATTTTAATGTTTGTACACATTGTGTACAAGCTCCCGTACTTCATAGGATAGCTCGAGGATCGTGACTTTGTTGAGAGAGACATTATATCCATCTGTATTTGATGGATGATGCACATGTGTGCAACATTATATTTGATAGATCTAGTCTTAAATTTACTTTTTTATATATATTCTTATCTAGATGCAGTCTTAAATTTACTTTTCTATATAACATACTTATAACACTATATATATATATAGTTTTAAACTACATATACTCTTGTCTTGGATAGTTACATTTGGCATGTGATTGTGATATAATGCTTTGTTTTTATTGAATATTTGAACTACATTTGGTATGTGAAGTAATGTTGCGATATAATGTAAAAAAATTTTAAACTCAAGTTTTGGATGGTTGAACTACGTTTGGCATGTGATTTTGATTGTGATATAATGTTTTGTTTTTATTGGATAGTTGAACTAGATTTTGCATGTGAAGTAATGTTGTGATATAATTTGTTTTGTTTTTAAAACTCAAGTTTTGGATGGTTGAACTACATTTGGCATGTGATTGTGATATAATGTTTTTTTTTTATTGGATAGTTGAACTACATTTGGCATGTGAATTAATGTTGTGATATGATGTTTTGTTTTTAAAACTCAAGTTTTGGATCTATTGAACTACATTTGGCATGTGATTGTGATATAATGTTTCAAGTTTTTTTTGGATAGTTGAACTACATTTGGCATGTGTTCAGTAATGTTGTGATATAATGTTTTTCTTTTAAAACTCAAGTTTTGGATGGTTGAACTACATTTGGCATGTGATTATGATATAATGTTTGGTTTTTAAAATTCAAGCTGTCATTTTACAAACAAACAAAAAAGTTCACATGAATATATGTACATATAAATGATTTAAGTACATGTTTGAATATACATATCGATTTATATATATATCTAAAAACAATCATAAGATTCTAGGTCTTCTTAGATGTGTAAAAAATCATAAAATTTTAAATTGCATTCTAGAACATATATATCCAGTACGTGCAACATTTTTCATCAATTCACATAGAAAAGATACTTTCAGTTGATAGTAAACTGGAAATTATAAAACACGTACCACACATTTTGCATTCAAGAATGAATATTATATAATTTACTTCTAATAAACACGCACATCTAAAACAAAATCGTGCAACTTCAAATTCGCATTATATCAACTATGCTAGATACACAGATATGTACATTTTTCAATAATGACATTATGACAAATTTATCCAGATCAGGTATGAAATCATTTAGACCAGATAATCTAGACATGTGTATGTGTACACCTGTATAAATTACTTGTGTGCATGTACCAAAACAATGTACATGTAAAAAAACTTAAACAGATAACATAACAAGGCAGTTCAATTTTTAGTTAAGTTCTGGAAGTTCGAAAACAAAAATCCAAAGAGAGTAAATTTTTTGGCAGTTCAATCAAAAAAATTTCAATGGAATGCCATCTTCAATGATCCGTTCATGATCGGTTTTTGACATTTTCCATTTCTTAATTTTCGTTTTTTTCTTTCATTGAACTTCTATCAAATTTATGTGTGTTGCACACACCAAGTGACTATATTGACAACTTATGGCATTAGCTTCACAGTCTTCAAAGTAAAAAAAAATCCCCATTTTGATTAGTTTGTCTGAAAAAATAACCTTTTAGTATAATAGACCCTCTGTCAAATGTAAACTCATGATCATTATAGTTTTCTAATAATTTCATCTTTCGTTGAGTGCAACGCATCAAATAGTACTTCACATTTTCATCATTGATAGTAGGTGCAATTACATCAAAAAAATCTCCTGCACAATAAAACAAACTAATGTATTTAAATTTAGATCATAATTAACATGAAAAATTAACTTTAAAATTAACATACATGTACTTGATTTTATTATATATTTCTAGATCTCTATCATTTGAAAGCAATTGAAATGTTACCTTCTTTAACAAGATCAGAAACTCGAAAACCATCATATGATATTGTAGTCTCCTCTGATTGCATTTCTTCAAACATTGCAACAGAGATTTTCCCCTTTGTATTTAGCGCTGTATGTTGCCAATATTTTACATACAGTTTGTTTTCACAAACATAATTGGATTTTGTGTTGTCTATGCAAACATGAGAAAAACAAGAATATTTTCTTTTATCCAATGCAAATACATTTCTGGACAATTTTTTTTTAATTGAATGTAATTTTTGAGTCCCTTTTATTTGCAATATTCTCTCCCATGTTCTCTACGTTCATCAGGGTCTCTTGTTCAATCATATTTTATCTTGCAATTCCTTTGATTTCCCATGATAATTGAGTATGAAGTTCAAAAAATTTCCTTCAAAAATTTAGACAAAAACTCAATTAAAAAAAATATCACAAAAGAATTAATTTAAAAAAAAACTTATTTTAAAAATTTTGCACAAAATACATACTTCAATCCAAAACAATTACTTTAAAAAATCCGACAAAAAAAATTCTTCTAAAAATGAAATGAAGCTCAAAATATTTCCTTCAAAGTCTTGCAAAAAAAATTCATTTAAAAATTCAGACAAAAACTCATTTAAAAAAATCATTATAAAAGATTTACTTCAACCCAAAACACATACTCTAAAAAAATGTCACTTCAAAAAATACCTCCAAAAAATGTCCATTGAAAATTAAGCCCAACTTCTTAAAAAATGTCACTTTAAAAAATACCTCCAAAAAATTTCCTTTGAAAATTAAACCCAAAAAGCTTCTAAAAAATTATCACTTTAAAAAATACCTCCAAAAAATGTCCTTTGAATATTAAGCCTGAAAAGAGTCCTTTCGAAATTAAGCCCAAGAAAATTCCAAAAAATGTCTTTTGGAAATTAAGTCCAAAAACCTCTAAAAGAAAAATACATCCAAAAAAATGTCCTTTGAAAATTAAGCCCAAAACCTCTGAAAACAATCAAAATTAAGCCCAAAACCTCTAAAAGAAAAATACCTTCAAAAAAATGTCATTTGAAAATTAAGTCCAAAAAACATCCAAAAAATGTATCACATGCCTCCAAGAAATGTCGTTTGAATGTTAAGCCAAAAAGATTCCTTAAGCCCAAAAAAATCCTTTGCAAAATCAGACCAAATGAAGAAATTTGCGAAATTATGTGAAAATAATGAATCTGTTTACGTCTATTTATATTGTCGTGAAATGATTTTTTGGAGGAGCTTCGTTGAATTTTCCAGCTGACGTAAAGTCAATTAAAAGTTCGGTCAAACTTTTATGTCGTTAGACTTGACGGGTCGTCGGGGAAAAAAACAATTCAGCTGAACTTTTTTTAAAGTTCGGCCGAACTAACACATCTGCAATTACGCAAATCTGATCTCTGAACACATTTCTTCAACTTTGGACTGATTGAACTCCATGAAACTTTGTGAATTAACTGTCGGAACCAAGACAAGCATTTGCAGAATTCAATCTAATTTCAGGAAATATAACTTTTATGAACTTTCATAAATATTTACTAATTTTAATTAATTTTGTAATAAAATGGGTGCAAACAATTTTTGAAGTTCATTATGATACAGTGAAATCAATATTATGTATCTTCCAAAATACACTGTAAAAAATTGAAAAAATTATGGTGCATTACATTGGTCTGTCGTCTATAATGGGTAGTTTTTAGATTTTTAGTTTATAACTTATACGTTGAGAAATTTTGTGCGAGCCGAAACATATTCAAAATATGCAGTATTTTTCATTTTGAATTTGTTAATAAAATTCTAGTAATTATGATATGCATGAGTTGGTTTCGTAAATATAACGAAAACGAAGTAGACTCTTTCTAGATTTTTGTAACACATTTTGTTTCTCAAAAACACAAAGTTTTCAAAGAATACACCAATTCGATTGAACATGACTTTTTATGAACCCTTTGATTGTTAAAGAACACGCACTCCAAGAAACTCTATGTTGAGATATCAAATGTGTGTAAAAAAATTCCACAAAATAAGTAATAGAAAGCTAATAAAATTTTTGATAGCTTTTATTTTTATCACAAAATGAAATTCTAAACAAAAAAATTGTTTTAGCTTGCAGAAAGTTGAAGAACAGAAAAAAATGAAATTTTTTTCTCAAAAAAGGGCAAAAAGTGTAACCCAACTTCACATTTTCACGCCCTACCATGAAAAATGTGTAGCACATCCATGGTATTGGCAACAAAGTTGGAGGCCCTTTAGTAGACATCAAGTTCTTGGCTGAGGGTGGCCTTCTTGGAATTCCTTATCCCCAAGAAACAAATGTTTATAAACTAAGAGCTCACCCAGTGCACCCCTATCCATACTATTGGTGCCATTTTTTGAACCTTTAGATGAATTTTCCCATCTATGTAACGAATGCCAATCTTCCTATGTCCTCTTTTGTACTCTGAGAACTTGGTCAACTAAGAAATAATAGCCTTGTCATAAGCTCGGGAGGGATAACACCAGTGGATGCTCTAGTGAGCCATTGTGACTTTGGAAGGACGGTGACACAAGTTTATTTGGTTGCAAAACCACTATAGCCAAGACATAGCTAAATCCACTCTTCATGGGTAGAGTGCGCAAGATCTGATAAAAGCCACCAGATCCAAGATCCATCGAACTACTCATAACTTGCCACGAACTCCTTAATTAGACCATGTTAACATCCTGCATAGAGTCACATTGCAGAGAAGCTAACTGAGAATGAAACCTTATAGCTCTAATAAGATAACCTTTATCCATTTAGCCTAATGATGACCTAGATGTGGCAACTCTGGATTAGATACCTAGGAATCACCCTATCACTATGCGATGGAACAAGGAGTGACGTGGTCAAAGGAAATTTTCTCAATATGAGAACAACAACATAACAATGGGGGTTGGGGGTCGGGCCTAGAAATAATAAAACTATGCGCGCTAATGGATAGGGTCGACCTCTATTAGCCTTTCAGCTGACTACTGCCACATGGACCACTGAGTTGTTGCCACGTGGAAGATGAAAAATGTCATTACAATGATATACTTCCACGTGGTGTGTGTGTGTGTATATATAACTTAGTCGGGGTCAGGACTACACCCGAGTCAAGCATATTGATGTACCAACAAAGGGGACTAACCCCGACTAGGTTGGACATCACAGGTTAGGCCTAGAAATAACAAAATTGGGTCACAAATAGATAGGCTTGACTGAACAACATTGTTACAATGTCATACTTCAATGTGGGCCAATTAATCATTGCCACGTGATATATATATTACAAACTATTATGTATTAATATTTTAAATTTTGTTGGGTTCGGGATTGTGCCTAGGACAAGAAACTAGATGTACAAATGAAGGGGATCAACCACGACTAGCTTAGAGGTCACAGGTCAGGCTCAGAAATAACAAACTCAGTGCGCGCGATTGGATAGGGTCAACTTTGACTAGCCTTTGTGGTGAATATTTCCCCCTGGGCCACTGATTCACTGTCACGTAGGAGGCGAACGCCATTGTTCCAATGTTATACTGCCACGTGTGCCACTAAATCATTGTCATGTGGTATATATATATATATATATATATATATAGCTACTAGACCCAGGCATAGTCCACACCCCAACTAAATTTAAAATATTAATATACAATAGTTTGAAGCTGGATGTACCAATGAAGGGGACCAACCCCGACTAGGTCAAAGGTCGAGGGGCGGGCCAAGAAATAACAAAATTTGGCTCGCTGAGCTCACTATTGCCCCTAGGCCACTGAGCAACTGCCACGTGCAAGATAAATGAGGTTGTTAGAATTTTATACTACCACGTGGGCCACTGAGACGTTGCCATGTGGTGTATATATATTTTTAAAACTATTTTATATTAATATTTTAAATTTAGTCGGGGTCAGGACTGTACCCTGGTCAAGCAAGTTGATGTACCAACTAAGAATACCAACCCTAACTAGATCGGAGGAGAGGGATCAACCAACAAATAAGAAAATTGTGTGCATTGAAAGGACACTCGACCCGTGAGATAGTGGGCAGTCGGTCATCCAAAATAAAGCCCATGCAGCAAAGGAAGGCCAACCATAGTTGGGTCTGACTCTTGACTTGCCTTGGAAATATGCGTATTATGCAGTTTCATGTGATCCCTCCAAATGAAGGTTTGTATTTAACCGATGGAGGCAATAAATATATACACACTCGCGTTGTCCTTTCAAATTTTCAGTCTATGTGCTCATTGCACATGATATTAACTAAAAAAAACCTACAAACATACCATCCAACAACACAAATCATTATTACTAAATAAAACTCCAACCCTCTCAACCAATCACAACTTAAATAAATAAAACTAAAAAGTAAATATAAAAATAAATTATTTTTAATTTACAATGTCAACTTTTGAAATTGTTAGTTTAGTATTTGGTTAGTTGTAGATTAATTAAAGATCAATGCATGCATTATAGAATGAGTAATATCCTACCAAAAACATAAATAATAAAAAAAAATTAAATATATATCTATTATCCATAATTTAATTTTTTAATTAAAATTTAAAATTCACATCCTCCCTTCTTTTTTTTAATCTTTCAAAACTTTAACAGTTATGCAAACTAAGCACACAAACGAATTTCGAAAAGTTCAACCATTTTTCAAATTTAAACTCTACATGTTTTAGACCTTTAAAAAAGTATTTCCAATCTAATATTTCAAAATTAAAATATAAAACTATAGTATAAGAAATTAATTTTAAAAATATATAATAATAAAGAATATAAATATTATTTTATTTCTACAAATAGTTAATAATAAGTAGCAATAACGATGTATGGTAATTATTAATATTTATATTATTTATATTAGAATATAAGGATGATGAACTTTCTATTTTTTTTTCAGTTGTGGTTCACGGTCACTGAGTGGCCGCTACATCCACAAGTAATAATCCGATAGATCCACCTAAAGGGATCAGCCGTCGGCTTTAATTTCGGGGCCTAACCCCAAGGGCGTCTAGGAGATTTGACCCCGTGACCTTCCATATGGCAAGGTACTTTAGCAACGGGAACTCGACCATTTGAGCTATCCCTTGGGGCTAGATGATGAAATTTCTATTAGATGTGATAAAAAAAAAATTAAAATTTGTACAATAGATCATAAAGCTAAAATTCTAAAAAATATTTAAAACAAAATCTATTTTGATTAGTTATTATTGTAAATATTAAATTTGATAATTTATTATTATAAATTTTAAATTAAGTGTTAATAATTAGTAAATTAATATAAAATTTACCATTTAAATTTATATGTTAAAAAGGTTGTTAGCTTAACAATTATGGTGAATAATTTATTTTTTAAATATTTTTCAAAAAGGTTGTTAGTTTAACGGTTATGGTGAATAATTTATTTTTTAAGTATTTTTCAGGGTTCAAGTTTATCTAAACATGTTAGATCTACGAATTAAATATACTAATAATAACATTTATATAATATTTATAAAATAAATTATACTAGCAATGAAAGTCTAATGCGCGGGAATAATTTATTTCCTTAATTATTTGTTTGAGTTCAACTTCATGGAAACATGTTGTAACTGTTATAGAATAGTTGTCAATGCGCAACACTTACAAAATAGTTGTACTAATAATGAACTCCATGCACAGTAGCTAGGAGCCATGACACCTATAATGGATAGGCATTATAGAATAATAACGAAAGCTCCATGCACAGTAGCTAGGAGTCATGACACATGAGCATGCCACCACAAGGTTCCTTCTTGATCAGTAATGTTGAATCTATATGTGTAACATCCACCAGGTTGAATGGGGCATTGTGTAATATATCCAGGTCCATTAACCCACCCTGTACGCAGCTACCTCACTCCATGCCTGACAGATATAAGAACCAATCTTATAATCTATACCTATCAAATCTATCTATAAAGGCCTCATCTATACACATCAAATCTATCTATAAATCGCAGTAGATAGGCAACGCCTATCCATTATACTGTCAGAATTCCTCATGTTTATGGTTCTGCCAAAGGTATGTCAAATTTTTATATGCAATGTTAGTGCCCATAAAACCATAAAAACTTTGACATATCTTTGATGGAACAATGAGTAACTAAACCCTAATCTGACAGCTCCAATTTAAAGCGAATCTATATACTGTTCTTATCTGTTGCTCTTAAAGAAGTCCAATTCAGGTTATAATGACATATCAGTGAATAGTCGCATTGTATTTGGCTCTATTATAAACTTTAACAATAAGACTATCCCCATTGCGTACATGAATCGTTGGGCTTGGTAGCTTGGTAGCTGTCCATGAATCGTTGGGCTTGGTAGCTTGGTAGCTGTCCATGAATCGTTGGGCTTGGTAGCTGTCACTCTCCCTGTCAGCCTCCCACACTTCCTTCTCATTCTCGTAAGTCGACCTCCACCATGCCACAACGCCGCCATATGTGATGCCGCAGAGGTGGCGGTCGTGGCTTGCTCTCTCGTCCTCCCATTCACGCCATGGCAAAGAGGACTGTGGACTTTTCCCTAAATTTGGACGTGCTAGAGGTCCTGGATCCTCAACACCGTTGTGCCCATATATCCCTCCACCTTCCTAAAGCTTCACCATGCCCATCTTGTTCAAGCTCCAGGAAGCAGATGCATAAATCCACGATGTCTCCTTCCTCCCTCAATCTACCTCGCAAAATGGTGGGGCTGCCGGTTAACACTGTTCCTTGAACAGTGGTGGCAGCGACAGTTTTGATGAGGATGGCAAAGACTTAGAGACAGGTGTCCACTCAACCTCCACTCTGGCGCTAGACCCCAGTTGTCCAAGCTTGAGGACGACATCTCCGAATACGGGTGCTTTATCGAGGAAGAGAAACCTCCCCAGCCTTTGCAGGATACACGAAGCAGCAAGCATAATGTCATTGTTCCTAGTTGTCATGGTTTTTCCTGTTATGTTCTAGTTCTCTTGTCTTTTTACTTTTCGCACTACATAATTTTGTTCAATACTGGTTTCTCCACAGGGGGCAGCGATATCCTTGTTACATGGACTGGTTTTTTGAGTTGGTTTCCCCTCTCAGGGCAGCCCCATTTTTGTTTTTTTGAACTTGCTATCTCTAACCAAAATAAATTTCATAACAACAAAATCTATTAAATTTATAAAAAAATTGATTAAATATTATTAAAAAAATAAAAATATATATATATAATAAAGAACCATGAACCCAAATAAAAACCAACTCAAAAATCATATAAAAATTATTTAAAATCAAAATGAAAAAGTAGATGGAGACTAATGCAACCACAGAAATAAACTTTGAAATCATTTAAAGAATCAAAACCGAAATACTATAAACTTTAAACACAAACAAATTTTGACTTTATTTATTTTTAATTTCATTTTCAACCAATTTCATAGAAAACTCGCTGCTTCATCACACAGAAATTTCTGTCGGTCTATAGTCTTTATATCAGCCAATTAAATGAAGCAGTGTACCATAATAAATTCATGATGGTAGAGCGCCGAACATGATAATATTCGAGGTGATTCAGTTATTTTCTCGTAATAGGTTGAAAAATGGTACGAAACATGAAATAAGGATTAAAAAAAAGTTTAATATGACATTTACAGAAGTCACCCATTATGATTCGCTGGCATTCAATGTCATTGCTCACAATTTCACAAGCATGGTACGTTTGGTAAAGGTATAAAACATAGACTTGGCTGGTTGCTGGATGCAATTTTTGAACCTATTGTAATTTTTTTTAATTTAGATTTTCTTTCTGAATCCATAGATAGATAGATATAGAACCCATTTATATTTAAATTATGTTCGTAAAGTATAAATGAAATCAACATCATAAAAACGCTTGAAACACTCAAAAATTCCAAAGCCTCGAAATACAAACATGAAAAGTCACAACCTAAAAAAAGGAGTTAAAATCACATGACTGAAATGAAATCACATAATTGAAAAGTAAATGATTCAAATGAAAAATCCTTCCATATCACAAATAAAAAGCAATTCACTCTATACTACCGAAAAAGGACAACTTTTGCCACCCTCGCTGTTCACGAAAAACAGCCTTATAACTTTTTTCAGTCAACGAATCCGTACTGTTCCACAATTTCTGCGAAACTTTCGGCGGAACTTAATCTAACAGAATGCCGCTGTCTCTTTTATTCCTAAATGCGTGTATCCAATTTGCCTAGAATTAGGTAAAGAATGAATGCGTGTATCCAATTTGCCTAGAATTAGGTAGATATTGGTTAGAATAGTAAGCTCGAGTCATCAACTTTTCATAATTAAAGATTTTTTCAAAATGTCAATGAAAAACAGTTAATTATACATAAAGTAACTTAAATTTTAATAAACTAATCTTACCTATTGTAATTTAATTTTTATATATAAATAAATTTGGTCTTAAATTAGATAAAAGTGGGTTGTGTAATTCAATACAATTAAAATTATTAAAATTATTTATTTTATATATTAACAAAAACATAAAATAGACTGCCATTTTACATCGAACATATAAAGCACGAGTTCTTGCACACTGTTAAATGGACATAAACAATTTATTAATACACGCAAACAGAATCTGACCTCGAAATAAAACATCAGGCAGGATTGGATGGTATGCTTAAATGATACCATCAACGTGGTACGTGGTCATAATTTTAATTGGAGTTGTCTACCGAGGCCGCGTTTTGGCTCGGATGGCAGAAATCTGTCGAAATCCGGTCAACTAAATTTGCAAAAATCAGGTAGTTGCAGTGCTTGGAATCCATTTTTGATAGTGGAAATGGATTCAGCACTATCAAAAACCCCTGGGGCACTCAAAATACTAATGTTTAACAACTATAAACAAATTTCTGAGCAAATCTTTGCCGGATTTTCTGAAAATCATGACCGGATTTTGGATCAAAACGCGGCCTCTTTAGACTACGCTATTTTAATTTGGTAAAGAGACAAACTAGAATTAGAATAATAATATAAAAGTGGTGCGAATAAACTTCCCTTTCTAATACATGTGATATACACGCAAGATTTCGAGAAACTCTTTAGAGCACTCCACCGCGTGTGATATACTTCGAAGAAACCAACTGACTTCATTGGATTTTTCCCACCAGAACGATCTTGGAACTAGAAAGGAATAGGACAATAGGGTACGCGTGCATCATGGTCTAGTAAGAGTGGTTAGAGTGTCATTAAGCGAGGAAATTGTGTCGCCCCACTTGGTATTATTGATTGGATTGAATATCGCCCTGAATTCACAACTTAAACTTAATACATCTGGTATTTACTTTTTAAAATGGGTGTTAATTTATTTGGATGAAAATGATAAAGAATATATAATTGTTAGAAGTTGCTTAATGTTTAAGTTTGTATAAAGTGATTGAATTATATTATTATAATGTCAAAATCTCTTAAAATAAAAAGATTGAATTATATTATTATAGTATTAAAATCTTTTAAAATAAAATGTTTTTATAATTTTTATAGATAAGAAATTACATATAAGGTGTATTTATCTAAGAGATATTATGAGACAAAGGTCAAGAAATTTTATGAGCTTAAGATAGGTTCCATGACGAAGAGTACATGAACAAGTTTCTGGGGTTGTTGAGGTATATGCCTTACCTCAAGGATGAGAAGATAAAGGTCCAAAGGTGCATTAGAAGACTTTCTTTAGCATTTAATGATAAGATTGAGTGTGATGAGCCTCGGTCATTGGTCAAAGTTATCGAGAAGTCGAAGCATTGTTATGAGTAGTCTAAGCGCAAATCTAAGCCAAAGCGAGATTGGAAATTTAATGAGAAAACTAAAGGAAAGTAAGCTAATAAGCGAGGAACACCTCATGATGCAGGTGATAAGGAGAACCTAGCATCTTATAAGAAGTTCAATGCAATTGACAGGTGACATGGATTTCAGCCTTAGGAGCAGAATAAGGATAATGGCAAGAAACCTTTGAGGTGTTGGACATGTGGTGAGAGCATCGCTAGAGTGAGTGTCCATTTCACTAGGGTGGTAGACCTCATATTTATAGATCTCAGGAGGCACAAACAATTGGGGATGTTGGGCAGATTATTCCTCAGATTTATGCAACACTGGATACCGGGAAGGCTTATCATCACGCATCCATTATCAACATGAAAGGTAAGCTTTGTGTCAAGTTGTTTCCATTTTGATTCATCCTAGAGCTAATTATAGTTATATCAATTTTGACCTTGTGGATAAGTTTTGCTTGGATAAAGAAGTGCACACATAATCTTGGTTGGTGTAGTTGGCTAAAGGGACCAAGAGAAGAGTTTATCATTGGGTGAGATATTGTGCATTTGAGTTGAATGGTATGCCTACATTAAAAAATCTAAATGCGATTCCTTTGGGATCATAAAGTATGTTTTTGGACATGGATTGGTTGTTCATTCACATGACTAAAGTGGACTACTATGATAACGCTATCAAGTGCATGTTGATGATGGTGAAAAGAGAGTCTTGCAGGGAAGGACGAAACCCACATCAACGAGAATGGTTACAATGATGTAGACAAATTACAGTTGTCGGAAACAATGTTTATTGTTTGCAGTGCATATTTCTAGTGGAAAAGAGAAGGATGTTGAGGATGAGGAAGTCCTGAAGAGGCATCATGTTTTGCAATATTTTCGAGATGTGTTTCCTGCAGATATTTCATAGCTTCCTCCTCATACAAAGGTGGACTTTTATATTGAGTTGATGTGGAGAGCAACACCAACATCTAAAGAACCTTACAAGATGAGCACTCCAGAGTTGGTGGAATTGAAGCTACATATTAAGGAAATGCTTGATAAAAGATACATAAGGCCAAGTGTATCACCTTAGGGTGCACAAGTATTATTTGTAAAGAAGAAGGACAATACTCTTAGATTGTGCATCGATTACTAGCAGTTGAATAAGGTGATTGTTAATAACATGTATCCATTGTCACAGATTGATGATTTGTTTAATCAGTTGAAGACAGTTGAAATATTCTCAAATATTGATCTAAGATTGGGATAAAATCAGGTGTGCATCAAAGAATAAGACATCTATAAGATTGAATTCCATAAAAGGTATGGACATTATGAGTTTGTGGTGCTTCCTTTTGGTCTTACCAATGCGCCAACCACTTTCATGTATTTTATGAATAGTGTGTTGCATCCTTACATGGAAAATTTTGTGATAGTGTTTATTGATGATATATTGATATACTCCAAAAATGAGGAAGAGCATGTAGAGCACCTGGAAACAGTGTTGAGATTGTTGAGAGAAAATCATTTATATGCCAAGCTCAACAAGTGCAATTTATTTCAATCTCAGATTCACTACTTGGGACATGTTATTTCCAAGGAAGGGATAATAGTGGACCCAAAAAATATTAAATCTATCATGGTGTGGCAACTCTTATTAAATTGGATGATGTCAGATCATTCATAGGACTAGCAAGTTATTACAGCCGGTTCATCGGGAACTTCTCACGAATTGGCTATCCTATTATATATTTGAGGAGAAAAGGGAAGAAGTTTGAATGAACTGAGGAGTGTGCAATTAATTTTGAGCAATTGAAGCATTTTCTCACAAATGCTTTGGTTTTGAAGATTGCGGATCCTGATAAGGAGTTTGTGGTTTGTACAAATGCTTGCATGGAAGGACTTGCTGGATTCTTTATGGAGGAAGGGCAAGTGGTATCCTAAGAGTAAAGGAATTTGAATGAGCATGAGAGGAACTATGTGACTCATCATCTTGATTTGGAAATTATCATTCACGCATTGAAGATGTGAAGACATTATCTTCTTTCTAGGAGGTTCATCTTGATGAGTGATCATAGTGAGGTAAGGTAATTTTTTGAACAACCCAATCTGAATTTCATACAAGCCAGATGGTTGGATACCCTCAGTGAGTTTGAATTTGAGATGAAATACATCAAGGAAAAGGAGAACAGGTTTGCAAATGCACTCAGTAGGAGAGTGCAGGTGAATCATATTTCAGCTATGAGCTCTTATGGGATAGGTTTATGGAAGTGGATCTTGCATTGAGGGAAACATGATGAGAGGTATCAACAACTAAAGAAAATATTGTAGTAGCAGGGTGAAGATGATAGGGATGCAAATTATCACCTCACAACATATGGCTTGGCCAAATTCTTGAACATGAATTATGTGCCAGATAGTAGTGATCTCAAGAGGCTTATATTGATGTAGTTTCATGTCAATCTATATTCACGCCTCCTAGGATACCATAATACTTTTATAGTTGTCAAGAAGCTCTAGAATTGGATGAACATGAAGAAAGAGGTGGGTGAGTTTGTTGCGAAGTGCTTGGACTATCAGCAAGTGAAAATAGAGTGTAAGCATCCAACTAGTGTAGTGCAACCTATTCTAATTCCAGAATGGAAATGCAAGGTCATTTTCATGGACTTCATTACAGGTTTTCCAAGGACATCGAGACAACATGATTCCATCATTAATGTGGTTGATAGGTTGAGCAAGGTAGCTCACTACATTGCAGTGAAGTCTACAAATTCAACAAGTGAGGTAGCTGAGATATTCATCAGAGAGATACTGAGGTTGCATGGTGTTCCCAACAGTATTATATCAAATAGAGATGCCAATTTCACTTCCAAGTTTTGGAAGGATTTTTTTTCAGGCTTGGGGATATAGTTAGCTTTCATTACGGCTTATCATCTGCAAAACAATGTGTTGGGAATATGGTGTGCATGCATCTAGCTATTTGGCATTTATGTCAACCCCTTGTAGCCTAGTTGATGTATGGATGTCTTATTTGTAGCATGGTTGTAGCTCGTTTGATTGGCATTATGAGGAGTGCGTTGGCATTGATTTCGATAGTATGATGTTGCTCATGATGGTTAGATGACGACATTGGTGATCTAGGAGGATCTCCCACATGAAGAAGTTTACTTTATACACCATGAAGAAATTTGATGATAGGCGACAAAGCTTGGAATAAGAGAATAAATGGGATTAATAATTGTATGCATTATTTAGTTCAAAATTGTAAAGTGGATAATTTTGTAAGTGAGTGGAAAACGACTCACAAACTATTCACTTATTTTCCATATGAGAAATTAGTTTTATGTGAGAATTGACCTCACAACTAATTTTCTATTTCTCAATGAGAGGTTGATGGCTCTTAGCATGGTTGAGATCCTTGAAGTTTGGATTTTACCATTTTTTTGCTTGAGTAAGTTTTAGATCCTAGAATCATGGATCTTGTTTTTCCTTAAAATGTCTTAAGATTCTACAATTGTCGATCTGGGAGTTATGTCTCTTTTTTGGGTAAAAATAATATAATTCCCTTATGTGAGATTTTTTGTGGGAGGGGAACCTTTTGAGAAGTTTTTGGTGGGAGATTTTGGAGGATATTTGTAAGAGCTTGAAGCCTTGTTCTGAGAGAAAATGTAGCACTTCTGGTGATGAGGAAATATCTTTTATGTGAGTACCTTTGGCCCTTTTGTGAGAAGGCAACTCTTTAAGGAGAATGATCCACATATGGTGAGATGTTTTCAACCCATTGGAAGAAGGAGAATTCCTTACAATTAATAAATTGATTCCTACTTCCAAATTAATCTCAAGACGTAGCCCTTTCCGCCCAGGGTGAACTCAGTTATTATATTGGTGTTATGATTATTCATGGGTGTTTCTGTTGTTTGTTTCTTTGATGTTTGGCTTCTTTAAATAATGTTTATGTGCTGGTAAATCATTATTTAAATAATTTCTCATTCATGTCCACATGCAAAATCATGTAAGTAAAAGGTCCTGCAATGAGTAATTTTTGTTTAAGAAAGTGTTAGAAAAAATGACTCGGATCAAGTGGTATCAGAGTGGTATGAATATTTTTCCAGGATTGTGAATATCATCATGGGAAGAGACTCGAAGCGTCCAATAATTGAAGATTTGGAGGAGATAAACCATTGCATTCAAGCCAAGAATTTAAAGCTTTGAAGACTTCTCCAAGATGCATAAGAAAAAAAGTGAAAGTTGAGGCTTATGTTGGAGCAAGATGTGGAGGAAAAAATGGGAGTGTTCCACCAACAAAGGAGAGCAGGAAAAATAATATGTTCAAGCATCACCAATGGGATTGAAGGCAGTAGAATATTCAAATCCTTTGAGAAAAACATCCAAGAAAAGAGAAAATTCCAAATCTTCTTCTTGGAATTACGACAAGGAAAGGTCTACAAGGTATGATCCACACATGTATGTTATGGTTCCTTTCAATTACAAGAAAACTAAAATGCAAGGAAGAATTTATGGTATAACAACCTTGTACATTTTTTGGGTTAAACAATATTTGTGCTACAAGATGTTGGAAAATATTGTCTTTGGACAAACAAATCTATTCAACAAAGAAAAGGAGTAATTCTCCTTGTCATAAGAAAGAGAGCAACAGAAAAAATTTCCGCACTCGTTTCAAAATGAGTGCTCACTTGATTGGTAAGTGCCAAAAATTTCATCCATGCCATCATCGCAACCGAAGCAAGGGAACCATGCAAGTATTTGCAAAAAAAAAGGAAGTAGTAAAGAAGGAGGTCGCAACAACTATGAATGAACATGTGATCAATGTTTTTGGACCTGTCAAATCGTTTAAGGAGATTCCATTCGAGTGGCTTGATAATAAATGGATGGGATATCTTCAAAGTTTAGTTTTACTATCATGCCATCGAAAATCATTTTTAAATTTTTTTTTCTGTATATATAGAATTTAAAAAAAAAAACTATGGCCAATAATATTGGTTTATGTTTCACTTTGTTTGGTTGAAGAACAAAGTTTGAAGTTGAACTTATTGTTGAATTACATAGTTACAAGATTAAAGTTGGATCCTCCCTTGTTGAAAATGACAAGATTGATCTTACCATGACCCTGATGCAGAAAGCTAAAGATAAGGGTGTCTCTCTTTTATTTCCAACATATGCCATAATTGCAGAAAAATGTGTTGTTGATGCAAACAACAAGGTTGTCCCTACTAGTGATATTCCATATGGATGGATGGCTCTAGATATTGGAACTAATTCAATCAAGAAGTACAACTAGAAGCCTCTTGTGCCCAGGCTTTTAGAGAGGTATCGAATCTTTTCCATATAAATTTAGTACACACCATGTACATGATTATGTGTGAAAGGATCAAACTATCGCAACACGAGAAGGATCCTTGGTATGTACAAAAACAGCTAGAATCTTGTAACCCCATTTAATCATACAATGTACTGCACAAGGAGATAAAATTTCTTGAGAAGAGTCAAAAGACATATTTGTATCCACTTTGGACCATGTCAAATATTTCAAATCGAGCACCTGAATACAATTTAGTTATCACCCGTTGTGATTTCCACCAAAGACATACATTTTCTCATGCACTACTACCGATGCATGCTTATAGAGGGGTTTCTGATCTAAAATTCATTGTTAGTTAATGTTTTGCTAATATCAGTATCATAATTAACATGAAAGTGCTTTGGTTTTCTTTTTAGACAAGGGTTTATACATGTGCTTATGATTGACAATTCAATAAACTTGATGATATTAAGTGTATTTGATGAACTTAAAAGCATGGAAACTAAATGTTGAACATCAACATATGAAAACACAACAAGCACAAATAACAAAGTCAAATACACATGGTTTTGATGAAGGATTTCACCCCTCCTGGGCTACATCTCCTTGGTCTAGCTTCATAGCTTGGGCCTTTGTATTAGCTTTAATTTTGTAAAAGTGATGTTTATAGTTTCCTTTTGCCTTTGTAACCTACTCCAATGGCTCCAAAACATCAAAATATCCCAAGAATGACTCTTCGTGAGCCAAAATTGGTTGAAAATTGCCTCAGTTATGGTAAAACCAAATTTTCCTAGTTTTTCTCCACTAAATATGGAAGTCTGCTAGTTAACTCCACTAAAAGTGGATATTCTCTGCATTTGTCAGGTCCGCTAAAACCTCTGATAAGGATAATTGCGCACTTAATTACAGATAAGTAATAATTAAAGTGTGTTTAAGGGAACGTTTGGTGCTAACTATGTTTTACCACTGATTGCAGATTATTGTGGCTAATCACAGATTAACAGATAATAAATATGTTCTTACAACTTTAAACTCCCACCAGAATATATGCTTGGGTCATGGTTCTAAGCGCTCGGACATGTGCGAGGGGGTTGGCCCCCTCCGAAACCCTAACTCTGACGCCATGTTAATTCAAATAGTGACGACATCCCTTACATAGCAAGGAACTCATGGATGGTGTAGCGGTAGGCGCGGGCGCTAATTTTTGGGAGGTTGTGGGGTTGACCCCAACCTCCACCCCTCCAATCATAACATTTTGTTGAAAAAAATCATAGGTCTTGTAATTTGGATTAAAATATATGTTGATATAATATATTAATTATATATTGCGCCATTAACGTTTGACTCCAACCTTGATATTTAATGTATGCAATAATATATGCCCAACATTTGAATTCGACCCTCATATAATAATAATGTCATCCAACCTTGCCATGGGGGAGGGCACATGGCAGCCTCTAGCTATGCCATGTAGCCCTTGTCCATTGGCCTAAAATTCACCATTAAAAATAATAATCCACTATAGAAGAAATTCCAAACCTAGGATTAGGAGGAAAAAATTCAACTTCCCCAAGCAACATTGGAGAATTTGGTTGTGACACTTGTCACTGTGTCATTGGCTAAAATCTGAAGGATATTCCTTGAAGATTCTTTAGGTGCTGACTGGACTGCCAAATCATCAGTCTGTCATTGTTCAGCACAATTTTTACTTGTTTGAGAAAATGAACAACAAACCATAACTTAATCATACGCACTCAGATTTTGATGAAATGAGCTGCGTTGGAATCCTGGTGATGAGCTCTATCTGGTCATTCTGGTTTGGATCATTTCTGAGCACTTTCATTTTTGAGCTAAATATTGAACCTCTGATCATTCCTCCCCACTAGAAGCCTTTTGGACCCCAAAATATACTATCAATTGTTCAACAAGTGAGGGTACAACTCCCTCACCCTTTCACTCTCCATCCATTTAGCCTTGGGAGGATTTTTTCCCTTGAGTCCCACTTTAAGGTATTCGACATTATCTCTCCTTAAAGTTCTAATTCTTATGTCAAGTATGATATCTTGTTGAAGTTCATCAAGATATTCTAGTGAGAAACCATCTATTGATGGTAGCTGAACATGATCTCCTTGATCATCAATCAGAGGAGGCTCAAACAATCTAAAATTCTCAACATTAACGACATAATATATTTGCATATAGGGAGGAAAATCTAGATTAAATGCATTAGTACCAATCTTTTCTAGAATTTTAAATGGACCATAACGGATTGGCTTGAGCTTTTTACCTTCCCTTTGCAATATTTCTTTGCTGATATATAACAAAACTTCATCTCCAACCTAGAATTTGTGATCAACACGGTGTTTATCATGCCTTGCGTTGTAGTTGCTTTGACTCTTTTCGAGTTGTTCTTGCACTTTGTGATGTACCAATTGAATTTGCTCAATGAACTTCATTTTCTTATCTATGTCACTATGACCATCTCTAGCGACATATTTCTCAAAGATGAAGTCCAAAGGCAATCTTGGCAAGTACCCAAGACATGCCTCAAATGGCGATGTGTTTGTGGAAGAATGCTTTTCCCTGTTGTATGCATGTTGAATGTAATGCAACTGTTCATCCCACAACTCAGGATGTTTGCTACAATAGCCTCTAAGAAGATGAATGACTTTCCTGTTTACCACCTTGGTCTGACCATCTGGTTGCGGATGAAATGTTGTACTCTTCTTCAACTTTGTGTCCATCATGTCCCTTAATTTTGACCAAAAATTCCCAACAAACCGGGAATCTTGATCACTTACAATAGAAGTATGAAGACCAAAATGAATCCATACATTTTGAAAAAAAATATTAGCAGTTTTTTCAGCTATAATTTTTTTCTTACATGGCATCAAAATACACATTTTTCTGAACCTATCTACCACAACATACAAGTAATCATGACCTTCCCCTGAAATTGGAAGACCACCTACAAAATCCATTTAGATACTCTCGCAAGGATGTGAAGGAACCGGAAGTGGACTGTACAATTCAAGTTTCCTATTACCATGCTTACTTGTTGCACATAAATAACATCCTCTAATAAAATGAGATGCCAATAAAAATACCTATGGAGATTCGCTAATGTCTTTCCTACACCAAAATTTCTAGCAATTAATGATTTATGCGCCTCCCTTATGATACTGTTTCTTTCTCCCTATGGTATACATAACTTGCCCAAGTGATACAAAAAACCGTTATGCGATTGTGTGTGACTATAATAGATGAATTTACAATAGGCCTAGAGATCATATCAACTACCTTATTGTAGATTCCCTTTTTATACCTGATAACCAAATGATATTGTTGTAGAAATCCCATCCATCTGAAATGTCTTGATTGCTGCAACTTTGACTGTGATTGTAAGTACTGCAATGGTTGATGGTTGGTATGGATAATGGTCTCTTTCCCCAACAAATAGTGATTCCATTTCTTTACACTTTGTACCAATGCATATAGCTCTTTATCATAGGTGGGATAGTTAGTCCCAGCTCCATTAAAAATTTCAGCATGAAACAAAATAGGCTTACCATGCTGCATGAGAACTACTCCCATAACATAATCACTTACATATGTTTGGATCTCAAATGGCTGTCTAAGATCTAGAAGAGCCAATACCAGTGTTGAACTTATATTTTTCTTTAAAGCATCAAATGATTTTTGTTGCATATCTCCTCAATGGAAGACTTTCTTGACACTTGTCAATGCATGTAACAGAGCTGCCATGGAAGAAAAATTAGTAATGAATTTCCTCCAATATTGTGTTACCCCAAGAAAGCTTCTTACCTCTGTAACTGTATTGGGCTTGGGAAAATTCAGAATGGCCTATACTTTGGAAGGGTCTATCCTCAATTCACCTCCTCCAGCATTGTGTCCCAAACACACTAAATAATTCTTGCCAAACTCGCACTTCAACTTCTTTAAAAATAATTGCTCTTTTTTCAAGAAATAAAGTACCTTGTTCACATGAATGACATGTTCATCTCTTGATTTTCTGAATATAAGTATGTCATCTAAGTAAAAAATGACGAAGTCATCTATAAATGGTCTTAGTACATCATTCATGACTCTCATGAAAGTAGCTGGAGCATTTCTTAGACTGAATGGCATAACTAGCCACTCAAACAATCCTTATCTAGTTTTAAAAGAAGTTTTCTAAATTTCCTCCTCAACTATTCTAACTTGATGATAACCACTTCTAAAGTCTAACATAGTGAAATATCTTGTATAATTTAACTGATCTATCAAATCATCATTGCATGGGAGTGGGTAGCGATTTTTTACTGTGATTTTATTCAGTGCACAAAAATCGATAGAAATGCACCAAGTCACATCCTTCTTTGGTACAAAAATAATTGGTGAAACACATGGTGAAGTAGATGGGCGTATTGTACCTTTGTTCAGCAATTCTTGAACTTGCTTCTTTATTTCCAAACTCTCCATAATTGACATGAAATACATACCAATGTTTGGAATTGGAACATCCTGCTGTAGCTGAATCTCATGGTGAATTCCCCTCTTAGGAGGTAACCCATTTGATTCTTGAAAAATCTCGCCATACTGATTTACCACATCAAACAAATAAGATTTTAATTTTTCATCACATCCTTCAAAATATTCATAGTCAGCATCATCCTTTTTCTTTATCATGAGAATCACACACTTTTTACTTGCATTAACTAGCCTCTTCATTTTCCCTGCATTAACTAAAGAAATATTCAGTTCTTTGCAATGAGCTCTCACAATATACTCCACCCCATACTTAAGAAAATTATATTTGTTCTTATGGTGATGAAATACCAATTTCCTGACATAAAAATATGTACTTTCTAAGATAATCCTGGAAATGTCAAGTGGAACCACATCTAACTTGACTTCATCAAGAAAGTTTGCAGTAATAGAAAATCAAAATATGCATCTCCTTGTAACCTGTAAATTGAAATTCTTAACTACCCAACCCAAAATGTATGGTTTGTGATGTCGTACAGTTTCAAGGTTAAGATTTTTGACCAAGTCTTCTGAAATCAAGTTTTCTTGTGACCCACTATTAAACAATGCATCAATCTTTGTATGATTTGAAATCACTCTAACATGGAACAATTCTATCATTGTGTCTTCATTTGGAGTGTTTTTGTGACTATTTGAGGAACTAGTACTTTTTATGGCTTCCTTTCCTCTGTTAACCATGGCTACAATCTTGGTCTCATCACCGGAAACGGATCCAAGATCTTGTTGTGTGGTGGCAGTCATCTTTTGTTCCCCTTTGTTATTTGGTTTCTTTGGCCTTAGTTCGGGATATAGTTTCCAATAGTGGGCTTCATCATACCCCTCTTTGGAACAATGTTTGAATTTATATCTCTCCCCTTCTTTCTTGATGCTTGCATTATTCTTTCCCTTCAATTTTCCTCCCTTCTCTTTTCCCTTACCCTTGAATGGCTTCTTGTTACTACCCTCTTCCTGAATTCTCTTTCCCCTTACTTCAAGATGCGTGGCTTGCAAAAATACTTCATCTAAGTTGTTTGGGTTAAACATAAGGATAGTATATTTAAAGTAGGAATGTAAACCCCCAATGTATTTCAAGAGTGTGTCTTGTGAGTTCAAGCTTACTCCTAACAATAAAGCCCTCTTTATAAGCTCCTAGGTGTACTCTTGCATTGTTTGGCCTTTGATTTGCCTAAATTTTTGCCAACTAATAATTTATTTTTTCATACAGGCTAATGGATAAAGCTGTCTTTTAATGGAAGAAATGAATTCAACCCAAGAAATGGATATCATACCATGAATTCACATTTCCTCTTTAGTCTTTTTCTCCCACCAAACTAGTGTTGCTCCTTCTAGCCTTAATGAAGCCAACTAGATCTTTATGTCATCCACTTGTAGATTCTGAATTCTGCAGTATACTTCCAATCGACGGATCCAATTGTCTAACTTCTCTGCATTTACCTCACCATTGTATATGGGAAGTTCAAACTTGATGTCCAACTTGAGTAATGGAGCTTTTCCTTTTGGCATTTTTAAATGAGTGTGGGGGGTTTTTGTGGTGGAAGTGGAAGATGAAGAAGCTAATGAAGATGATGAGGATGAGGATGGTGAAGATGGAGGTGACTTTCCTCCACTGCCTTTAGAACTCTTCTCTTCATCCTTCTTACCATCTGAATATCCTTCTCCATGTGGAGGCTTAGAAACTTCTCCTGCTCTTTCTGCAGTGAATGCATCAAACATGATTTTAACCATTTTTTGAATGTCCTTGAAGTCTCTCTTGACATCCTCTTCTTCTGAATTTCCATGAATCTCTCCAACATCTGACATAATGGCTAAGGATTCAAGCTCAACCTTTGATGCTTGTACCTCTTCAATCACTTTAGCTTCTTGTGCAATTTGTACCTCTTAAATCTCAACCGCTGGAGATAGAACTTGAGGTGATTCATGTTGGGTATGTGTTATATTCTTTCCACGACTAGCCCCATGTGTTGTACGTTGCGCCAAGTGCAGCAGGGGGGTCACAGGGGGGACGGTAACCCCCCTTGTTGGGGTCCGAGGCAGCGCCTTGGTGAAATTTTTTTTGGTATGCAGTCCCACTCATAGGCGGACCCACCCATGTTTTGTGCATGAGTTTGCACATGATTTTTGGGGTACGATGGTTTTAGACCCATGGTATTTTGTAGATCCGGTCAAGGGAACTACGGTTATGTTCTAATCTAGAGTTAATGGATTGAGGTTTATGTATGCTTCGGCATGTATATATATGTGTTGTAACACTAAAAGGAATATAATGAAAAATCAAGCTGGTCGTCCCGATTTGGGATCCAGGGGAAAATCTTTGTGCCTATCTGTTTTATGTTTTATGCTCTCGCTATTGTTTATTTTCTGTTATAAAATTCATGTGTAGATAATTTCTATTCAGGGTTATAAGATTCGTGTGTAGATAATTTGTACCTCTTAAATCTCAATTGCTGGAGATAGAACTTGAGGTGATTCAAGTGCACCTTTGAGTGGAAATTTGGGTGAACATGATGCTTTCTCAACTCTCTTTCTTCTTGTCCTAATCTCAGGACTAACAACCAATAAATTCCCTTCTCCTCTCTGCAACTTCAACCTTGTAAGCATAAAAAAATTGCAACTATTAAAACCCTTCTTGCACAATCTCAAGAAAAGCAAGCAAATAACCTTTAGCATTCTTGTGCTCTAATGCCAACTTGATCTGAAATTGATTTCTAGTTAATGTTGTGCTAATATCAGTTTTATAATTAACATGAAAGTGCTTTGTTTTTCTTTTTATACAAGGGTTTATACATGTTCTTATGGTTGAAAATTCAATAAACTTGATGAGATTAAGTGTATTTCATGAACTTAAAAGCGTGGAAACTAAATTGTGAACAACATCATTTGAAAATACAGCAAGAAAAAATAACAGAGTCAAATACACATTGTTTTGATGAAGGAGTTCACCCCTCCTAGGCTACATCTCCTTCGTCCAACATCATAGCTTGGGCCTTTGTACTAGCTTCAATTATGCAAAATTGTTGTTTACAGTCTCCTATTGCCTCTGAAACCTACTCCAATGGCTCCAAAACATCAAAATGTCCCAAGAATGACTCTTCCTGAGCCAAAATTGGTCAACAATTGCCTTAGTTAAGGAAAAACCAAATTTTCCTAGTTTTTCTCCACTAAATATGGGAATCCGCCAGTTAACTCCACTAAAAGTGGAGATTCCCTACATTTGGCGGGTCCACAAAAAACCCTGCTAAGAATAATCGCGCACTTAATTAAAGGTAAGCAAGAATTAAAGTGTGGTTAATGGCGGGTTTAGCACTAACCACATTTTACCATTGATTGCAGATTATCGTAGCTAATCCCAGATTAGCGGATAATAAATATGGTTTTACAAAGTTAAACTTCCACTGGAATATATGCTTGGGTCATGGTTTTGAGTGCTAGGAAATTTGGGATGGGGTTGGCCTGTGGGGCTGGCCCCCTCCAGAACCCCAACTTCGATGCCATGTTAATTAAAATAGTGGCAGCATCCTTTACATAGCAAGGAACTTATGGATGGTGTGGCGATGGGCACGACCGATAGCTTGGGGGAGGTTGCGGGGTCGAGCCTGACCTCCGCCCCTCCGGTCATAACATTTTTTTGAATGAAACCATAGGTCTTGGACTTTGGATTAAAATATATGTTGATATAATATATGCGATATATATTGTGACATTAATGTTTGACTCCAACCTTGATATATAATATATGCAATAATATATGCCCAACATTTGAGTTTGACCCTCGTATAATAATAATTCCATCTAACCTTGCCATGAGGGAGGGTATGTGGTAGCCTCCAACTGTGCCATGTGGCCCTTCTCCATTGGCCTAAAATTCACCATTATAAATAATAATCCACCATAGAAGAAATTCCAAACCTAGGATTAGGAGGAAAAAATTCAACTTCCCTAAGAAACATTGGAAAATATAGTTGTGACACTTGTCACTGGCTAAAATATGGAGAATATTCCTTGAATATTCCTGAGGTTCTGACTGGACTTGCCAAGTCATCAGTCTGTCGTTGTTCTACACAATTTTTACATGTTTGAGAAAACGAACAATAGACCATAACTTACTCATAACAACTCGGATTTTGATGAAACGAGTTGTGCTGGAATCCTAGTGACGAGCTCTATTTGGTAATTCTAGTTTTTATCATTTCTAAGAACTTTCATTTTTGATCTAAATACTGAGCCTCTGATCAATTTCGGTTGTCAACTAGTAACTGACAGTGAAACCCACTAGTCATAAACAAAAAATGATCCTAGTCCTTCCAACATTACATCCTTATCTCGTGTCTCTACAAAAATTTTATTTTCAATTTCAATATCTTTTCTTGGGGTCAATGTGGTAAAAGAAGATGATTGTATTGGAGCAGAAGTATAAAAAGAAATGGCATCACTTCCAAATGGAGGAGCTTTTCTTCTTGAGAATGTTCAATTCTACAAGGAAGAAGAGAAAAATGATCATCTAT
Source organism: Pinus albicaulis (assembly GCA_034641835.2). NCBI lineage: Eukaryota > Viridiplantae > Streptophyta > Pinopsida > Pinales > Pinaceae > Pinus > Pinus albicaulis. The sequence goes on along the minus strand of JAXQQM020059935.1, from coordinate 243,837 downwards.
TCGCAAAGAAGCTAACATCTATTGTAAACCTCTATGTTAATGATTCTTTTGGCACATCTCATAGATCACATGCGTCAAATGAAGGTGTTACTAAATATCTCAAAATAGTTGTTGTTGGTTACCTTTTGCAGAAGGAGATTGATTACCTTGTAGCCATTGTGTCTATTCCTAAGAGACATTTTTCTTCCATTCAATGGATGTTTCCTGGAAAAATGAGGGGGTTGGAATTGTATGGATCGATCCTATAAAATCGTACTCAATCCAAAATAATGTGGGGAGATGCAAAATTAGAAATATTGCATGAAATTTTGAGCTATAAATCTCCATAGAGATTGTGTCATTAGAACCTACTGAAAATTATGTGTCGTTGATGCGCAATTCTGTCACAAAGGGTGGGATTCAAACACCAATGATGGCAATGTATCCAAAGTAATAACAAATCTTCCAGATATTATTTCCAGATGGGTTATAATCCTTGATTGGGTTTTCATTGAAAAATATTTGGTATAATAGTTGTATTATTTCATTGAGATCGTTGAGATTTGTTTTCTTCAAAAGTAAACAAGTTTCATAAGGGCATGCGACGATTCACACGCCAAGAAAAATGCAGCAGTTGTAGAAATTAAGAATAAACCACCCAAAATTCTCACATCAAGTATTTATTTTTATAAAATATGTACCAAATAATTTCTACCTCTTCTAAGATATAGTTCAAAGGACGTGTTGATCTGATTTGTAGCACAAAATCTATCCCCAAAATCAACACCGGTTGAAAAGACGATAACACCAAACCCATAATGTGTAACTATATATAAAACAATTGTTGATGCTTTGCACATAATGCAAGCTGGAAAATTCTTACACCTGCAATTTGTGGATAGAAATGAATTTGATGGTTATGTATAGATGTGTTGCAAATAACCCATGCAACAATGGCCAACGTGTGAAGCTTTGGAGCAGCTGGAAATGATATGGCAGGTTCAATGATGCAGAAGTTTTGGGATTCAACTCTATCATTAAAGCCAACAAAATATTATCAGGATTCCCACAAGGATGGTTTATGAGACAACAAAAATGGAAAAAGGTTGTTATCCATCTCTGAACCTAGGAAATTTCTTTGCCTTTAAATTATAAGATTGAAAAGGAAACTCTTATGAAATCTTGGTGAGTGTGATGCTTAAAGTTGTGATCAAAACATCATGCGCTGCATGTGCAAGTTAATGCAGATTATGGCTTCCAAATTCTGATTATGACGGAAAAAGGTGAAGGAAAAGGGGAATATGCCTTTTAGGAAAATTTGATATCCGGCTAGTACAAAGACCTACAAATTCAGATTGATACTTTTGGAGGACCAAAAGTTTCTCTGTGTGGAGGATTGATCCAGGAGGATCTCCAAGCATGTAGAATTTTACTTTGTACCGCCATGAAGAAATTTGATGATAGGTGACAAAGCTTGGAATAAGAGAATAAATGGGACTAATAATTTTATGCCTTATTTCTTTTTAAATTGCAAAGTGGATAATGTTTTAAGTCAATGTGCTGGGTAAATTATATGTGTTATAATTCAAGCATTAAATTATCAATCCGGGGCTCGTAAGCTTCTAGGCACAAGCGTAGGTAATGCAAGATCAAAGCATCTAACCTAACCTAGGGTAAGAAATCAACTTGTTGTTTAAGTAGAGAAAAAAATAATTTCAAACACTATTTCTCTTAATAGTAAAATCACTTCAACTTATAAAATTCTAATTACAGGATTCAAATTGTGTTTAATGGAAAACAATAATTTATCTATTCTAATGATGATCATGAACCTAAATTAAACTCAGTAAATTTCGAAACCTCAATCAAACTCATGAATGAAAGACTGAAATCAAACTCCGGAGTTCTATAATTCAATTCAATCAAAGAAAGACATTCGATGTTTAAACACACAGACTTCCTACCTCAAAACAACTGAAATAATTCCTAAGCAATCCAAATTAATGACAACCAAGGAAACTAAAATATTCTATTAATAAACTGATCAAACTGACCTCTTTATTTAATGCAGGAAAGAATCCTATATGATAATTTAAATAAACCAAAGCCTCTATTCCTAACTGAGACTACAAGTATAATTCTTATCCACAATGGAAATTGAGACAAAACCCTAACTACTGTTCAAAAGGGAAATTGGATTGCTATCTATGATAATAATCTTAAGAAAACCTAGTTAAAATAGAGTAAAAATAAGCGCACACACTCTGAAATCAAAGGCATATTGTAGGAGTATCATATCGCATTCATCCGCTACTGACTCGAGTCATTCAAGCAGTGACGTGCTATCATGAGCACCATGCTGATTAGTCTAGTTTAGCTGCAGTTGTATTTTTTGGGACCTGCGAGTCTCTTAATGTACTAGAACAAATATTTTTTGGGTTATGATGTACTTGAAATTTTTGCAAACAATACCGACATATATACATATGCTATATTTTCCTGTTTTATACATGATGTAATGATTAACATAGTTTTATAAATTCCACAAATGTCCATCTAAAACATAATTAGCCAATGCATATGTTAACGTATTCATATGTCTTGGAATGTGATGATATGCAATGTAACCAAAATTCCTTTCTAAAATATGAACACGCAAATACATTCTCAAAATTGGAGGGTGTCTAACAGAATATTTCCCATTGAGCTGTAGGACAAAAAGCTGTGAATCCATGTTTAAACCAATTCTCTAATGCCAAGATTGATTGCTTCTGACAGAAGTTCAACAACTACACTGTATTCAGCATTATTGTTGGTTGTACGACCTAAACGCATAGCTTGCAAATCTACTAACTCATCATTAGGGTAATAGATAACCATTCTGCAGAGGACAAGTTCCGAGTACTATAGTAGGCACCATCAACAAAACTAACATAAGGTGTTAAAGACATCTGCAAATGGAGTAAGACAACATGAGCAGGAAAACTGCTTGCAAACACACACCAAACTAAAATTGTACAAAAATGAAAAGCACACTAATGTACAAAATTAATTACAAGAAAAGATTACGCATAATAATTTTTTAGATAAAGCCCGCTTTGAGGCTTATCCAAAGGGTTACCTTCGTAATCAATTAGCTCATAGGCCCCTTTTTACAAAAAATGCTTTACAATGTATGGCTTGTGCCACATTGGTTCGAATTTTCCGACCCCCAGCTTATCATGTGCTTGGCCATAGAGAAGAACCAAGTCTCCTTCATAGAAGGCATGTGGAGAAACAGTCTGATGAAAATTGGCTTTGACTTATTTCTTTTGAGCTTCAATAACTAAAGCAGCGAAGCGATGAGTTTCATTAAGCCTTTCCAGATATAGGACACATTCCTCTTCTGGTGAGGTATTCAAAAGCAATTCAACAACTAATTTGAGTGAAGGAATTTCACATTCAATCAACAATGTTTCTTCAAGGCCATATACTAACTAAAAAGGATTGAATCCAGTAGCATTTTTAGCTGAGGTTCAGTAAGCCCAAAGAGCTGAAAAAAAATGAGATGCTAGTTTAACTTGTGCATCCCAATAGTGCGTTGAAGCATAGTAACTAAGACTTTGTTGACTGCTTCAACTTGGCCATTGGTGCGAGGGTAATATGGGGTTGAGCTATTGTGACATAGGCCAAACTAAGAGGTCAGCTCAGCCATCATGTAATGGTGAAAATGAGAGCTATGGTTAGTAAAAACAGCTTGAGGGACTCCAAATCGAGCGATAATATTATTGAAGAGAAATTGAGCTGAATTTTTAGCATAAGTAGGCATCACCTTAGAAATTTGGTAAAATAGTCAACAACGACGATAATATAATCATTCCCCCTAACCAATAGAGGGTTACATTTCATGAAATCAATGCCCCATTTATCGAAATGGCCAATGGTAACAACTAGGTGTAGGGGTGCAGGTGGGGCACGCATATTTCGCTTGTAAATCTGGCAAGCGTGACATTTACGGACGGCAAGTATGCAATATTTGAAAGTAGAAGGACAGAAATAACCAACACAAAGTATTTTCTAAGCGGTTACGTATCCAGACATATGACCGCCACATGCCCCAGAGTGGCAGTCGTTGAGTGCTCTCTTAGCCTCTTCGAAAGTCAAACACTGATGGAGAATCAAGTTGATGTCAACACGGTATAAAGTATCCCCAACGATGTGATAGGGTTGACAGTGATGTCAAATGCATCAACGATCAACTTTAGTCAACTTCTATCACAAGGTTTAGGTTTGGAGATACACGATAATATCATTGTACCATGGATCGATAGTGCAAATAAGGAAGAGAGTGTCATCTGGAATGTGCTCATCTAGATTGTAAGGGGCAGAAGCAGAGGGAAGGGAACATATCAATTCAACAAAAACCAATGATTTTTTGGATTTGGCAGAAGTGAATTACAAATAAAACTCCTACAAAATGAAAATCCATATAGAATATCCCCCCCCCCCGGTAACTGACGGGTCAAAATATAGGTCATGGGATTGCAATCGGAGATCACGATAGTCGTGCGAAGGAGAATGTAATGCCAGAAGCGCTGCACAACATGTATCGCAGCTAAAGCTAGTTTCTTGGCATGGCTATATCGAGTCTTTGTATCCATAATTTTTTGGCTAAGGTAATAAATGACATGTTCAATACCATTGTTGTCGTCTTGGACCAGCACCATACCAATAGTACCAGAAGAAGCTGCTAAGTAAAGGAAATAGTCATGATGGAAATTTGGTGGATGCAGTAAAGGAGCATTGATAGAACGTTATTTAAAGCATCGAAGGAGTTTTGAGCAACTTCATCCCACAGAAATGGGATCCTTGTTTTAAGAAATTTTGTAAAGCCCTTAGCGAGCTTCGCATAATTGGGAACAAAACGATGAAGGAAATTAACTTTCCCTTGTAAACTCTGCAATTGAGATAAAGAGGAGGGAGGGGGAAAATTAACGATAGCCTCAACTTTCAGAGTATTGAGACAGATTCCTTCTTTGTAGATGACAAACCCAAGTAATCTACTGGATTCAATGCAAAAGACACATTTATGCAGATTCAGGCGAATATTATAGTGTCAGTAGTAGAGAAAAATCTCTCGAAGGTGTGCAGGATGGTCCCGGTGCTTAGTTAAATGAGCGGGAAGTTCTTACAGGTAAGGCTGAATGATGTGCTTGATATCATGGAAAGAATACGACATCGCGTGTTGAAAAGTAGCACCAACATTTTTTAGACTGAAAGGGATCTTCTTGTAGATAAAATTTCCCCATAAATAGATGAATGTTGTCTTATGTTGATCAGCCGGTAGGATGTTAATCTAGTTATACCCAAAAAAAAGATCCCTAAAATAAAATATCTCACTCCCTGCGCATTCATCAATGATTTTGTCAATGAAAGGAGGGGGATAGTTATCTGTTGGGCAAGCATGATTGATTTCTCGATAATAAACACAGACGTGAATATTACCATGCTTTTTATTGACAGGGACGATATTGGACACCCAATCTGTCAAAGAAATTGGATAGATGAATCCATCCTTAAGAATTTTTTCAACTTCTCCCTTTATAGGGGCTACCTTTCTAGGATGCATGGGATGAAGTCACTGATGAACAAGTTTCACATTAGGATAAGTCATTATTTCGTGCACCACTATACTCGGATCGATTCCAAGCATTTCCTCATAGGACCATGCAAAGACATCTCAAAATTCTTGAAAGAGACTGGTGTAAATCTTGATCTCATCTTTCGAGCAAGTTACCCCGATGTGGATGTTATTGACAATTCCTAGTTTCACATAAATGTTGATAGGAATTTTTGCAGTGATGCTCCCCATATTCCCCTCTGAAAATACCTCATGTGTTGACATGGGTATCGGAAGTGGACAGTTCGGAGAATGGGGAGCGCAAGTTTTGAGACACAACTGAATTACTCCAAGGCTCGGAAGAAACGAAGAATGATGATGGGTATCGTCCCAGGGTGTTTCCTCAAGAGACATGGCTTCCATGATACTTTCATCGGAGGGAAACGTGTTTTTCAAGGGATCTGAAGAATCCGAAGAACCACGCCAAGGAGATTGGGAGTGCGCTTCAAAATGCATACTAGAAATAATATGATCAGAATCAAGAGCCGAAGCCAAAACAATTTCACAATAATTGACTTCCATAGGGCTTAATGACATGACATCGCCGAAAGAATCAATAAAATTATGGGAAGGGATGATCCAAGGATCGGAGGAAGTAGAGATCATATTGACCTGAGTGGTATTTGGTGGCGAAAGAGAAAAAATACCCATCAATGCAAAATCTTCAAAAATTCTTGCCCCCACACTCTCATAGGGTGTGGTGGTATGCTCCACATATGGCACATTTCCTTCTGAGGAATAAGAAGAAAAAAATACAATTGGTTGACTGTGATAATCTTACCTTCATGCAGGAAACGAAGAACATGAAATAGAGTGGACGACACACAAAGCATAACGTGAGTCCAACTGTGACCGAGTAGAATATTATAATTGAGTTTAGCATCAACGACTTCTACTTCAACACTAAACATTTTTCCTTCCAACGTGATAGGAAAGTTGGGGAGAATACCAAAAGGATGAGAATCCCTTCGATCGAAAGCCTCCAAAGTGTTCATAGATTGGTTAAGGGCCAGAGAGTCGATGGCTTTCCAACAAGACACAAACATGATGCAAGTGGATGCACCCTCATCCACGACTGGCCAATAGATATTATTTCCATTAATAATAACTTGAATAAGGAAAGAAAACTGATGGGTGAGACATGGAACATGATTTTATAGATCAAAAGTAATGAGATTTGAATCAGTTGGATCGATTCCTCCTATGGTGGATAGCAGCAATTTCCACTTTGAAGGACATCTCTGAAGAACATCTAACGCAGACATAGTGGAAGTTGTCTAAGCCAAATCCACAATATTATAATGTTGAGTAGCGCGAGCATTTGGATTATACAGGGATTTTTGAAGCACACCTTTAGAAGGTAATCAGACAACGTGATCAGAACTAGGCCTTTCAATATGAAGAGGGCCAAAAGCAGGTAGGGTAGGAGTAGGAGCATCGGAAATTTCTTTCCCCACCGACTGATGCAAATTCGAATAATCTTTAGATCTGGTAAATATGGAGACAGGCGCAACACCATTCATCATGAACACTTAGAAACCAAAAGAGGTGGAAAATCAGGGTTGTTCTACCATTTGAGTTTGCTAAGATGGAAATGTTTCTTTGAGTATAGCCAGAGTTCCTTGAGTACCTTTTAGTAAACGACTCACGTAAGCCCATTGTGGACAGTCCTTAGTGTAGTGTTCATCATCGTAGATTAGGCAAGGGTACTTAGGCTTGCGCTTAGTTCCATCATCAGTACAAGGTTTAGGGGAATCCTATTTTTGGGCTTCGGATTTGGATTTTCCTTTTCCCTTGTTTTTAAATTTAGAGTATTTTTCGACTGTGGTAGACTGAATGGAGTTAACCACCATATTTTTTCTAGGATACGAAGGATTCTGTAGGACAAAATCGAAAGAGGAAGAATATTTCTGCTTAGAAGAAGATGAATACATCCAAGAAGTCTGGGAAACAAAACCAATGACGTTGTCAACAGGTGGTGTCATTGAAGCTTTTGAAGTTTCAGACTTGGATTCCAGGTGTAGAGGATTAGGTAAGAGATCATATAACGTGCCAGATTGGGAATAAACCAAATCAAGATACTGAGCATGAGCAATGTCTTGTTCTTTCGTGACAGCTGCCCCCATAGCGATTTCCTTGGCGATCTTGTAGGGCCATAATTGTAATTTACGGATAAATTATGCTTCCCTAGACAAGTGCTAGTCTAGAACAACATGTGAAAGACTATACTACCATTCCTCCTAACTCAGAATATATACACAGAGAGGATTGGAGGCTTACTTGTTCAATCGATTCCAAATGGCTCCTTTTGTTGCTTCCACTGTAGCTTCAAATTCAAGTGGTTTGTTCGCTAAATTCTTCCTGCAAGAAAGAACACTGAAACAACATAAGATGCAATAATATAAATATCTATTCAAGCTATTCAGCTAAATTAGTAAAGCATAAACTACATTCATCAACTGAGATCTTACAATATGGAAAATCAAAGTTAACATAGATGCATGTAGGGAAAAATAAGAAGTACTCTTTATTGATGATAGAAGGAGAGGTTACAACCTAGTGACTGATTTGAAGTGACCTTCCAAAAGAGTTCCCAAGTCTCATCATAGCATAAATCTCTCCAGCAGCAGCTCCACAAATCAAACTCTCAATTGAAAATTATCCATCATTTCTCTACTCAAATTATTCCTCCTCAAACACTTAGATCTATGTTCAATTTATAGATGAACTGTAGGTTGTTTTGTAATCAATAACTTTCCAAAAATAGGCAATACATGTTTCCAGTCATGTAGATGTCAAATGGACACTTGGATCCGAAGCTTGACACATGTGAACTCTTCTAGAAGGCACTAGCCAAGTGGAGATTCTGGAACAATGAGAATTTCCCTCTCAATGTGACCAACACACATTTTAATGTCGGGAAGTGCTTTACAGCGCAGCCTTGCATGGGGCTACCTACATATGCAACGCACTTATGCCCCTTAGAGCCTGCGTTAGTGAGCTCTCATATGCTAAATATTAAGCTTCAAAACATGGAAACCTTTGCTTGATGAAAGTCCTGTTTGATTTTTCTTGCTTCTTGTCTTAAAGCATATAGCAACTAAGATGATAGGGAATGATAAACCCTTGATCATCGGTCCTGGAGATGATGCCCAATCAACCAGGTCATTGGGAATGGTGCCCAAATTGACCTATAACAAATGCCCCCTAAAGCATGAGATCCAAATAATAAGAACATTTGATTGAGATGCTTTACACTGTGATGAGCCTAGAAACAAAGCGGAGTGGTCACCTGCATCAATATTACAATACAGTACATCATGATATATCCTCTATTGATCATAATTTATGAGGGTAGGCATTCCAATAGTTAGCACATAAACAATCTAATAACATGTACATAACTCAGAAATTCATCTAAATTGGAATGTTTCCCAGATGCAGACATGCCTACAGAAATAGGCCCATGTTTTGGATGAAAATCTGTATGTAAGGTCACTGTACAGATGATGTGCACAACAATCTTGAAATCGTAGCTCGGATGGCTGAAACTAGATCCGGGGTATTCTTATCTCGTTCACTCGATCATTCAGGTACAAGTCTAGCCATGCGAATATATGATTTGTAGTCAGACATGGAAATACATCATTTGATTACTAGCCAATGATGTGAGCTGTTAACAAACGTGAGAGAACCACCATTAATGTCAATGGCCCTCAAGGTACTGCAGTACATTTCATAAGGCGTGAATAGATGATTTGATGTCAAACACCAAACAAAATCTTTCGGTCAAAGGTCCGGAAGTGAGGATCTTGTCGATGCTGTAACAAGCCTCATGGTACTAGAATCTGATGTCTCTAAGTGAACTTCCTGGATATTGATTTTTCGTCGACAGGAAGTCACCTTATTGTAAAACTGGAGTTATTGATTTCGGAGAAAAGGGTATGACTTGATATAGCAATCTTCAAGGATGACAGTCATGAAAATAAAGGTTTATGAGTATTGCAGAAGGATGAGTTCTTAATCACTGGATGACTTCTCTTGAACATATCGGCGACACTGTGATGAGTTGGCAGCATTGACCCAAAACTGAAGTGAAGGTATGATGAACCATAGGTGTGAATGAACCGTCAAGATGATTACCCAACCCAAATAGTCATGGACATGGAGTGAAAGAAGTGTCATGTTCAAGAGTGAATTGCTACCAAAAAGAAACTTTGCTTACTTTTCCCCAATTTTTCTCTGTCATTTGTCGACCAGTACCTATTTATTTTTTAACAAGCTTGAGGAGGATAACATTTTCACGATCTATAATTCAACCCTTCGGGCGAATAAAGTATTGCTATTTAATAATTTAACGAGTCTAGCAATGAATGAAACTCTATTCTTGCCATGATCAACAAGCCCATTGCTATTTTATGTTTTAACGAGCTTAACGACAGTGATAGCCCGGTCCTTTTTCATATTTAGAGAGTCTGAAAAAGAGGATGAAAGAGAACTCCAAAAGTACTTTTTCGTAAATTTGACTCTCAGATCCGAAAAAGTGTAAAATAATATCTGAAAGAACCGCTTTGGTCATGTTTAACCAAGGTATTCCTTTTTTGTAAATAATCCAACTTAGTCCAGAAAAGAGTTAAAATTATATTGAGTAGATATCAATTGATTTACTTTAACGAGCTCAAAAATACAAGTGCTCGGAAAACTTTTCACATTATCGGAGTCTGAAAAGAGCTGAAAGAAGACTCAAGGGGTTCCTTTTTTGCTGTTATAGAAGCTGGAAAAAGAGATAAAAGTGCGCTTCAAATCCTTTTTCATTTTTAACAAAGCTCGAAAAATAAGGAGAAAAAGTATGCTTTGTGGTCAAATCATTCTTAAAATAAATCTGCACGACTAATATGTTCATCAATTGTAAAACATGTTTCACAACAACATCAAATGGATTAAAAATACTTGTTTCGTGATAAAAACATAATAAAACCATAGTCATAGCAATAAATTTAACTTGAAAATCATTAAATGACTATTAAAAGTAGTTTCACTATTCATTTTTACCATTCAATAGTTACCATTTTCATTTTGGAGCTCTGAACCTGATTTTTCCCCCGAACTTCAGTCGTTGATTGTGTGCAATTGGTAAGAATGTTTTAAATGCCCCTTACAAGAGAAGATGCCCCCCAAGCTTCATTTCATTCATCTAAGTAGATTACTAGTTACTAATAGCTAGATGGAATGAAGGTTCATTATAGGGGGGGATTTGTTTCATTTTTTAACAAGCTTGACATAGGAAAAAAACTACGCTCCTGACCTATTTCATTTTTTAACAAGGTTGACACAGTAAAAGAACTATCCTCACCACATGTTTCATTTTTAAATGAGGTTGACACAGTAAAAGGAACTATCCTCATAGGAAGTTGTTTCATTTTTTAATGAGGTTGACACAAGAAAAAAAAAGAACTATCCTCATAGGTACTTGTTTCATTTTTTAACGAGGTTGACACAGTAAAAGGAACTATCCTCATAGGCACTTGTTTCATTTTTTAATGAGGTTGATACAAGAAAAAAAAGAACCATCCTCATAATCTGTTTCATTTTTTAATGAGCTTGACACAGTAAAAAGAACCATCCTCATAACTCTATTTCATTTTTTAACAAGGTTGACACAGAAAAAGAACCATCCTTATAACCTGTTTCATTTTTTAACGAGGTTGACATAGTAAAAGAACCATCCTCATGGGAACCTGTTTCATTTATCGAGGTTGACACAGGAAAAGAACTATCCTCAACACATGTTTCATTTTTTAACGATGTTGACATAGAAAAAGAACCATCCTCATGGGAACCTGTTTCATTTATCAAGGTTGACACAGGAAAAGAACTATCCTCAACACTTGTTTCATTTTTTAACGAGGTTGACACAAGAAAAAAGAACTATCCTCGTAACTCTGTTTCATTTTTTAACGAGGTTGAAATAGAAAAATAACCATCCTCATTGTGCAATTGGAGTAGTGAGTGTGCTCCGGAAAAGACATAGTCAAACATAATCGTCATTAAGGGAGTTTGATGAACACAACAAATGATAAGTTATAACATGCATTGACGGGTCTTCTCCAGGGTTTTCATTGAATTTAGGAATGTTTGAGGGTAACATATGTGGTATCACTAGCCACCAAGGAGGGGAACCAGATAAGATTCGAGATGATGACATGGGTGAAGTCAATGGACAAAACATCCAAGATGAAGCAACAACAGATGTTGTTGTAGCTGAAATAGATGGTTCAGTCTAGGATGTTATCTCAACCATGGTCAAATTACCCAATGTATACCCTATATAATCTATGAGAACTTAAAGTGAAACGAGATCAATAATAGCAGAGGAAGGTGATTGAGGAAAATACTCGTACAGGTAAAGCTCCTACCAAAAATGAGTTGGAGTTAAAGGTGTCTCGTCTTGTATATTTCTTCAATCAAAATCAAACCAGGTGGAAGAATTTCGCCGTCTGGCACAAATTATATTTCAAGTGGTTGACTGTGCGATATGGGAGACTCAATGGCTACAATAGATTTTGGAGTGACCAATACAAGAACAACTTCTGGTTGTTCAACTTCGGGATCAAGAATTTCTCCACTTAGGGAATATAGCAACTGGAATATAAGGGGATGATAGACCCTATTTCATTGGTCTTGGGGATGATGTTCAGTTTGACCAATAAAAACTGCCCGCTAAAGCACAATGGGATCCAGATCAACTTCCAGTTGAACAACGTCAGGTTCGGGAGGTATGGTCTCACAGATTGGATGGATCATGACCACAAGTAGCTGTGAGGACTCTGTATTGACAACAATATAAAAACTAGGATTTGTAGAAACAACTTGTGCCAACTCTAGTTTATGGGAAAAAGATGTTTCACCGAAGGTAAGAATTGAACTTGATTCAGTAGATCATGATCGCCTCCACCTACCAGAAGTAAATTTCGGTGGTAAAGGTGGTTTTAAAGCTAATCTACGTGAATGACGGGGAATAGGATTGTGTTCTTCCACAATTACTAATTTATTTTATCCAAAAAAAAATAAACAAAAAGAGGGTAATGCTAGGCAAAATGGTTTACCAAGAAACTGTGAACTACAGAATACCTCCTGGCGAACCAAGAAGTACGGGCAGCTAATCTCCCTGATTGCTATGTTCGGTGTATCAAAATTTCAAGGCGGTTGACTCGGTTTACTATGGATGGATAGCACCTAAAATTTGTCCTCCCAAATATACCCGAAGTTACGTGGAGGCCCAAGTCCGTATTAGCACTTTCTAATGCAAAACCGCACAGTGAGAGCACAACTTATCATACTATAACACCACTTGATATACCTGAAATAACATGGACGAGCTACGATATACTTACGTACGTGGCGTGAGGTATCACAATCAGAATGTATCGTAGACAAGTTAACGACAGCTATTGTGTTTTACGACGTCGAAACACGTCTCTAGCCTAAACCTTCTAAATGTTATTGTTAGTGTTCCAAATCGTTGTTAAGTAAATTGAGATTTATTTTATGTTGATCTTGCTTAAAAATTTTCCTTTCAAAGGTTCACCACGATTCAGATGTGTATGAAATTCCTAAAATGCAGCTAAGAATGATAAACAAACTTTCACTTTCAGCTTTTTCAATGAAGAATCTAGCTAATAAGGGAAGAGAGCAAATAATTTGAGAGCAAACAAATCTATGAACAAAACAAATCAATGAATCTGAAACTAAATGCAGATTTCCTAATGTTCCTTTTGCAAAAAACACACAATCCTACATGCAAAAGCAAGTTTTTCTTTTCAGTTTCCTTAATGTTATGAATGCAGAAAAGAAACTAGGTGCACTAGATCAATAATCAAATGCTTTTTACTTTCAAGAAACGAAGAATACAAACGAAAATTTCTCTTTTGAAGGAAAAATGAGGATTTCAACAACAGTTTCTCCTATCAAGTAAATGAATATTTTTCGACAATTTCCTATTTCGAAAGAAAATGATTCTGAATGCGACCATAAAAAGTACTTTGAAATCAACTTGTCAATGATAAAGAAAAACTTTTTTAAAACAACATTGAACAAATTTTCAGTCAAAGGAGAAGAAGTATATAGAGTCATTGGTCAATTGACCATCAAATTTTTCAGAACACAATAGCAAACAAAACTGAAGCAAGTTACAAATTCAAATTCAAGGGAATTTGGTCCCTTTCAGTAGCCAACATAGTCTCCAAGGGGAGACAGTGCTCTGCAACGTAGGCTTGGAAGGGAGACAGTGCTCTGCAAAGCACTGTGCCCTGACTAAGGGTGTGTTGGGCGTAGTAAACAAAGAAAAAGCTACTATTTGCCTCACTGTCTTTGTAAATTAAGCTCTGAAAAATTCTAATATTTATGTGAAACAGCTACTGGGTGGATTTAGAAATAAAATCAGAGACTAAAACACCTAGAACTAAGAGAAATTCTATCCCCAGCGGAGTCAACATTTTGTTGGGCCAGAATTGTAATCTACGGATAAATTACACTTCCCTAGACAGGTGCTAGTCTATAACAACAGGTGAAATACTATACTGCCATTTCTCCTAACTCATAATAGATATACAGAGAGGATTGGAGGCTTACTTGTTCAGTCGCTTCCAAATGGCTCCTTCTGTCGCTTCCACTGCAGCTTCAAATTCAAGCAGTTTTTTGGTTGAATGCTTCCTGCAAGAAAGAACACTGAAATAGCAGAAGATGCAATAATATACATATCTATTCAAGCTAGTTAGCTAAATCAGTAAAGCATAAACTAAATTCATCAACCAAGATCTTACAATATGGAAAATCAAAGTTAACAGAAATGCATGTAGGGAAAAATAAGAAGTACTCTTTATTGATGATAGAAGGAGAGGTTACAACCAACTGACTGATTTGAAGTGACCTTCCAGCAGAGTTCCCAAGTCTCATCACAACATAAATCTCTCCAGCAACAGCTCCACAAATCAAACTCTCAATTGAAAATTCTCCAGCATTTCTCTACTCAAATTCTTCCTCCTCAAACACTTAGATCTGTGTTCAATTTATAGATGAACTGTAGGTTGTTTTATAATCAATAACTTTCCAAAAATAGGCAAGACATGTTTCCAGTCATGTAGATGTCAAATGGACACTTGGATCTGAAGCTTGACACATGTGAACTCTTCTAGAAGGCATTGGCCAGGTGGAGATTTTGGAACAATGAGAATTTCCCTCCCAATGTGACCAACGCACCTTTGAATGTCGGGAAATGGTTTGCAGAGTAGCCTTGCATGGGGCTACCTGCATATGCAATGCACTTAAGCCTCTTAGAGCCTGCGTTGGTGAGCTCTCATATGCTAAATATTAAGCTTCAAACCATGGAAACCTTTTCTTGATGAAAGTCTTGTTTGATTTGTCTTGTTTCTTGTCTTAGAGCATATAGCAACTGAGATGATAGGGAATGATAAACCCTTGATCATTAGTCCTGGAGATGATGCCCAGTTAACCAGGTCATTGGGAATGGTGCCCAAATTGACCTATAACAGATCTGATTGAAGAATGATTTGGTGAACCATTTGGTCAAAATTTGATCATGAATTTCAAATTTGATCAAATGACGATGCCATCTCCATTCATGGATATGATCGAAGATATGCATATCAGTATCTTGTTTCAAGGATGTAAGGAGGTGAGTTCATGTTTCATAATGAACAGGTAACTGAAATCTTGTAGGAAAAGCCATAGATAAAGAATTGAAGTCTTGAAAAGTTCCACGAGGAAGCTCAATGTACCACTTCACAACGGCACCATTCAAATTCTTTTGAAAAAGATGCAGATGGAGAGAATCATCAACCCAGGAATTGGAGGAACACTAAAGATGGTATGTCATAACGTGTGCTTGGGGGTCTTCTCCAGACTTGCCTTCAAATTTCTTGTGATCGCTTGGAATCTTGGTAGGAACTGGAAGCCAATATGGATTATGGAGAATTGGGTCATTAGTTAATATTGACACATTGGGAAGTTCCAACGTCACAAGAAAAGGAAATTGCAGATTGAAAGGCATGATGTTCGGTCTTTGATGCAGGCCCATTTGTGGATTCGAACCAGGTTGGGAGAAATTATGCCCCCATGGGTTTTGTCCAGAAGGATTTTTCCCATAAGGATTTTCTCCATAAGGATTGAAACCTTGTGGATTTTGACCATATCCTAGTTGTTGACCAAAAAATGGATTCTGACCTGTAGCAGACCATTGAAGTCCAGCCTTAGCATAATTTGCAACCTATGGATTTTTTTGCTGTTGAAAGTTCTAGAATGAAGTGCCTTGTGGCTGACCCTGTGAACCGAAAAGGTAACCTTGGGAACCCCACGGTTGACCTTGTGAGCTCAATGGTTGACCTTGAGGCTATTAGATGATACCCTAAGGATTGGATGTCATGATACCTTGTGGTTGCTGAGGTTGGCCAGGTTGCCCCTGATAACCACATTGGCTTGGTTGAAAAAATATTTGAATTGGTTGAGACAAGGCTTGTACTTGCTAGAAAAAAGGCTGACCTTACTAAAAGTAAGGTTGACCTTGTTGACCAGAAGGTTATCTCTATTGAGAGTAGGAAAACTGACCTTGATGGGCGAAAGGATCATTATATTGTAAATAAGGCATTTCCTGTTGCACATAAGGTTTACCTTTTGGCCCATAAGGTCGTTGTTGACTAAATATAGGCCCTTGCTGATACGCATAAGCCCCTAACTGAATACTAGACTGCCCTTGAAATCCTTGTGGATTCACCAATGGGGTCTGCAGATGCTAAGAACAAAACAGGACATAGAACTACTCGTTGAGTATCTGAATCTGCAAAAATTGTTGATACTGATCATATATTAACCCTGTTGGACCAGATGATCCAGAAGGCATAGGGATACTACCGACAGTTTGAGAAGAGCCTAGGATGTGAGTTTGTAATACACTCATAGATGGTCCACCGGAGGATTAAGAGACATTCGATAAGGATGGCCCTCCACCATAAATTGGAGTCGAGGGAATCGACATGGTAACACTGATGGGAGGAGCTGAAAACACTGACGCAAATAGTTGGTTGCGTGGGAACAGACGTAATTTTTTCTTGAGCAGGGATGAAAATAGACATGTTGGATGCAAGAAAAATAGGGGAAGATACCACAGTATTCTACCAGATAGTATTGTAATACAAAGGCGTGGCACTCTAAATACACGAAACTAAGTGTTCCAATGAGGTGTAACCTTGAGAAATGTATAACTGGGTGGAAGACTGAGAGGTTTTCCCCCCATGTGGAAATCCATGAGGAGGGAATTGATGTACCTCATATAAAGATTCATCCACACAACTAATAGTGCTTGAAACCTCAAGGGAAGATGAAACCTCTCCTTTAGAAGCCATTGGTGGAAATAACTGACGAGCGGCAGTCCGAGATGTATGTGGCGAATGTACGAATGGTACACCAGGTGTATCAAACGGACTATAGGGTCATTCAGGGTAGATCTCTATGAAATCAAATAATGGACTGCGAGGAAATTAAATATAGCTTGTAGGATCATCAGGAGGAGATCGAGTAGCAAGAGTTTGAACACTCGGAAGAATGGAAAACTCATCATTTTTAGTTCCAGTTGATGGCGAAGAGTCAGAAGAGACTTGTGATGTTGTCCCTTCGGAGGAGGATGATGAAGGGGAAGTTGAACTTGATGGTTCAGCCATGATGATTTTATCTTGAAAAGAAAAATATGGAAAGAGTTGATTAATTCAAGGCTTTAAAAACTATATTCATAAGGAATTACTCATGATGTGGCCAAAAATATCTTAATGGGTAAGCCATGTGATTGTGGGAAGTTAATTTTAGAACTTAAAAACAAAATAAATCAAAAAGGGTGAACTAGGAATAAAGGATTATCAGGTATCTGTGAATTGCAATATACACCTTAGTGATCAAATAAAAGAGAAATGACCAAGGACTTAACGTACGATAGCCAATCTCCTTGAATGTTGTGTTCGGTGTATCACATCTACAAGGCAGCCGAATCAGTTACCAATGGAAGGCTTGCAGCCTAATGGTGTCTCCCAAAATATACTCGATGGTACGTGGGAGTCTAAGTCTATAGTAGTGTTTTTTGATGCATAACCATTTGATGAGAGTGTCCCAAATATACTTATCATACGTCAATATACTCCCATATGTGGGACGGGATATCACCCCCAGGTTGTAATGCAGACTATTAGCAACATCTCCTACATTTTACGATGCTAGAACACATCTCTAGCCTAGACCTCTAAATTTGATTCGTTAGGTTCCAAATGATCATTAGGTTGATTGAATAAATTTTAGATTTTATCTTGAATTAGGTTTTGGTTTCAAAGTCGTACCGATGTCACCTTAATTCATAGGATGCAGCTATATGAGAAAAACACTCATTCATTTCGATGAAAGCTACATTAATTGGGAAGAAGAATTTCATACAATCAACGCAGAAAGAAAACAAATGCAGGGAATCACATTTCGCTATTTCTTCAAGTGCATAATCTTAAAAAAAAGGAAAAAAATTTCACTTTCTTATCTTTTACTAAATGCACTAGAAGGGAATCAAAATGAAATTTTTCATTTTTAACGCAAAAATGAAAGAATTTTTTTTTAATAAGAAAAATGAAAAAAAATTGTAAATTTCAATCCAAAAGTAATCACTCCCTTTGATTACTAATGAAATCTCTCAGAATGCTACAAGAGACAAAGATCCGAAAATCAAAGAGAGACCCAAACTCATTTCCTGAAAACAAGACACTCTTCGTTTTTACACTGATCAACACACAAAGAGGAAGCTTCTATCGAAGGCAAGCAATGTGATCTATGCTTGTTGGCGAAAAGAGACTCAAATTCACACAGAGTTAACACTTGAAATTTCTAATCGCAAGAATCAACTGAAAAACAAACTCAATCACCCAAAAATCCTAAAAGATATGATAATATTTGACTCAATAAGAGGTCTGGAAATTAAAAAAGCATGCACCCATTTGGAGGACTCAAAAACACCTATAAATTCTAGGATGATAAGGATGCATGGCTCGAAAGAGCGAAGACCCGAGATATGAAAGTTGAGGCAAAGACGTCATTGAACAGAGAAGAACAAGAGTTATTTCAAGAAGGAAAGAAACTCAAAAGGACAAGACACACTCATCAGTAATAGAAAGAAACCCTAAAAACATACACACAGGAATTGGCATGCCTATGAGGCTACACCCCATGCTACAAGAGGAAAAGTGTGATTGTGGTAATACATTTAGCATTGATCGGCGCATCTGTCAGAAAAATAACAACGTCGGTCAAGGGAAATGGTAAAAAACACACGGGTTTTCTTAAATGGAATCAGGCTTATCAATTCAACATAGAGATAAATGACTGTAAGAAGTTACAAAAGCCACAAACAAAAGGATATGGACACTCAACAGAAGATTGAAAAAAAAATGAAAAATAAAGAGTGAAAACAAGAGACTAAAGGTAATGAGTCCCCAGTGGAGCTGCAATTTTTTTTGCAGGAAAATCCTCTCTATAGACAGAGATGATCCCTCTAGCCCTAGGATGGGTCTAGTAACAAAGGGAACAATCTAACACCTACTTTCCTAGATTGCAAATGAACACAAATCGTATGGAGATGGCCTACCTCGATATGATGTTGCTCCTCGTTCAAGTCCTTTAATCCTTTGCTCTTCTTAGTTAGATCCTCGTCATCACCAATGCTTAGTTACATGTACAAGATATAAAACAACACAAAACATGAAAGGACAACATATATTTTAAATAAACAATATATCTAGTTGATCAAGGAATACTGCAAATCTAAGCATGCATCATGGACAAGAGTGGAAAGTAAGAATCAATTGTACTATATTAATATAAGAGGAGGAGTTACAACTTGTGCCTTGATGTTGAAGCTCTCCTTCAACGGGTGTAGATCCAGGCACGTCTCTAAAAGCACTCATTTCAACTTGGTACTAAAAGGCCAAAGGTCTCACCTCTTCTTCAATGCCTATAGCAACAATTCTCTCTCTGTTGTTCTTCTATCTCTGTTTTAACTAGAGAGGCATGGTAAGATTTCCATTTTATAGCAAGGGAAGAGGGAACATGGATCCACTCAAAGTGGGGAAATGGCTTATATCCTTGGGTAGTTCCTATTTTGTAGGAACAAGAAGCCCAAAGGGATAATCTCGACTCTATCCCCATGAAAAAACAACCAGCTCTACACTATCCCCATGAACAAACAACCAGCTCTCCGCCTACGAAGCTTCTAGATCACGAAGCTTCATTTCCTTTTTAAAAAACTTTCCAGAAGTGGATCGGCGTGGGTATGATCTCCATACCATCATCAATCGATGCTACTTACAAAATTAAGATGAGTCATCGAAACAGGTGAGACAAATAGGGGACACATTGCTCCAAATAACTATGTTTTTGAGTAGCTACTCCAGGAATGGTTCATAAAGAGTTTGTTTTTCATTCTATAAGGGATATAATGGCATATATTTATGATGAAAAGAGACACATGTATCATTATTTAAGGTACTCTAGGATTCAAGAATAGGGAGTATAGGGGCATTCCATCAAGACTATGTTTGTCTGATGGTAAACCTATGTCAATAGTTAGTGCATGCTTTCATTGATACTCTCTCGCTTTTGTTTTTTATTGTACTTTTGTTTCGGTGATTTTTCCAAACTGTCGCTTTTACGCACCTTCACTTTCACGAGTTTTTCTTTCATGTTTTTGATTGTCGACTTTGCTTTCTTTCATCTTAATTGGTGTCTTTTCATGTTTTTTTTTGTACATTTAAACTAATCCTAATATTTCCATTTTTTTCTCCTCCCATCCCACCCACGGGTTTCGAACCGGTGACCTTGGAGACGGAGTGCCTTAAGAGTGCACCCCCATCACCAACTTCTCTACACCACGTGGGCCGTGTCTTTTCATGTTATCTTGGTTACAGAATGTTTTTTTTCACCGTCATTTACATGTCGTAAGTGTCGTTCACATTTTTCTCTTTATATATCAAATGTCGTATTTTGGCACAAGAAGTGTTAATTATCATGTAAGGTGGAGTTTTGGCTTGTTTCAAGGGGTAAATTTGGTGTTGTTGAGTCCTACTATTCATGTAGACATGTTTTACACTCATTCCCAAAGTTCCATTCATTGTCACACGGGTGTCGTCACTTTCGTTGGAAAGTGTATCTTTTGTGTCGCACTTGGAGAGGTGTGTTGCATTGTTGTCACATTGAGGGCGTCACGTTGTTCTTGTTTTTTTAGTGAGAAATGTTCTATCGTCAACTCTTCCAAGCATGTGATCATGAACTAGTTTTTTCTCTACTCACTTGAGACTCACTGATCCCACACTTAGCCTTATCCAGAAAATTTTGTTCTCTGGGAAACTTGACTTCACTCAACCTTCTTTGCCTCTCAACCCTCAAGCCCTCAAATTTCCTCTTGTAAATTCACACTCCAAATTATCAGTGCTTAGCCTCAGTCATTGAGCTCCAAAACTATGCAATCCTTGCCTCCAGCCAACCTTCTTTGTGCACTACGCAACCTCAAGCATCAAGCCCCAACCTTGAGCTCTTGAATTGTTCAACTATGTAATTTCTTGGCTTCTCTCCCTCCAAAAATATGCATATGGAAAATTCAAGCTCAATCCTAAAGCTTGAGGCCTTGAATGCTACAACTACACAATCTCCTATCTTGTTCTCCTATCTAAACTGCACATTGGGCAACTTCAAGCCTCAATATTGACCTCTCAAATTCCTTAACTACACAGTCACTCAGGCCAAACCTTCATAACTGTGCATTGTGCAGTCTCAATCCTCAAGCCTTCAGCTTAAGCTCTTAAGTCCCTCAACTATGTAGTCCTTCTTCCCAAACTTCCAAAACTGTGCATTTTGTAGTCTCAAGGCTCAAGCCTCCAACCCGATTCCTTGAGTTCCTCAACGACGCAATCCTTTAACCCTAGCCATATTGAAATACGCATTGTTCAGTCTCAAGCCTTAGTCCTGGACCTTGGCCTCTAGAACTACAAAATAACTTAGTGAGAAACTCAATCAATCGTTAGTTCCATCCCTAATAATTAATTTCATGAATAATATTAGAATAGGGTTTTATCAGACTAATGTTGTCTTGTCATGGGTTGATTATAGTCGCAAGTATTCTATTATGTCATGATAGGCATGATGAAGGAGATGGTGAAGTAGAACATACTAGAATACACCTAAGGAGCTGATGATCTACATGAGAATATTAGTGTTTGTTGTGCTAAGATCCAATTCAGAATATAAAAAAATTGCTTGAGGATAATGAGGTTAATTGCAAGTTTAACATGAGTTTTTATGTGAATTTCATGAGCAAATTAATATAAAAAAAATATTGAACAACAACATCTACAATACATGAACATCACCATAACAGTAACACAACAACAAATGATGAAGGAGTTCACCCCACCTGGGCTACGTCTCCTTAGCCCAACTTCTGATGGCTTGGCCCTCTTCTATTATGCTCAAAAGTGTGATTACATATGTTTACAATGCTCAAACAGCTTTGAAAATTGTTCCAGTATCTCCAGCACCCCCAAAAAGGCCTCTGTAGCCTCTTTCTGCCTCGAATTTTGTAAAAAACTAACTTAGTTACAACTTCCCAAAGTTTTTTCATTATTCGCTCCACATTTTCCCCAAAATCTGGCACCATCCTACAAATCTGCTTGGAATCCAGCTAACTAAGCACCAATTTCAGCGAAAACTAGGTGAAATTGTCAGAGAACTTAAATTCCAAATAAGGCCTTAAATCTGGATTTCAAACCTTATCATTATATGGTTAATAATTTTTTTTATATATATTAAAACCCATGCATTTGGGCTAACCATTAGAATTGGCATTAACTATGGGCACGTGTTGGAAGTTGGTGGAGTGTGCAGTTATGGTTACGGTTAAGGACCATTTGGTTGGGGGGATGTGGGGCTAGACTCCTACCCGCGGTCTCGCCTCTGGCAGTGACAAGGGCTGGGGCTAGACCACCACCCGCTCCCCACATTGTGCATTGCATATGAAAATAAAAAGAAACGGAGCCTGATGTATGGCAAGGAACACAGCGCAAGGTGCAATGGAAATTATTTTGGCTTGTGGTTGTGAGGTCTTGTGTTCGACCCCTACAAGGTGTGGTTTGACCCTGAACATAATTTTGGTGGCCCTCAACCTGCCATGTGGAGGCCCTTGGTTAGGCCACGTGGTAGCCTATGGTTGGCCACCAAAACAACCAATCAAAAACTCACCACAAAAACCAATATAAACGTGCCACTTTGCACAATATGATTCAACAAATAAATTCCATTGACTGAGTCAACCTGCCACTGTGCATGCCCAGTCAGTTGTATAAACTGCTGACTAGGTTGTCCTGCATTTTAAAAAAAAAAAATTACTTGTTTGAAAATGTGGACAAAACGCATTTCTGGGAGCATATTGTGTCGATTTTTTGTGAAATGAGTTGTGCCAGATTCAGAATGATGAGATCTACGTGGTCATTTAAGCTCCACACCATTTCGAAAATTTTCATTTTTTAGCATAATTTTGGGCACCTAATCACTCCTCCCCATTGGAATCTTTTGGACCCCAAAAGATCACTTTCAGTGGTTCAACAGATGAGGTTACAGGTCCCTCACCTTTCCAATATCGATCCATTTAGCCTTGCTTGGATTTGTGCCTTTAACCCCCACACAAAGGTAGTATACACTACCTTGTTTTTATGTCATTGTTCTTTTGTCTAGAATTGTGTATTTTTGAAGCTCATCAAGGTATTCCAGAGAAAAATATTCAATAGAAGGAATCTGAGTCTTCTCTCCTTGACATTCAATCAAAGGAGGCTCATACAACCTCAAGTTCTCAACATTAACATAAAAGTAAATTTTCATGTATGAAGGAAAATTTAACTTGAAGGCATTTTCACCAATATTTTCCAAAATTCTGAAAGAATTATAACGGATTGGTTTCAGTTTTTTACCTTCCCCTTGAAGCCTCTCTTTTCTAATGTGAAGCCAAATTTCATCACCAACTTGGAACTTGTGATCTACACGATGCTTGTCGTGCCTTGCTTTGTACTTTCCTTGGCTCTTTTCAAGTTGATCTTGAACTGTTTGTTGTGTCAATTAGATTTGTTCTCTGAACTTCTTGTCTTTTTCTATGTCGCTATGTCCATCAATAGAAACATACTTGCCAAAAATGAAATTCAATGGCGATATAGCCAAGTATCCAAGACATGCCTCAAATGGTGATGTGTGTGTAGAGGAGTGTCTTGCACGGTTGTAAGCATGATGAATGTAGTGTAAGTTTTCATCTCATAACTTAGGATGCTTGCTGCAGTATCCTCGAAGAATATGTATGACTATTTGATTGACCACCTCCGTTTGACCATCTATTTGTGGATGAAAGGTTGTACTCTTCTTCTACATGGTATCCATCAAGTCCCACTAACATGATTAAAAATTCCCAACAAATCAAGAATCTCGATCACTAAAAATGGATGTGGGAAAACCAAAATAAACCCAAACATGTTGAAAGAATAAGTGAGTTGTTTTTTCAACTATGATTTTCTTTTTACATGGCATTAATATACACAACTTGTTGAACCTATCAACAATTAAATATAAATGATAATGGCCTATTTTTAACAATGGAAGACCTCCTAGAAAATCCATAGAAACACTCTCCCATGGACGTGAAGGTATAGGAAGTGGTGTGTACAATCCTAACTTCCTATTTCTAGGCTTACTGACTACACATAATGAACAACCTTTAATGAAATGTGACACACTTTCAAACATACGAGGCCAATAACAATACCTCTGAACATGTGCCATTGTTTTTCTTACACTGAAATGTCTAGCAATAAGAGAAGTATGTGCTTCCCTTATGACATTCACTCTCTCCCCTTTTGGAATACAAAGCTTGCCCAAATTATACAACAAGTTATTATGTACATGGTAATCCAATTCCTCTACATGGTTGCCTTGACTCAAGCTTGCATAAACATCTTCAAAGTCATTATCAAATGCATATTTCTTAATATAAATTTCATGCAAAACCTAATTATGCTTGAGTAAAGTAGTTGCACTAACAATAGGCCTAGAAAGCATATCAGAAACCTTGTTGTATATACCTTTCTTATACCTGATGACCAAGTGGAATTGTTTTAGGAAGCACATCCATCGAAACTGCCTTGACTATTGAAACTTAGTTTGTGATTGCAAGTATTGCAATGGTTGGTGGTCAGTGTGTATGATGGTTTCCTTTCCTATCAAGTATTGTTTCCACTTTTTCACACTTTGAACCAACACATAAAGCTCCTTTTCATAAGTAGGATAGCTAATCACTACAACATTCAAAGTTTCTAAATGAAATGAAATGGGCTTACCATGTTGCATAAGGATTGTGCACATGTCATTGTCACTTGCATCATTTTGAATCTCAAAGGGTTGTCTCAAGTCTGGTAATTGAAGTACTGGGGTTGAACTAATCTTCTCTTTCAAAGCATCAAATTATTTTTTATGATTTCCTCTCCACTGGAAGACCTTTTTCACACTAGTCAATGCATGCAGAGGAGCTTCGATAAAAGAGAAGTTAGCAATAAAATTACTCCAATATTGGGATGCTCCTAAAAAAATATTTACCTCAATGACTATCTTGGGCATTGGACAATTTACAATGACCTCAACCTTAGAGGGGTCTATCCTCAACTCACCTCATCCAACAATATGTCCCAAGTACACCAAAGAATTTTTACGAAACTCACATTTTGACATCTTCAAAAACAATTGTTCTTTCCTTAAGACATCAAGTACTTTTCTTACATGCATGAGATGTTCATAAAGTTATTTATTTAAAATTAAGATATCATCTAAGTAGACGATGAAAAAATCATCAAGAAATGGCCTTAAAACATCATTTATCACACGCATGAAGGTAGCAGGATCATTACATAGACCAAAAGGCATAGCAAACCTTCCAAACAAACCTTTATTTGTTTTGAATGTTGTCTTCCAAATGTCAGCTTCAACAATTCTAATTTGATGGTATCCAAACTTAGTAAAATACTTTTCATCTTTCAATTGATCAAGTAAATAATCTTTTCTAGGAAGTGGATAACAGTTCTTTACCACAATTTTGTTCAATGCATGGAAATCTACGCACATGCGCCACATTCCATCCTTCTTTTGAACCAAGACAATAGGTGACCCACATGGCGAAGTACTTGGTCAGATGATCCCTCTGTCCAACAACTCTTGAATTTTCTTTTTTATTTCATCACTCTCCATCACTGAAATCCTATACATGCCAATGTTAGGTAGAGGAAAATCTTGCTACAACTGTATTTCATGTTGGATTTCCCTCTTGGGAGGTAATCCCTTTGGCTCCTGAAACATCTCATTATTTTGATTAACCACTTCAATCAAATAATATTTCAACATTGGATCACAACCTTGAAATTATTAATATTTAACATCATTCTTTGGTTTAATCATAAGAAGCAAAAAATTCTTTCTTGAATTCTCTAGTCTTTTAATTTGCCCTGCATTAACTAATGAAAGATTTAGTTTCTTGCGATGAGATCTCACAATATACTCCACACTATTTTTGAACAAGTGGTACTTGTTTTCATGGTGATATCAGATGACTTTTATGTCATAGAGGTAAGGACTTTCCAAAACAATTCCTGAAATATCAAGCAGTACAACATCTAATTCGACTTCGTCAATGAAGTTTGTTTTGATTGCAAACCGAGGAATACACTTTCTTGTAACCTATAAATTTGTGTTCTTGCATATCCGACCCAATGGATTAGGTTTGTGACGAGGAATGGTTTCAAGATTAAGTTTATTGACTAAGTCTTCAGATATCAAATTGTCTTGAGACCCATTATCAAATAGTAGGTCGATTTCTGTATGTTTTGAAATAACCCTCACATGGAATAATTAAATCCTTGTTTCTTCTTTTGGAGTACTAGTGTGGAAATTTTATGAACTAGTGCTATAAATGGGTTCTTTTCCCTTCATAACCATGGTTGAAATTTTAGTTTCATCACCCGAGTTCGATCCCAAATCATGTTGAGTGGTTGCAGTTGTTTTTTGTTTTCCCTTGTTGTTGAATTTCTTGGGCCTCATCTCTAGATGAAGCTTCCAACAATGATCTTCATCGTGACCCTCGTTGGAACAATATTTTCATGCTATTTTATCTCCTTCATTTTTAATGGATGTATTTTTCTTTCCCTTTCCTTTCTCTCCACCCTTAAATGGATTCTATTTACCCTCTTCTAGAATGTTTTTCCCTCTTGCCTCAAGGTGAGTGGCTTGCACACAAACCTCATATAGTCTAGTGGGATTGAACATAAGGATAGTATTCCCTAGGTAGCTGTGTAAACTCCCTATATAATTTAGAAACATTTCTTCTTGCAAATAAAAACCTAACATAGTAGCCCTTTTTCTAAATTCTTGGATGTAATCTTGCACACTTTGACCTTTAAGTTATCTAAAGTTCTACCAATTCATGATGGATTTTTGCATATATGCTAGAGCATAAAATTGTCTTTTAATTGCAGCACTAAAATTAAACCAAGAGAGCGAGATATTACCATGTTTTTTCATCTCATATTGTGTCTTGGCTTCCCACCATACTAGTGCTGCACCCTGCAATCTCAAGGAAGCTAGTTGAATCATTGTATCATCATCTTGCAGGTTTTGAATTTCGCAGTAGACCTCCAACTGACGAACCCAATTGTTAAGCTTCTTTGCATTCACTTCACCATTATACATAGGCACCTCAAATTTAATATCAAGTTTTAACAAGGGTTGTTTACCAAATCCTTTTGAGGTAGGTTGGATTATTAATAAGGGTTTTAGTAGTGGAAGAGGATAAGATGAAGGTGAAGATGGTGGTGAGGATGATGGTGGAGTAGATGGTGGCTTATCACCATTTCCATTACCTCCTCCTCCTGGAGAACCCTCTCCTCTTGGAGGCCTAGGGCTTTCACCCTGCAACCTTGTGTTCCTCTCTTCATAGAGGACCTTCAACATCTTTGTCATGTCAAAGAAATCCTTCTCATAGTTTGACATGTTATCATTTCCTCCTTCATGAGACATGCTTACTTAAGCTTCGACTTCAACTGGAGGTGAATCTTGTGGTGGAGATTGTGGCAACTATGCCCTCCTTCTCATTTCTCCAACTAGGGAACCAACACCACAAGCTTTCCTTCCCCTCTCTTGAGCTTCAACCTTGTAAGAATTTAAACACTTGAAAAACTATTAAATCCTCCTTGCACAAGTAAACCTATTGCTTTGATACCAACTTGATATGAATGAGAATATTATTTTTTTCTATGATAATATACAATTTAGAATATAAAAAAAAATTGCTTGAGGATTATGAGGTTAATTGCAAGTTTAACATGATTTTTTATGTGAATTTCATGAGAAAAATAACATAAAAAAAAAACATTGAAAAGTGGCATCTAACAGACATGAACATCACCGTAATAGTAACACAACAGCACATGATGAAGGATTTCACCCCTCCTGGGCTACGTCTCCTTGGTCCAGCTTCCAATTTCTTGGCCCTCTTCGATTATGCTAAGAAGTGTGATTAAATATGTTTACAATGCTCAATCAGCTTTGAAACCTGTTCCATTAGCTCCAACATGCCAAAAAAATATTGTGTAGCCTCTTCATTAGGGGAATTTTGAGGTCTAAAATGGGCCTCCTGAGGAAGATGTACAATCAAAATTCAATTTATAAGAACCAATAACATTTTAGGGGATGTCATCATCCCTAATGGTTGAGGTGGCATTTCTTGAGTTAAAGGTACTTGTCACATTCTCAATGGTGGATAAAAAATCATGGTTAACCATGAGAGTGCTCTAAGTGCTTTTAAAGTCATAAATTAAAGTACTCATAATAAATGTCATTTCACACTTTTTGAATAAAATAATATTATTGTCATTTCATATTTCTTGAAAAAAACAATGCATATCCCTATACATTTATTATATTATATTATATTATATTTATATAGTATATTAAATACATGTTATTATACAATTTAAATAACATAAATTTTAATTAATAACATATAATATAATTAACACTACTACATTTGGCAGAAATTCCGACACTTGGTTCCGACGCTTTTGACCAAATGTCAGAAATTTCCCCAAATTTTTTCCATCTCGCCCGAAACCGTCGCTATACCGACGTTTATAGAAAAGTGTCGCAATATCGACACTTAGACAAAGTGTCGCAATTGCGATGTTTGGAGGCAACCGTCACAGTAGCGACGCTTTGTCTGCTGTCGGTATAACGACACTTATATGCGCGCTACATAAAAATGCGAAATTTATATACGCACTACATAAAAATGATTTTATTGTTTCGTATCCGTCGCAATAGCTACATTAACATCTGATATCACGCACGCATTCGCCCTCCGCTCTTGCATAACAGCATTCGCCCTCAGCTCTTGCAGAACAACATTTGCCCTCAACATTCACCCTCAGCATTCGCCCTTAGCTCTTGCAGAACAACATTCGCCCTCAGCGTTCTCCCTCAGCTCTTGCAGAACAGCATTCACGCTCAGCTCTTGCAAAATGGCAAGTTCTTACTGCAGGCTCTTCCTCCTATAGTAGGGTTGACTCTATTTGGGTTTTTTTGGTCAATTCCATTGGATTGTGTTAGGTTGTAGGGTTCTCTCTAGATGTCAAGAATCAAGATTCAATACCCTCTATTATCTTCATCACCCAATACAAGTTTTAAATTTTTCCCAAAGAAACGCTTATTAATTGGGCAGCCATTATTTCTCCCTTCTTTAAAAACCCTACATTTAAATGAAAACAAGCATTGCATTTCAACTACAAAAATATATTAGTGTTCAAATGTACATGTGTGCTACATTAACGTCTGATATCATGCACGCATTCGCCCTCCTCTCTTGCAGAATAGCATTCGCCCTCAGCTCTTGCAGAACAACATTCACCCTCAGCATTCGTCCTCAGCTCTTGCAGAACATCATTCGCCCTCAGTATTTTCCCTGAGCTCTTGTAGAACATCATTCGCCCTGCATTCACCCTCAGCTCTTGTAGAACAACATTCGCCCTACATTCACCTTTAGCTCTTGCAGAACAACATTCACCCTCAGCTCTTGCAGAATAGCATTCACCCTCAGCTCTTGCAAAATGGTAAGTTCTTACTGCAGGCCCTTCCTACTATAGTAGGGTTGACTCTATTTTGGTTTTTTTGGTCAATTCCATTGGATTGTGTTAGGCTGTAGGGTTCTCTCTAGATGTCAAGAATCAAGATTCAATACCCTTTATTATCTTCATCACCCAATACAAGATTTAAATTTTTCCCAAAGAAACGCTTATTAATTTGGCAGCCATTATTTCTCCCTGCTTTAAAAACCCTACATTTAAATGAAAACAAGCATTGCATTTCAACTACAAAAATATATTAGTGCTCAAATGTACATGTGTGCATCACTTGTGTAGGCTATTCCTTTTCCACTTTCACATTATCCAAGAATGTGTGCAGTATAGTTCATATTTTTTGTGATTTAGATTGCCTTGAAAAAGGAAAGGTAAATTATTTCCCATGGAAAAAGAAGGTTTTCCATTTTTATAGGTTGTTTGGACTTACTTGGAAAAATTTATGGTATGCCTTTCATATTATGTAGTTTAAATTTGAATTAACAGATTATTCTACATGAAAATATAATTACCTATGTGATGCCCTTCATCACTAATTAAAATTATAGGGTTTCAATTTCCTAGACTCTAACTCATCTGATCCTAAATTCTAGGTTCTCATTGGTGGATCACTCTTCCATTGATTTCCTTTCCCTTTGGATCTTGTCATACTTTAAAAGTCATCAATGACACATATATTATTTCAGGTATCCCAAAAGGCTTTATAGTAGAACATATTGTGAAGTTTTTTTGACACTTGAGGATTCTTTTTAGAACTGCAACGCGGTCTATTCTATCGAGTTATATACCAAGCAAATTGTCCTTAATAACCACACTATGAGGTAGGTTAAACCAGTTTGAACTTGTTGGGACATAGCATATGAAGTTGTGTGATGATTCCATATCATAGGTCTATTATGGTGACAAAAGTGAAGACACGTAATGATAGCTATTATGTTAACATTACTAGAAACATTTTCAAAATTATCCATGCTATCAAGATGTCAAAATTCCAGGCATTATGTGTCAATACTCGTAGCTAATAGATAATAATAATAATATAAAAAAATCATAACTTTATTCTTGAAATATGATTGTTACACATTGGTAACCTAGTTCATGAGTTACTATCACCCAAAGACTACAAAACAAACTTAAAATATAATTAAACCAACATGAGAATCCAACTAAGGGTTTCTCGACAAAATCATGCCATAACCTGGCATTTTGAAACCCAAATTTGAATCCATCATAAGTAATACAATGCAAAATCAGATGAATTTTCAATGCATGTTTGCATGCTACACTTATTCTCTGTCTAGATATCATTTTTTAAATGGAACCATTATTCAAGCCCACAGTCCTTTTTATGTGAAAAATTTCAGCTCTATTTGAGCTCTTTTTTGCTCCACCACCTCCATAAACATATGCAAACATATATCATGATCTTGGAATTCCATTACATATGTATGTGCCAATGTTCCATAATCATGCCCCATCATCAATTTAAGAAATTTCCATTGAATATCAAATTATGGAGGGGGGGGATTTTTGCTGTAACATTTGGCTCAAAATCAGGGACCATCTCCGTATGAGGTGAATGAGAACTATAGATATTTGAAGAAGTAGATTAGTGCCTTTTCCTCTGGCCATGGAGTCATATACAGTCATCCATCACAAAAAAATTTCTTTTTTCATTCTCACCTTGAAAGTTGCAAAAATTCATGCCCTAATTGAAACGACACTAAATTTGAAAGATATAATAAAAATGAAAGCTAGAAGTGCCCTATTAATACAAAGGGAAAACATTCCTACCTACCCTAACTGAGATAAATTTTGATTGAATAGGAAACATGATATTGCCAATGGAGTGTTGGAAAACATGATATTGCCAATGGAGTGTTGGAAATATTGTCATTGATGGCAAAAGAAGTGGCAAAGGAATTGGCAAGGAACAGAGAAAAGAAATGTAGAGCTACAAAAAGGAGTATGTGCAGTTAGAAGCGGAACTATGACAGGGTAGAACTCTGAAGCATGTAATGGAAGGTTGATATAGATGGCAGAATTGAAGATAGAATGACATGGAAACGTGGCAGAGAAAAAAGGAGCAGCATTAGACAAGAAGCAGAGATAGTAATAGAGAGATAGCAGACAACGCAGAGACAGTGAATAGAAGTAGAATTCATAATTGAAGTGTTGAAAATATTAAAGTCACCTGCTAAGCCTTGAGCACGGAGAAAAGAGTACAAAGGCAGCAACAGATATTGAGTGCGCAGCACCATGTAATAAAGAAGAATGGGAGAATGTAAGGATGAATTAACTGTTGATGGGCCACAGCCACAAATGACAGAGGAGAATTAATTTTGTTTGGGTGAAGTCGTTTCACAGTGGAACAAGGATTTTCCCATAGATCTAAACTACGGAGGAGCGGAGTTTTATTAATACAGTCATTTCGGGCGTTTAAAGCCCTCAACAACCAAAATGAAGAGAAATTGATTAAACAACGAAAGGCTTAAAGTTTTTGAAAATAAGTAGGACAAGTGGTCCCTACCACTTTAGCGCAAATCGCAAGATCGCAAGTTTGAAGTATTAGTGTCTTGTTGATGTGGATGTTTGTGATGTGTGATCATCGCGCCATCGCACCATTGCAACATCGCAATGTCACATAATCGCCCTCCGCCCATGCCAAAGTTTCGTTGATTTTTTGCGATGCGATCATCGTGCCATCGCACGATCGTAGATCACACATTCATTGTGTTATCACCATATATATTTGAACCGCCGTTGAAAACCGTGATGCGATCGCAAATCGCTCCATCGCAAATCTCAAGTGTTCCGCCTTTTTTTGTTTTATCGCGCCATCATGCATTATTGCGCATGCAAGTTGCCCAAGCGATATCCGTCGGATTGGATGATGTGGCGCAATGGAACGTGAGCCCTTCAATCGGGTTGATTGTTAGAAATGGGCCCCAGTTTTAAATAATATTGATTAAGCCATCGATTATGCATGTGGGGCTAGATCCAAAGAGAAAAAGAATACCTTTGGGACATTTTGTGCATGGAAGAACGAAGGTTGGGGTTTCAATTTGGATTGGCTCGATTTTTAATACGCTGGATTATCTATTTTGACCCCGTCCAGGAATACCATTAGCGGTTCGAGGTTTTGACTCATGGTTTTACTAAAGGCAAAACTATATAAGGAGAAGAGAAATAGAGAACTAGGAGTGCATGCAAAAGAGTTGATAATAAATGAATCTCTTTTAGAGATATCTATATGAATAAACTCTGATATATATCAATCTATGGTGCACCTGTGAATATGATGATTGATCAAGAGCTCTAGATCAGATGATGATTAATTCCTGGTTTAATCAACTGGTGAAATCATGAAGAACGTATGCATGCATAAGGGTGGCGAATGAATAAATTTCTCTAAGGAATATCTGCATTGGACGAACTCTGTTCTTAATTGATAAATCTGAATCTACGATGCATCCATGGATATAATAATCTGACAATGATGATTCTCTGGTTTTATCGACTGATGAAATCATGAAGAACTGGTGCGAGTGTACTAAAGAAAATGAATGGATCCAGTATGAAAATTGATGAAATGTGGTCCGCAGTGGTGCTGAGGGTCGAAGCCTTCAGTGAGGGTGTTGTAGCTCCCTTCCAATGGTAGCTGGTAAACGAGAGCAGGGGGTAGTAGCTCCCTTCCAGGAGAGGCTGGTAAATGAGAGCAGGGGGTAGTAGCTCCCTTCCAGGAGAGGCTGGTAAACGAGTGCAGGGGGTCGTAGCTCCCTTCCAGGAGAGGCTGGTAAATGAGAGAAGGTTGTAGCCTTCTGGAGGTGGGTGCCTACGTGCTGGTATAAGTCTGCACCAGCGTAGATTGTAAGAAGTTTTCTCTATAATAAATATTGAAGACAGAGATTACAGCAGCGGTGGTTTTCTCCCGAATTGGGTTTCCACCTTAAATCCTGGTGTTCATATGTGTTGCTTATGTTTGATGGTTTTTTCTATTATTTATGTTCATGCTTACTGCTTATGAATGATGCAATGATCTAGGTAAAGACATAATAGGATCTCTGGACATACAAGTTGGATACAGTAATGTAACATATGGTTTTAAGAGAATGGAAAACTAAAAATTGTCATTCATCTCTAAATACTGATTCACCCCCCCTCTCAGTATTTTTCCCAACAATTGGAATCAGAGCAGGTCCTTCTGAAAAATCTTAGCCGGTAAAAGGAAAATCAAGCAAGATGAGCAATCAAGATGGAACAGCATCTACCAGGCCTTCGCTCTTTAACGGAAACAATTTAATCTTCTGGAAAACAAGGATGAGATCCTATCTTCAGTCTCTGGGAGTAGAGGTATGGGCAATTGTTGAAGGAGGATATCAATATCCAGTTGTAGTACCAACAGATCCGACGAAAAGAAAGAATTATGAAACAAATGCAAAGGCGGTCAATGCTCTATTGGGAAGTCTAACTGAATCATAATTCGTCAAAGTCATGCAGCTAAATACAGCAAAGGCGATATGCGACAAAATCATTCTAAGTTATGAAGGTGATTGAAAGGTAAAAAGTGCTAAACTCCAAACTCTCAGAATTCAATATGAGAATCTTAAAATGGATAATGAGGAGAGAATTGCCAATTTCTTTTTACGTCTTTATGATATTGTAAATCGTATGAGAAATCTGAGAGAAACAATAATCGAAGCTACTTTGGTTGAGAAAGTCTTAAGATCACTAACGACAAAATTTGAGTCAAAAGTTTTTTCTCTTGAAGAAAAGCAGGATCTTCAAAATCTTACTGTGGTGCAACTCCATGGCATACTAACTACATATGAAATGAGAAGAAGAGGACCATATGATGTCAAAGAAGCAGTCTTTAGAACTTCTACAAAAGGGAAGGAAGTACAAAAAATAGAAGGATCAGGATATATCTTAGAAGAAGATGAGATAAAATTTGTAAAGAAACTTCAACTTGGCACATGACGATTCAGAGGTAAGCTTCCTTTCAAATGTTTTGATTGTGGAAGAGTTGGTCATTATGCTGCTAATTTTCCTTATAAAGAAACACATAAAAAGGGGAAGGAAGTAGAAAGAAGGAATAAGAATCATTTTAGCACTAGAAAGAGTTACTATACTCATGAAGACAGTGATGAGTTATCTGATAGTGAGGAAGAATGTGAACAAGATCTTAGACTTCTCATGGCATTTGAAAATGAATCTAGAGAAGAAAAGGATACTTTTGTGAATGCTCTAGAAGACAGTGATTTTCTTGATGAATACAATAAACTCAAAATTTGCTTAGAAGAGAGTAAAATAACCATAGAAACTCTGAAAAATCAGCTTGAAGAAAAAGAGAAATACAATGAGAAATTAGAGTTTGAAGCAGTAAGTCTAAGAAAAGAACTTGAGAAATTAAAGACTCTGAATCTTAGATTTGCTAAAGGATCTGAAACCTTAGATGATATTATCAAGGTACAACGTTCTCCTCTTATAAAGACAGGTCTTGGATATATCGGAGAATCTTCTCAGGATTCAGCACCAAATTATCTAAAAGCAGTTACAGATGGTTTACAACATGCTACCACTCAGCAAGGGAATAAAGAATCTTTATAGGTAAAGCATGATCATCTCAATTCAAAGAACACTAACAGGAATGTCTTTAAAAGAGACACCAATCAATAGGTAAATTCAAGTAGAAGATTTTATGATCGCAGAAATCTCTTCTTCAATGGACAATGTTTCTCATGTCACAATTTTGGTCATAAAGTTGTTCAATGTGTTGCATATAAAACCATCATGACAAGAGAAGCAAGAAAGAAAAGGATTGATATTGAAACAAAGAATAATACTTATAACAACTTTTCTCCTCTTCAAAATGAAGCTGAATGTGCTTATTGCAATAACTTTGGCCATGAAGAATCAGAATGCAGGAGCAAATTTCAGCCAAAAGAGCATGTTCCTTCAAGCTCCAAAGTATGGAAAAGAAGGAATTATAGGTTGAAAATTGTGGCATAGCATTATTTGTAGAAGATGAAGAAAACCAATGGTACATTGATAGTGGATGCTCAAGACACATGACAGGTGACAAAAACAAACTTCTAGCATATAGTGCTTTAGAAAAAGAAAAGAATGTTACATTTGGAAATGATACTCCTGCGGTCATTAAGGGAAAAGGGTCTGTTTTTCTAAAAGAAAAGGTGAAAGCTAATTAAGTCATGTATGTGGATGGATTAAAGCATAACCTGTTAAGTTTAAGTCAATTGTGTGATCAAGGAACTGAAGTTGTATTTAGTTCAAAAGAATGTGTGGTACGTGATCTTGATACAGGTAAAGCAACTATAAAAGGAAAAAGAACTCCAAGTAACCTGTATGTATTGAAGAACTGCAAAGAACAATATTACTTGAGTAAATCTTCAGAAAACTGGCTATGGCATAAAAGGTTGGGGCATCTGAGCTTCTCTCAAATCAACAAATCAAGCAGACTTAAAGCTGTTCCTGATCTTCCCAATATTACTCTACCTGAAAATATCATATGTAAATCTTGCCAATTCGGTAAGCAAACCAGAGTACAATTTAATGCCAAGGAAGGATCATCAAGTAAGCCTCTTGAACTCATTCATACTAACATATGTGGACCTATGAGGAAAAATTCGTCACGTGGTGAAGAATACTATATCTTATTCATTGATGATTTCTCTAGAATTTTTTGGATTGGGTTGATTAAACACAAAGATGAAGCATTTGAGAAATTTCAGATCTTCAAAGCACTGGTTGAAAATGAATTAGATCTAAAAATCAAGTGTCTTAGATTTGATCAAGGAGGAGAATATACATCCAATGAATTCCTTAAATTTTGTGAACAACATGGCATAAAAAGACAGTTTTCTGTAGCTGGCACTCCACAACAGAATGGCGTAGTAGAAAGAATGAACAGAACAGTTCAACAAATGGCTAGAGCTATGCTTGATGACTCCGGAACACCTGACACATTTTGGGGAGAAGCAGCACATACAGCAGTAAATATTCTTAACAAGGCACATGTTCATGTAAATAGTGATAAAACTCCATATGAACTCTGGTATGGTAATCCTCCCACTGTAAAGCATTTTAGAATTTTTGGAAGCAAATGTTTTATCAAAAATAATGATGAAAAACTTGGCAAGTTTGAACCCAGATCAGATGAAAGAATATTTCTTGGTTACTCCTCTAGGAGTAGGGCATATAAATGTTACAATAAAAGACTTTGGAATATTGTTGAATGTATAGATGTTGTTATTGATGAGTCTCCAGTAGCTTCAAAAGAAGAAAAACAAACAACAAATGAAGACGATGATGATGACATATATCCTTCTACATCAAATAGTAATGATACAAATAGTGAACCCAGTGAAGAACCTGAAGATGATTTGTCTAAAAAGGCTCCATCCATATATGTTCAAAAGAATCATCCAGAATCTCAAATTTTGGGAGAAAAGGGATCAGGTGTACAAACAAGAAGGACTCTTGTGGGACCTTCTAGCAATCTGGCATTTCTGTCCACTATTGAACCTCACAATGTCAGTCAAGCTAGCAAAGATGAATGTTGGATTCAAGCCATGAATGAAGAGCTTGATCAAATTTAAAAGAATCACACTTGGGAATTAGTACCAAGATCTCATGACAAAAATGTCATTGGAACTAATTGGATATTCAAAAACAAGTTAAATGAGAATGGAGATGTTATAAGAAATAAAGCTAGACTTGTTTGCAAGGGGTGTGCTCAACAAGAAGTTATAGACTTTGAAGAAACCTTTGCTTCTGTAGCCAGACTTGAAGCCATAAGAATGTTTCTTGCTTTTTCAAGCTTCCAACAAATCAAATTTTATCAAATGGATGTTAAATCTGCTTTCCTCAATGGTGATCTAGAAGAAGAAGTTTATATAGAACAACCAGAAGGATTCATTTTGGGAAATGATGAAAAACTTGTTTGTAGACTTAAAAAGGCTCTATATGGTCTCAAACAAGCTCCAAGGCCATGGTACTATCGTCTTGACAAATATCTTCATCAACAAGGATTTTCAAAAGGGTCTGCTGATAGCAACTTATACACAAAAACTGAAAATGACAAACTATTGATTGTGGTTGTATATGTTGATGATATCATTTTTGGAAGTAATAAAGAGTCTATGAGTCAGAAATTTGCTTCTGATATGCAACAAGAATTTGAAATGTCTTTGCTTGGGGAAGTAACATTATTTCTTGGCTTGCAAGTGCAACAAGCAACAGATGGCATATTCTTATCACAAGAAAAATACCTCAAGAAAATCCTGAAGAAGAATGGCATGGAAGATTGCAAACCTGTAAGTACACCAATGATAACCAGATGTAATCTCAGTTCTAATGATGATTCCCCCATGGTGAATCAACCAGAATACAGATCTATGATAGGAAGTCTACTTTATCTCACTGGGACAAGACCAGACATCATGCATGTAGTTGGGATTGTTGGACGATTCCAAGCTAATCCAAAAGAATCTCATCTTCAAGCTGTGAAAAGAATATTCAAATATCTACAAGGAAATCAAGACTTTGGACTATGGTATCCAAAGAATGTTGATCTTACTCTTCATGCATACACTGATGTAGATTGGGCTGGAAGTGTTGATGATCGGAAAAGCACTAGTGGTGGTGCATTCTATATGGGGCCCCGGTTAGTATCTTGGTTTAGCAAGAATCAAAGCTCCATTTCCTTATCTACAGCAGAAGCAGAATATGTGGTTGCAACATCATGTTGCACTCAACTTCTTTGGATGATGCAAACCCTACAAGACTTTCAAATCAAATGTTCGCCTCCTATCTCCATTATGTGTGATAATACAAGTGCCATCAGTATCTCAAAGAAACATGTTATGCATTCCAAGACAAAGCACATTCCCATCAAATATCACTTATTACGTGAACAAGTGCTTGAACAAAAGGTGAAATTGGAGTATGTTTCTTACAAAGAACAAGTTGCTGATATATTTACCAAACCACTACCCAGGGAAGCGTTCGAATATCTCAGACAGAAACTAGGAGTAGTCTCTGCCATAAAGAGGATCAGGTCTACTTAAAAACAGAAGATTAAATTGGTTGTGAGGTGTCTTTGGGCTTCTCTGAATGCTCAGGCTAAGGGGGAGCATTGGTCATATGAAAAGGATGCATTGTTGGCATGTATAAGTCATCTTGTTATATTATGCAGCATGATCTCAAGGGGAGCACAGTGTTGTTAGTCCAAAGGATCTTGATCAACCCTTTTCCATTGATGTCAAAGGGGGAGGAAAAAAAAAATAATGGGGGCGAGTATTGCCATCAATGCCAAAGGGGGAGATTGTTGGAAATATTGTCATTGATGGCAAAAGAAGTGGCAAAGGAATTGGCAAGGAACAAAGAAAAGAAATGTAGAGCTACAGAAATCAGTATGTGCAGTTAGAAGCGGAACTATGACAGGGTAGAACTCTGAAACATGCAATGGAAGGTTGATATAGATGGTAGAATTGAAGACAGAATGACATGGAAACGTGGCAAAGAACAAAGGAGCATCATTAGACAAGAAGCAGAGATAGTAACAGAGAGATAGCAGACAATGCAGAGACAGTGAATAGAAGTAGAATGCATAATTGAAGTGTTGAAAATATTAAAGTCACCTGCTAAGCCTTGAGCACGGAGAAAAGAGTACAAAGGCAGCAGCAGAGATTGAGTGCGCAACATCGTGTAGTAAAGAAGAATGGGAGAATGTAAGGATGAATTAATTGTTGATGGGCCGCAGCCACAAATGACAGAGGAGAATTAATTTTGTTTGGGTGAATTCGTTTCATAGTGGAACAAGGATTTTCCCATAGATCTAAACTACGGAGGAGCGGAGTTTTATTAATACAGTCATTTTGGGAGTTTAAAGCCCTCAACAACCAAAATGAAGAGAAATTGATTAAACAGTGGAAGGCTTAAATTTTTTGAAAAGAAGCAGGACAAGTGGTCCCTACCACTTTAGCGCAAATCGCAAGATCGCAAGTTTGAAGTATTAGTGTCTTGTTGATGTGGATGTTTGCGATGTGCGATCATCACGCCATCGCACCATCGCAACATCGCAATGTCACATAAGCGCCCTCCGCCCATGCCAGAGTTCCATTGATTGTTTGCGTTGCGATCGTCGTGCCATCGCACGATGGTAGATCGCACATTCATTGTGTTATCACCATATATATTTGAAACGCCGTTGAAAACCGCGATGCGATCGCAAATCGCGCCATTGCAAATCTCAAGTGTTCCACCTTTTTTTGTTTGATCGCGCCATCGCGTGTTATTGCGCGTGCAAGTTGCCCAAGCGATATCTGTTGGATTAGATGATGTGGCGCGATGGAACGTGAGCCCTTCAATCGGGTTGATTGTTAGCAATGGGCCCCAGTTTTAAATAATATTGATTAAGCCGTCAATTATGCATGTGGGGCTGGATCCAAAGAGAAAAAGAATACCTTTGGGACATTTCGTGCATGGAAGAACGAAGGTTGGGGTTTCAATTTGGATTGGCTCGATTTTTAATACGCTGGATTATATATTTTGACCCCATCCAGGAATACCATTAGCGGTTCAAGGTTTTGACTCATGGTTTTACTAAAGGCAAAACTATATAAGGAGAAGAGAAATAGAGAACGAGGAGTGCATGCGAAAGAGTTGATAATAAACGAATCTCTTTTAGAGATATCCATATGAATAAACTCTGATATATCTGAATCTATTGTGCACCTGTGAATATGATGATTGATCACGAGCTCTAGATCATATCATGATTAATTCCTAGTTTAATCGACTGGCAAAATCATGAAGAACATATGCATGCGTAAGGGTGGCGAATGAATAAATTTCTCTAAGGAATATCTGCATGGACGAACTCTGTTCTTAATTGATAAATCTAAATCTATGATGCACCCATGGATATAATGATATGACAATGATGAATCTCTGGTTTGATCGACTGATGAAATCATGAAGAACTAGTGCGAGTGTACTGAAGAAAATGAATGGATCCAGTATGAAAATTGATGAAACGTGGTCCGCAGTGGTGCTGAGGGTCAAAGCCTTCAGTGAGGGGGTTGTAGCTCCCTTCCAGTGGTAGCTGGTAAACGAGAGCAGGGGGTAGTAGCTCCCTTCCAGGAGAGGATGGTAAACGAGAGCAGGGGGTAGTAGCTCCCTTCCAGGAGAGGCTAGTAAACGAGTGCAGGGGGTCGTAGCTCCCTTCCAGGAGAGGCTGGTAAATGAGAGAAGGTTGTAGCCTTCTGTAGGTGGGTGCCTGCGTGCTGGTATAAGTCTGCACCAGCATATATTGTGAGAAGTTTTCTCTATAATAAATATTCAAGACAGAGATTACAACAGCGGTGGTTTTCTCCCGAATTGGGTTTCCACCTTAAATCCTGGTGTTCATATGTGTTGCTTATGTTTGATGGTTTGTTCTGTTATTTCTGTTCATGCTTACTGCTTATGAATGATGCAATGATCTAAGTAAAGATATAATAAGATCTCAGGACATACAAGTTAGATATAGTAATGTAACATATGGTTTTAAGAGAATGGAAAACTAAAAATTGTCAGTCAGCTCTAAATACTGATTCACCCCCCCTCTCATTATTTTTCCCAACATGAAGTTGATCCAACAACTTGTTAAATTTATGGGACTAAATCATGCATTTGATTTCCATGGAAACATGCGCATGAAGAGAAAAAGTGTAGAATTAATGGAAAATCCCTACATGCCACTTATAAAAACTACATCGAAAGGTCAAAAAATACTTAAGGCCTTAACTTAATTTGAATCCAAAAATGACAAAACAGGATTAGTGAAAACACGAGAGTGGTGTGGGTGAACAACATAAATAAAAAGTGAAGATACCTTTCCACAAGATGCCTTTGTCACCGTTGTATGAAAACATGTTTTCCTTTCCCTTTATACATGCAAGTGAATGCATTATAGGTATGGTGTTTTCCCAGAATAGGAGAAGCCTACTTAAATATATCATTCGTGGAGTGAATGTTTCCTTGACCCAAAACCTCATAGAAACTTATCACTGAATTTGATGTTGGGATGGGATTGTAAAGATAACAACCTCTTCATTCTTCTTGAAGATTAGCACCAATTATCAACAATGAATCAAAATGTAATTTGATCTTCCCCCTTTTATATTACCCTGTATTAGTGTCATAAAAAACAAATATATCAAGATGAAAATCAACACCCTCCTTTTCCAAAGTTGGGTAAAGGTCAATGAGAACCTTAGTCACAAGTTACAACTTCCAGGAGATTTCCAAAACAATTTTCAGTCAATTGTTGCATCATGAACAACATGATTTTCTCATAATTCAGCATGAGACATGTTTTCCTTTCACTTCCAACAAAGTTCCATTTCTACCCAAAACTCCTATGAAACAGGAACCAAATAAAGGCCATGTCCTCAATGGACATCATTTGGCTTTGAAAATGGCCATTGCACCATGTTGTTTCTTATATTACATCACGATAGTTTCTTAGGTCATTTCTTGTTTCGTGAGATGAAAAACAACCAAAGAAATTGTGAACTTTGAAGATCCTTTCAAGAAATAAATGACCATTTCTCAATCATATCTCAACTATTTTTTATTTTATTCATTGGTTGCTTACTTTGAGAGAAATTTGACACTTTTATAAGGAATATAACATAAAAACGCAAAATGGGAAGGAATTGATGAGGTAGATGACCTTTAGTTGTTGTCAATTAAGAATTGATAATACACGATGCATGTTCTGTACTACAAACTAGATTCCTTCCTGGAGTTAGGACACAGAGTATTGAATCAAAGTCGTAGTTTCTAACTTCTTGTATTGGTTCATCAATCTTGAAATTCAGACATTGCATGTCTTCATTGCTTCATGTTTGAATAATTTGCATCATATCGTACAATAGGAAATTAGGAATTATGATTATTATTACTTTATGGATCCGTTAAGTTACTTTTAAGTTTGCATGGTTTAGTGTGAAATTATTCTAGTGTGCCCCTAGGCCCAGGTGAAGGAATGCCAAGGACTGAGAACCCTAGTTTTTAAATGGCATTGTTTCTTATACCCAAAAACCCCTCAACATCACTTCTTATTAGTTCTTAACAATAGTGTTGTAAACAATTTGAGAATTGATATAGCAAAATCTCGCACTTCTCAAGATAAAGTCCTAAAGCTAAAGTGTGATAACATGTGTAATTCAATAGCCCCATTGTCACCTCACCAACCTCTTTTCACTTCGGGCTAGCTCTCCTCCAACTCAAGGGGGGTTCTCCCTAGTAGATGTTAGGGATCTAATGGCCCAACCAAACCAAGTCAAGAGCCCCCTAACTCTCTATGTTTACTACTATCAACCAAAATATTGAACAATAGGGTCAGACATGCATCCTGAAGATAAAATTGCCAGGGTATTTTTGGGTAATTTCAAAGGGAAAGTCCCCAAACACATATAATCAAAGAATTATAACGTGATTTCAAACATTAAATATCAACAAAATCGTTTAAAGGATATTGAAAGGAAAAAGGTGATGGAAGATAGAAAGTGCCTTACTTAAATTCTCTAAGGATTTTTCAATAGTTGCTCCAAAAGCTTCACTTCAAGGCCCTTCAAGATCGTCTCCAAAAATGCTATACCATCAGCTTCAACAATGTTGCTCCAAAAATATCCTCAAGGTCTTCACAAAAAGTTTACTAGAAGTTTCTCCAACAATATATTCAATAAGTTCTTCATTGTCAACTCGTCTCTTGTTTGGGTGCCTTAATGTGCAATGACATGTTTCCAAGACTGAATTCAATGCAAGGCATATTTGAAACTCTAAATCTATCTTCCGGTGTCTTATTAGAAATTATTTTAGTTTTCATTTTGTGTTTTCAAGTTAGATATTATTTTCAAGTTTTTACATTTATAATTTTATTGCAATGTGGCAGACTGATCAGAGTAGTGCAGGAACAACCCCGAGACGGGATGATCACGGAAAGAGGCCAGCGGAAGAACATGTAAAGTGCCATCATTGCTCTATCTTTAGGTATTTTAGTTATTTACATAATTGAAATAATATTAATTTTGTTAAAATATGCAGACACCTAGCCATGGTACGCCTGATGATTCCCTCTTTGAGGAAGAGCTTTCTTCATCCCTATCTCCAGTGTTCTTGTTGCAAAAAAAGGCATGAGATGCAAGGTCGGAATTTAATGCTTTGATAGACGTGCCTCAAACACCTGAAACAGAAGAGAGGATACAACATCTTATGAGGCAGCTAGAAAGATATCAGGTAATAATAAAAATTCAAAAGGATATTTTTTTTGTTCTGCATGAGATGAATTTGATAGTTTGATTTTTAATTTTTACATTGACTAAACTAACAAAAAGTTCTTTTGTATGT
This sequence comes from Pinus albicaulis, assembly GCA_034641835.2. Classification (NCBI taxonomy): domain Eukaryota; kingdom Viridiplantae; phylum Streptophyta; class Pinopsida; order Pinales; family Pinaceae; genus Pinus; species Pinus albicaulis. Next base: position 199,479 of record JAXQQM020059935.1, on the reverse strand, counting down.
AGCGTTTTCTAGCACTTGCTGAACCCGGTGTTGGTGGTAGTGGGACACAAGGGCAAGAGATTGCCCAACAACCCTCTAGTACACCTTCTACTCCTTTAGGTGCTAGCCAAGAAACACACCCTGCCCAAGCTGACACCCAGCCAACTGCTGAACGTGTTGGCAATGATGAGGCTGATATGGCCAGCTACATTATTGCGTTTCCTGGAGCTACACGTGTCAGCTCCACAGGGACCATTAATGGCACGTTGTTGGTGGACGATGAGGGTGTCCCTATAAAGCATGTACAACTCCCAGGTAAATTTTAATATTTTAACTATTTCATGTACTTTATCTAAAACATATTTATCATGATTTTTATTTTTAAATTAATGATAATATCTTCTTTTTCTTTTGGTTTTATTCTGTGTAGGAAACAATGAGTTCTACGGGATTCTGGAGAGCCATGCGTTGGTAATTTTTGGCCCAACCATACGTACAGGGTGGAATTCCCAGAATTCCAACCTGAAAAAAGAACTTCTAGATTATCTAGAAGCCCTTTTTGGGGTCGGCACATTTGACAGAACAGCGGTGGCTCGGGTAGCCGGCAAATATTTGAAATATACCAGGGACACCTATAGGAAACAATTGCAATTTAACCCTAGATATGAGCATCCTCTCGCAGTTCCAGAGAGTGAGTGGAGAGAATTCATCCATGACGGAAAAGAGAAAAGGCAAAAGAAAGAAGGAAAAATGCCAACTAGACCCGCAAGGTAAATTACAACTTTAATTCAATAGCTTTAATTTTCTCTATGTCTAAAATAAAAGTGTGCTACGTCATATCTGACTTCAATATTTTGATGCTAGGTTGCCTGACACCTCAAAGGCAACCAAAGCTAGGATTAAAAAAAAGGGCCATCACAAGCTAGGCCAGGGCAGCTACTTGAAATTAGCTACAAGAATTGTAATTAAGTAGCTAAACATCTTATAATTAATTGTATCGCCTTCCAACGTTTTTGTAATCCTATCAAATATGATTAAAAATACACAATCATATGTAATGTAGGGTGATGAATTTGGAACAAAAACTAGAGAGGAAGATAAAAATATCGCTTTCCATTTTGGCTATCAAGCCATAGTTGAACATCGCAAAAGCTTGGGGCAGGTCCCAAGATCCAGAATGCCTGATAAGGTAAAACATTAACCTTTCAATATGTTTGTTTTAGTCCATAAATTTAATGTCTAACAACTTTGTTTAAATCAGGGGAGCAGCACTACCGACGAGGCAAATAACCCAGTTTTAGAGCCAGATGTAGATGATCCTCACGTGCAACCTGATCATTGTAGTGGGGACCAGGCCGACAATGCTACTATCAGTGAGGGCCGTGACGGTAATTAATTTCCACTTATATTTTTTTCTAATTATACCTTGATGGTTTTCCTTATAACGTTTTTTGTTTAAATGACAGAGAATGTTTCCCTTGAGGATCTTACCACCAGAGAGGAAGACAGGGCAACAGTCCCAATGGCGACAACTAGTGCACCAGGTAAATAATCTCATTGCAATTTTTCTTATTAATATTACCGAACTAGTTCAATGATATTTAAAAAATGACAATTAAAATTTAATATTATCTGTTTTTGTAGGCGATGCCCCGTCACTGGATGAGACCGGACATCGTGACTATGCAACTAGGTCAGCGGCGACAACTGGTGCACCAGGTAAATAATCTCATTGCAATTTTTTTTATTAATATTACCGAACTAGTTCAATGATATTTAAAAGCTGACAATTAAAATTTAATATTATCTGTTTTTGTAGGCGATGCCCCGTCACTGGATGAGACCAGACATCGTGACTACGCAACTAGGTCAGCGGCGACAACTGGTGCACCAGGTAAATAATCTCATTGCAATTTTTTATTATTAATATTACCGAACTAGTTCAATGATATTTAAAAACTGACAATTAAAATTTAATATTATTTGTTTTTGTAGGCGATGCCCCATCACTGGATGAGACCAGACATCGTGACTATGCAACTAGGTCATCGCCGACAACTGGTGCACCAGGTAAATAATCTCATTGCAAATTTTTTTTATTAATATTACCGAACTAGTTCAATGATATTTAAAAACTGACAATTAAAATTTAATATTATCTGTTTTTGTAGGTGATGCCCCGTCACTAGATGAGACCAGACATCGTGACTACGCAACTAGGTTAGTAGTACGGGTCGAAAGGCACGAAACAGGAGCAGAGCATGATGATATTGATGATGTAATTAGGAGCTTTAGAAATAGGAAGAAGAAAAAGAAAATTTGATAATGTAAAATGTTGTATTATTATAAGACAAACGTTACCATACTTGGAACGTTTTTTGCGTTATATAAAAAACTCATTTATCATACTATTTTTATGTCAAGCATTAATTACAATGTTTCCTTGCGTACTTTTTGTTGAATTGTTTTTTTATTAGTTATTGAATATTTTTTTTTATGCTCATGAAAGTAAAAAATGAAATATAGATTGGGTATTGGGGAATTGAGAGTGATATGGGGGGGGGGGGGAGGGAGGGTCTATAAGAGCTTCCACCTTCACTTGGTCAGCCCTATTTAGTAGAGAATAATTTATTGGAGCAATTTAATCTTGGATAAAACCTCCCTCGATCCAGCGTAGCAACAAAAAAGTCACTGTTGACTTAGTTGCTACTCTTTCAGATCGTGGGAGGCTTGTTCTAAGTTCATGTTACTCCAATAAATTGTTCTTGAAACGAAGAGGAGCTTATTCAGGTATTTTTTGACATTTTCAACATATGTTCTAACATTATCATAAGAATTCATCTTAGAGTAAAAAATACTACATCAATTACTTGTATTTATTGTATAGATAATGATGGATTTTGATTGACTTGGCAGTGCAGGTACAAATCCTCTTGCATCATGAGCAATACAACTTGTCAACCAGGGTCATGTCCAAGATATTTTTGATTGTGTGCTTGACCAGGTTTGTAATGTCACATTTTGTAAGTTCCTTTACATTTCATAATTCAATATTAAGCTTGTTCATGATTATTATCTAGGTTTTTTGTATGTGTTTTTTCATCTATTTGATTGTAAGCAGCTCTGCATGTTTCCTATTGTTCACTATGATTTCTCCCATTACCACTCCCAGGATGAATCCGACTTTATTGTTACATAGGTTGTAGAAATTTGAATAATAGATCACGTATTCACCGATATTATCCTGATCACACACTATTTGAGCTTCATGCATAATACATAACCTCTTCTACTATTGATCATCAATTTGCGGAATTATAAAACAATCGCATGCGCACATTAAAACCACATAATCAATCACACATATAAACACAGTATTTAATGGGAAAGCTTAAAGCTGAAAACCCCCAACTATCTGTATATTATAATGATAGAGAACATGTAACAATAATAGCACAAAGCCCCTCAAAATCTCTCAGCACTATCTCATATGCTACACACTACACAAGCTCAAACCAAGCAAGTCACATGCTCAAATCTCCTCCACCTGTTAGCCAGCCTCTACTGCGCAATCCAATATGGATAATTGTGAGATCAAGGTTCAAATCCCACCAAGTTGTACTGTGCAATCCTCATTGGCTTCTCCATCAATGTGTGTGCAAATCTCATGCACCAGTATAGTCACAACTCATAGTCAACCTGCTCTTTCACCTACCTCCATCACTGATCTCCACTGAAACTGTCCATGCACCGAAGTTAACTAATGTGTTCATTAGTTGATTTATGAGTTAATAAATAGTGAATTAATTAATAATTAATTCGCACCACTCATCACTAGTGTATTAATCAGTTAGACTAAATACAACTAGTTTAACTAAGTCAAACTGAACACAACTCCATCAACTCCACCAAACTCACTCACATGAGTTCTAACTGAAGTCATCATGCAATAGCTCCACTTAGACCCTAGGAATAGCATAATTCCTTCTGTCAGCTGCATGTGCCACATCCAGGCATCAAACTGAAGTGCTCCAAGAGGATAAGATAATTTTTATAGTCCAAATATTATTAAGAGCTAATAATATTCGACATATCTATTTTTAGACTGGCAATCTAAAAATAGATTCCGCCCAATATGTCTAAAAATAGAAGTCCATCTATTTTTCCAAATTGACCATCCCTCCACAAATAGCATCCTGCAACTCATAGAATCATGATCGACATGTCTAAAAATAGACTTGGCGCCAAAAATACCCTACGGGCCCACTTAGTGAAGGCGACTCCTTTCCACTAAGCTTTGTCATCTTGTTGCATTCTCAACATAGGTTACTTTATTGTTACTATGATTTCTCCATTTATGATTTCATAGGTTACATCATGTAAAGTTGTCAATCTCAGGTTGGTGATGAGCTTTAGTTCTCCAGATTTGGGGATTTTCTGATATTTTATCCCTCATGTCATTCCTGCATCACCTCATTGTTTGAGCATGCCAATTGTCTACCACTTGTACCAATTGGCACATGTCAATCTCTGAGTGGTGCCACATTTCACCTATTTTCAGTGAGATTTTAGGGTTTCTCTAACATAGCTTCAAAAATCCGATTCAGTGCCTGCTTGAATATTGTCACATAATACTTATGGTTTGGATTGATGAGCATGTTCTGAATGGTTGGTTGATTCATAAGAACCACCCATATAGTCATCTTGAGATATTTCAGAAGGTTTCTCGGGTTTCCTTTTTCTCCGTTTCTAGTGGGTGGGATGGTGTGGGGTGATCCATCAATACTGGTGCTCTTGTAGTAGGGAATTTGTTTTTGGGGATATAAAGGAGCATTTGATGTAGATATCCCATTGGATGCATTCATAGATGGGCACGAGGGGTCAAGAATTTAAATTAAAAATATGCAACCTCTAGCATGGCAACCTGAAGGCCGCGAGAGACACTGGTTAAAGATTGTTTTGTGCTGGCCTTAATATAGTCGTGATTTATTTCTATTATCTTAATGCAAATATATAGTCTAGTCTCATTAAAATGAGGATTGTGGTTGTATTTCTCTTTGGTTTTTTCTCTCTTAATGCTCCAGAAGTTTCCAAAAGTTGCGATAGTTGTTTAGTTTGCCTGTTACAACTTAAAAGTGGTTTTTAGCAATGGGAGTCATGTTTTTTAAGGTTCATACTAATATGAAGATCTTGTAATTCTATATTCGGGATAAGAGAAGATGGCCTCTACTTTGGGTAGTATGACAACAATTGCCACATCTACCTCATTGGGTAACAATGGAAAGGGGAAGAAGTTGGGTGCAATGTTTGATAATTATGGCAGACAATTGTCTTCTCTTTCAGTTTTTTCACCCATTTCCTTTAATCGCTCAAGCAGAAGAGGGACTCTGAGATTACACGATAGAGAGAAGGTAGTTAATACAAGAGCCTTGGAAAAGGAGTTGTACTTCAACAAGGATGCCTCAGTGACAAAAAAATTGCAGGTCATAGAAAAAATTATGTTTAAAGGAAGGTCACCTACACGTGAAACTTCACTGTAGTGGATCTTTCCTTGTCCACTTATATTCGATTTTAATGTGTTATTTTAATTTTTCATGGAGGGTTGTTTTGGCATATGGTCTGGCATTCAATTGCACACTTACTAAAAGCATTGTCAAATTGTCTTGCAGGCGGTGTGAACAAACTTGCTGATCTTGTTGGAGTCACCCTTGGGGCGAGGGGAAAAATGTTGTCGTGGAGAGCAAGCATGGTTCTCCGAAAATAGTTAATGATGGTGTGACAGTAGCTAAGGAGGTAATTTGTAGATGTGTGCTCTGGTTTTCTTTTTAACGTTGTATTAGTTCCCCCTCTTAAATGTATTAGATTTGGTAGGCATAATTTGAAAACTCAAAGGTGAAAGGAAACATATTTTTTACCCAGTGGTCTACTTGGCCTATGGACTAGCCACATTAGAGTAATGCATAAAGCTTTTCACAACAATAAAAGGAAAGGGTTATGGCTGAGTCAAATTTTATTTTTATTGACGGTGTAATGAAATGTATCTCAATGCTATGGTTTTGGCCTTTTTATTGGTTGAATTAGAGGACCCAGTTGAAAATATTGGGGCCAAGTTGGTAAGGCAAGCTGCGGAAAAGACAAATGATTTAGCTGGGGATGGAACCACAACATCTATTGTTCTTGCACATGTTGGAATATTGAAAAATTCTAGAACAATGAATGGAGAATAAATCTCCCTTCTTTTAACACAGAGAAAATAAAAATTTCTTTGACAGGAGACAAAGTTTCAATACTTTGAAAACAAACTTCTATTCCCTTCAATAACTCAAAAAAAAACTATTACACTTCTTCCTCATTGAGAGGGATTACAAAATTATGACTGCTACAAAACGCAGTGCATAAAACCAACTCACTGTCTGTTCAAAACAAACATACTCTGTCTCTAAAACACTCTGTTGTGTTTTTCACTTTCGCACTGCTATGCATACACACTTAAAAAGTTACACTCAGTCTTTCACTTTTTACACACTGCTGTGTAATAAAAAATTTACATACTGTCTATAAAAAAAACTACCAAGATTTTTTGTCCTTTTTATTTTTATATGCTGTAACATATAAAACATATTATAATAAACCCTCTTTTTAAAAAAATAAAATTAAAACTAAATTATATGGCCCACCTTTCATTTCGCATATGATATATATATAACATATGTTTAAAACGTATGTATATATTAAAGCATACTTAAAATTAAATTATCAAAACATTAAAGAACCCTTTCTGTCGGACTTCAAAAGTCTGAATAGATTGAATTTCAAACCAAATTCACATTCCAAAATGGGATGCTGACGTTTGCCTAATTTGTAACCCGAATTCTCAATCCAATGTGCCTTATAAAAAATTTGGGTCCGGTTTTCAGGTTTTCAGATTCCCTTCAATTTCATGCGATCCAATATTAATGCTCCACGTGTCCTCCTTTTGAATTTACAAAACTGGGGGGTAAATTTCTGTTTGTTTAATTTCTGGTTGGTGAATTGCATTAATGTTGGTTGTTTTGTTTAAATACAATCCTGTACAGAAATATGGCTACGGCCATCTACAAAAAAAACTTGCAGGAATTTTAAATGTTGAATTAAATTTCTGGATGGCGTGCAAGCAACCTCCAAAAAAAAAATTTGCTGCTACATCCGTCCTTCTACTGCAACAATTGAAGTTAAAATTCAACAGCACAGGGTTTAATAAGTGAGGGTGTAAAGGTATTTTTTTGTCGATAGTACTGGATTAAGATCATCTATTCATTTTTGTAGGGTCTTCTGGTGTTTGGGTTTTTAGTTTTGGGTTGGGCTTATTGAGTCTACGAAGTTTTTGAGTGAAAAAATTGCTATCAGGTATTAAAAAAATTTGGTTCTTTTGTCAAAATTTATAAGCTTGTTAGGAAATACAAAACTGACAATGGTTGTATCTTAAATTTGTGGAAAATAATTTGAAATGAAACCTTTTTGTTTAGGTTGTTGCAGCAGGTGAAAACCCTGTTCAAATTACTAGGGGCATTGACAAGACAATAAAGGCCCTTGTTTCGGAACTCAAAATTTTGTCAAAGGAGGTAAACGCTTGCCTTTTCTGTAGGTTGGTTTTCCTTTTTGTTGATCGTTTGGTGTATCTAATTGAATTAGTTGCCTAAGGTATTTTTGGTTTCAAACTCCTTTTCATTTTTCATACAGTATTGGCCTTGTGGAATACATTTGATTGTGTAGTCTTGTTAGATCTACAACATTTGTAGTTGTTTAGTCTTATGGCCGAGGTGCACTTTTATTATGGAAATAGTTGATGCAATATTGTCATTTAATCCTTACTGCAGGGTAGCATGTTGAGAAGTTTCTTGTGAAACATTTGGTATTCAAAATAACACTTGATCCTATACAGCATCATGCACTTGACTTCAAAATTAATATTCAAAGTGTGCCAGACAATTCTTGCAAAATTTCAAATATTTATGTTGTTTTAAACCAAAATTTCAAATTTCAAATATTTCAAATATTTATTTCAAAATGTTTTTAGGCAAGATACCTGAAAAACCTTATGAATGCAATAAGAAGGAAAATATAACTTCTATACCACTTGTGCAATCCTATGAATAATTATTTAGGGCCATAACATTTTTAAGCTAATTCTTTATTCTTATTTTTCTTGAATGAAGATTGATTATAATGCTATAATCTAAAAAAATACCCAATTACCCTCCTCAAATTATCTTTCACTTCAATATTGTTCCCCTTGTTGTTTTATCATGTTTCATGTCTTTTGAAGGTTTTCCATAATAATTTTCAAAGTTTCTTTAGTATTTTCCATATGTGACTCTGTTTCCTATACTTTGGACTTATCTTGCAAAAAGTATGAGATACTAGGAGTTGAATATCCATAAAGGGCCTTAAATGGGGAAATTTTAGTAGATGTGTGATAGGTAGTATCATATTACCATTCTTCCTTGATGAACCCACTTCATCCATTAAGATTGCTTTTCTAAATAGTAACATTGTAGATAACCTTAAAAACATTTGTTAACTATTTTTGTTTGACCATTTGATTGTGTTTAATATGTAGAACTCATGGCATCTAGTGTTTCTCCACTCATATTAAATAATTATTTCCAAAAGTTTATTGTTGCTATTACTTTAGGAAAACCATGAAGACTATGAATTTCTTTCACGGACACTTCTGCCACTTGGCTTGTTGTTTATGTACTTTGAGCTCTACAAAAAAAATCTACAAAATTTGTCTATATAAATGACCACAAAAAGTAATACTTACCTTTATATTTCAGTAACCCTGTAATAAAGTCTATTGATATATCTTCTAGTCTTTGAATATGTATGTGGAATGGTTGAAGTAACCCTAGAGATTTCACTATCTCTCTTTTATTTATTATGCAAACCTGACCTTCTCTTACAAAATTTTGAATATCTTTCTTCATTCCTTCCAAAAATATATTTTTTGATCCTTGGAGATGTTTTAAGGAACCTTGCGTCCTACCATCAGAGAGACATGGGACTCCCTTAATATTTGTTTATTCAAATATGCTTGCATGCATAAAAATATTCTACATTTGCACCAAAGTATATCTCTCTTTCACTCCCAATGCTCCATAGAGTTCATCCCATCCTTTATAAATTTTAGTTTTTGTTTAGTACTATTGTAATTTTTCCATTATGGCAAGCTTCTTCTAGCCACCTAGGAACAGAAAATGTAATTGGATATAAATTTGAGGCCTCTTCTATTGTAGAAAGAGCATCATGTACTAAATTTTCCTTACCCTTTTTGCATATTATCTCAAAATTAAAACTTTGCATTTTTTCTCCTCATTTTTGTTAATCTTCCAATGAAATCCATAGCTTCAAAAAATACTTTATGCTATCATGGTATATCTTGACTTTAAAGTACCTCCCAGTGATATACTATCCCCATTTTTATTGCATGTAATATTGCTTCCATTTATTTTTCATACGTAGATTTCACCAAATATTTTCTTTGAATTCCTTGCTTTTAAAAGCCAATGATATCCCTTATTGTGTTAATGTTACGTAAATTCCTTTTCCTAGTGCCTCACACTCTACTATGAATGTTTTATCAAAAGTAGGTGCAACCGATGTTGGTGTAGAAGACATGGCATCCATTAAAAGAGAGAATGCCAAAGTAGCCTCATCATTCCATATAAATGATATTTTCTTCAAGAGATATGTGAGTGGACATGAAATGCATGCATAATTCTTAACAAATGATCAATAATATCATGTAAGTCTAAAAAATCTTCTAAGAACCTTGATTTTCTTAGGAATAGGTCATTTTGTAATAGCTTGCATCTTTTGAGGCTGCAACTTCACTCCTTCCTTTAAAACAATATGAACCAAATACTCGAATTCTTATTTCCCAAAAGCACATTTGGATATTTTTACATAAAAATGATTGTTCTCAATAATTTATATAACTTTTCCACATGTTTAATAGTGTGGTATTCCCATGATTTATTATAAATATGTGTATTATCAAAGAAAACCAACACAAATTTTATAAGATGGGATCAAACAGAATTGTTCTTAAGTCGAGCCCGCTGGACTTCAAACATTGATAAACCATAATTCAAACCAAATTTGCGTTCCAAAATATCCTGCTGACGTCGGCCAATTTTGTGACGCGAAAACCAAATGAATTCCGCCCTAATCTTTTTCGGGTCCGAAGTTGGGCTGGCGTATGGAGGGAGAGTTGTGACGCGAATTTCTTATCAAATTTGCCCTAATATTTTTCGGGTCCGGATTTCCACTGCGCGAGTGGCCCAGACAAAGATCTGCTCCAATCAATTTCTGCCACGTGTCCTCAATTAGAACTTGCCTTGCTCCCGGCTGCGGGTGCATTCGATGGCGTTTAAGGCAATGGGACATGGATGTGGCAATTTCATATCAATCGCATTAAGTTTTAACACTGCTCAATTAAGTTCCAAGGTTTTCACATCTAATCGCATTAATTTTTAACACTGTTCAAGATCGGACCTCCACTCCTGTTAGCAATTCTGCAAGCTCCAATATGATCCAGCCTTCAGCTCTCATTAAGGATCAGAGATGAATTATGACAGGCGTCCTTCGATTGCATTGCAGTCGGGTCGATAAAATGGCATTTCACTATGGTTTTTCAGACGAGCCGGCTGCTGGGTTACACTGCCTGCTCACTGTGACGAGAAGGAGAAGTGGCCAGCTGAACTGCTGCATAGACCTTGCTGCATATCTGTATTTTGCTCGGTCTAGTCCTTGTCTGTCTTCCTCTGTTTCTTGGAATTCTGCTTCTCCGTCTCCTCTTGTGCCCACTGCTAGTGAGACTGCACCCAAGCCTCGCATGCGTCAAAGGATGCGTTGCCGTAGGGGGAGAACTAGAGGTCAACCCCTGCGCGCTCCCTCCAGCCCCTCAACTGAGTTGTCTTCCGACCAGTCCAGTGGTTATTACACAGGTCGCTATCCAAATACTAGGAGTGGGCGGGGTCGGGTTGTAGGATCTGGCCACCGTATGGATTCCCCTGCTCCTTGTTTCCCCATCGCTAGTTCACCTTCTCCGACGATGCGCACTGTGCAATTCTCCTTTAATTGCTCTCTCAATCGCCCATGAATCACAACTTCAATCACTGTGGTTTTCCGTGAGGAGGCCCAAACGGAGGAAGAATGCACCGCTCCGGCGAGTCTGAGCTCGGAAAAATCTGGCCAGCATTCGGGCCTTCAGGAGGCGAGCCGTGGCATGAATGTGGAGGTAGCACCTAGCGATCCTGGACCTTCCGAAGGATGGTGCCGAATCGTTGAGGAGTCGGAGGAGTAGTTGGGTTAATTTGTTTTTCTTGCTTCGCGGCCCACTTAATTAGGCTGCTTTTAGATTATTTTGCTGTGCTGGACCTTTGTAATATTTTTGAATTCTGTAAATTAAACGTTCAAGACTAGTTTCCCCGTATGAGGGCAGTCTTCTTAATTTTTTGATCTTTTGATGAAAAATTTTCCATTAGTCTGGGCAATGATTTTGACCTTGGTGTAATTTTATTCCCACTGTTAATAGATTAACTTTACTTAGAAAAAAAAATGTTGCCCTGTTTCTTTTTTAAACCTATTTTTTGAAATACAAAGCCATGTTTATACAGTCTACGTATTATACTCTTTATCTGTATATCTACAAGAACCTTTTTGCTATGAAATTGTGGTAGATGTCAGATGGCTGCTTTATGGAACAAGCCATTTTAACCTACATCTCGTGATGCAATGTGATGGTTACTACCCAACCGGCTGTACCGATCTACAAGTGATTTCGGGTTTCAGACACACTAATTTCACATGATTAGCGTTTTTCTCTGTTCAAGGATTTTGTGTACTTTAATTTGTATTTGGAACAATGGACGTCGGTACTCTATCTGTTGTTTTACTATTCTACATACTGCTATTTCACTTTCTTATAGATGCCTCGGGCATATTTGGATGCTTTCTCAGATTTGTCGATAATCTCCATGTGGACCGTTACTGGGTTTTATATCAAGTCCCCGTATGTGACATGGGGTATTTTTCTATCACTGTCTGGGGTGGGACTTCCACTTTTATGGATGGATATTTGGGTTCCAATCTTCAGATGTGAAAATGTAATAACTTCATGGACTGTTTTACTTCATATAATATATTCAAAACAACATTTTTTCTCTTGTGAAAAAAAAATGATTAATGTTTATCACTCTGCCTTCAAAACTAGCGATGCTGGTTTATTGATATGGTCTGATGGTATTTTTATATTTTGGAAATATCACACTCCTCACATGATTAGCGTTTTTCTCTTTTCAAGGATTTTGGGTACTTTAATTTGTATTTGGAACAATGGACGTCGGTACTCTATCTGTTGCTTTACTATTCTACATACTGCTATTTCACTTTCTTATAGATGCCTCGGGCATATTTGGATGCTTTCTCAGATTGTCGATAATCTCCATGTGGACCGTTACTGGGCTTTATATCAAGTCCCTGTATGTGACATGGGGTATTTTTCTATCACTGTCTGGGGTGGGACTTCCACTTTTCTGGATGGATATTTGGGTTCCAATCTTCAGATGTGAAAATTTAATAACTTCATGGACTGTTTTACTTCATATAATATATTCAAAACAATGTTTTTTCTCTTGTGAAAAAAAAATGATTAATGTTTATCATTCTGCCTTCAAAACTAGTGATGCTGGTCTATGTTGTTGGTTTATTGATATGGTCTAATGGTCTTTTTATATTTTGAAGATATCACACTCCTCACATGATTAGATTTTTTCTTTGTTCAAGGATTTTGGGTACTTTAATTTGTATTTGGAATAATGGACGTCGGTACTCTATCTATTGTTTTACTATTCTACATACTGCTATTTCACTTTCTTATAGATGCCTCGGGCATATTTGGATGCTTTCTCAGATTTTTCGATAATCTCCATGTGGACCGTTACTAGGTTTTATATCAAGTCCCTGTATGTGACATGGGGTATTTTTATATCATTGTCTGGGGTGGGACTTCCACTTTTCTGGATGGATATTTGGGTTCCAATCTTCAGATGTGAAAATGTAATGACTTCATGGACTGTTTTACTTCATATAATATATTCAAAACAACGTTTTTCCTCTTTTAAAGTTTCATTTTTTTTTAAATTGAACCCGTCGTCGGTATACCGACGCGTTGTGAGCGTCGGAATTGCGACAACTTAGAAACGTCGGAAGATAGACACAATAAAAACGTCAAACGAGCAGCGTTCAAAACGTTGGACCACATTTTGTCGGAATTGCGACCGTTTAAAAATGTCGGAAGAGCAACGTTCAAAACGTCGGACCACATTTCGTTAGAATTGCAACAGTTTACAAATGTCGGAAGAGCGACGTCCAAAACTTCGGACCACATTTCGTCGGAATTGCGACAGTTTACAAACGTCGGAAGAGCGATGTTCAAAATGTTAGACAACATTTCGTCGGAAGTGTGACAGTTTGCAAACGTCGGACCACATTTCATCGGAAGTGTGACAGTTTACAAATGTCTGAAGCGCGACGGTTTGAGAAACGTCGGAAGAGTGACACCTGTTTGGAAGCGACGGAAAAGATGTCGGTAATGCGACACTTTTTAAGTGTGTCGGAATTGTGACGACACGGAAAACCACGGTTTGCCCGTCCTTGAACTGTTGCTCTTGCGATGATTATGTGTCGGAATAGCGACAAATTGGCCATCGGAAATTCCACCAAATTTTCCAGTGTAAGAATTTATAAATTTATATTTATGTTTTATTTTAAGTTATTTAAGTACAAAGGACAAATGCATTAGTTGTTCAATGATAATTAATTTTTCTTGAAAAGCTCATTCTTATTTATAGTCACATTAATACAATTTTTTTTATTAATTTTATTTTGGTACAACTTTTGAATTGAATTTAACTATGGTTACATGGATTGTGGTGCAAAAAGTGAATTGCAAATTCATAAATATTATTTTATTGGTTTAGCTATTATTTTATTATTTCCTTAGGAGGCCCATTTTAGACCTCAAAATTCCCCTAATGTCTGTCTTTAATTTGGTCAAAAACTGACTTAGTTATGACTTCCCAAATTTTCTACACTATTCGCTCCACATTTTCCCCAAAATCCGCCACCATCCTACAAATCTTCCCGGAATCCAACTAATTGAGCGCCAATTTCACCATAAACCAGACAAAATTGTCGGAGCGCTTAAATTCCCAATAACTCCTTAAATATGGATTTCAAACCATATCATTATATGGTTAATAATTTATTTTTATACATTAAAACCCATGTGATTGGGATAACTGTCAGACTTGGCATTAACCTCCTGCTTGTGGTTCCACCTATAGCGGTGACCAGGGTTGGGGCTAGACCCTAGCCCCCTCCCCCCATTGCTCATTACATATGAAAATAAAATGAAACGGAGTTTGGTGTATGGTAATAAATGCAACACGGGGTGAAATGGAAATTATTTTGGCTTGTGGCGGTGAGGTTTTGTGTTCGACCCCTACGGGGTGTAGTTTTACCCTTAACATAATTTTGGTGGCCCGTAGGCTACCGCATGGCAGCCTTTGGCTGGGCCATGTGGCAATTTGTGGTTGGCCACCAAAACCACCAATCTAAAACTCACTACAAAAACTAATACAAATGTGCCACTTAGCACAATATGATTCGACGAAGAAATTTGGTTGATCGAGTCAACCTACCATTGTGCAAGCCCAGCCGGCTGTACAAATTGCTCACTGGGTTGTCTTGCATTTTTTTTTTCAAATTACTTATTTGACAATGTGAATAGAACGTGTTTCTGGAAGCATATGGTGTTAGTTTTCCACGGAACAAGTTGCACCGGATTCAGAACGGCGATATCTACGTGGTCGTTTAGGTTCCATACCATTTTGACAAATCCATTTTTAGCATAATTTTAAGCACCTGATCCGTTGAGGAGACAAAATTATCATTAGGAAAAAAGAAAAAGGAACATTGGATTACAATAGAAGACCGAAGATCAAGACCACATGAAGACTACATATGATTCACAACCCTTTGGAGGGAAGATATGAAGAACAAATCATATCTCTCATGAAGACAAAGTATGGGATACATCTATTATTGGAGACAAAGTATCATGCGGAACAACTTGGCACTACCACTTTATCATGAAGTCAATATTGTCATTGTGAAGTTGTGACCACAATTGCATGTGTGTCCATGTGTCTTGCCACATCCCTTGTGGATGTAATGATGTAAATATCATAATCAAAAGACAAAATGTAATGTAAAGTGGAAGTCCAAGAGTCATCCATGTAATGTGAAAAGTCATGTCAGACATCAAATAGTCATGAAGAAGTCAAACAATCATGAGAATAGTCCAAGAGTCACATGGGAGGTGAATGGTCACCCCATTTGTTATATATACACCCTCATAGCTCAAGGAAATGGCCTTTTCACCTTGGTTCCTCCTACCAGGCATTGGAGAGGAAGTTAATTTTTTTGCAAGAGCAAGTGAATGCTCTAATGCTCCACTATTGGGGCTAGTGATGCTCATTATATTGATGTATCTTGGAAATTTTAATTAATTCAGAAGCTCGTTAAGCCAACACACTTTCATGCATATGTCGTGAATATTGTAATACTATTATTTGAATGTATGTGATGTATGTTGTTTTCATATGTACTAATGAAATTGAAATATTTTGGTGGATTTGGTACTTATCATGTTGAAGGTTTGTTTTGTTTTCTTTAACAATCGTTGCTTCCTTATGAACTATTTCGCTATTTGTTTAATGATTCATTCATATGTATATGCTTGTGTGCCTTTTCTAGATTAGTAATATTACTTGTATTTAAAGGGCCCAATTTTCTCTTCCCTTTGATAGAAGGACCTTGATATTATCTGCATTTGAACATTTCACAAGGCATACTGACTTACTGATGTAAGATTACCTATGCATTACTCTCTTGTGTTGAAATTTTTAGCCAAGACAAATCTATAAGAATATGTGGAATTTTGTGTGATACCCCGAACGAGGATTTTATTCCAAATGGTGTTAGGTATAACTAGCATTGACATCGGGGATACCCCTTTGGTTGACATATATCTAGCACCCATCAACAGTGTTGCAGGCATAACTTCAATATTTTTTCCAGCTTCTTCTTTCAATATCCAGTTTTCTTGTTCATGTTTGTTTCTCATTTGCTCAATATGATGGGAATTCTTGAGCTCTAATTCATTCAATTTATTTTCTCAATGAATTTTTAAGTTGGATAATTCAATAGTAAAAACTCCTACTAGAGCTACAGAAGGATCTTTCCAACTCTCTTCACTAAATTCTTTAATATTTTTTATTTGAAATTATAACTCTTTAATTATTTGCAGCTTACTTTGATAAGGTGCTCCAAGTTCACTGACATGATATTGCTGACTATTAACAAATGCTCCAAGGGAATGTGAAGTTTCTTCAACTTTCAGTCTCACATATCTAGTTGGATGCCAGCTATGTTCAAATGTTATTTCAAGAGTGTCAATTTTCCTCTTCTCAACCCTTCTTACAACATACTTTGTTTGTGTATTGAAATAATCTTCAATTAAGTATGAAACGGTTTCAGATGCTGGTTCAATCTCAGTGACATGTGATAAACATCAGTATTGAAACAAGAATGTTGTAACTCCCAAGGCTACCAACTTAAATTATCAACTTAGGGTTCGTACAAACTTAATAGGTTTCAACATTATATGTGCAACATGCAATGTGTCCTTCTTGCATTGATTTGATGTAATGAAGTGAATATCATGGAATCAAGCCTAAAATAATTGCAAAAATGGAAATTATTATCTATTTACAGGAATGGAAATGTTACTCTAATTTTCAAAAATGTAAAGGTTAACCTACTTGCAGGGATGTAAATGAGATTCCATTTGCAAAATTTAATTTTTGCATCAAAAGGAAACCTAGTCTATGCAATAGAAATAACAATGTTAGAAATGAAAACCCTAGCTTAAGATGTATGAAACAAAAAATAATCATTAAATAATTCTTCAATAACTACATTCAAAACAGATTTTGTTAAAAATTTGTGAAATTTTCAATCTGAAAAGTCTACAATTGCAGTGATAAATTTATTCCTCCTACTTATTATTTCAATAAGTTATTTACAAAAATATATCGATAAATATCAAAATAAATACTACAACAACATTCACAAATATATACGCAGAGAAGTAAAGAGTAAAGTACATAACACAAGATTCAATCACATGTACATAGTGTTTTTTGGACAATTGTTCTTAGAAAAACCCAATGCGGGAAAACCGGTGCAACAGATGAGAGTTTTATTAAATTCTCCAGAAAATGATTCTTTACATGGAATATACTAGCAGATAAAATCTAAAAACACCTGAGACAGAATTCTCGGCTCCGTCCAAAAAATCCCCAACACCCCGATTA
The DNA here is from genome assembly GCA_034641835.2 of Pinus albicaulis. Classification (NCBI taxonomy): domain Eukaryota; kingdom Viridiplantae; phylum Streptophyta; class Pinopsida; order Pinales; family Pinaceae; genus Pinus; species Pinus albicaulis. The sequence continues at coordinate 182,011 of JAXQQM020059935.1, read as the reverse complement.
GCCTCTGCTTCTCTCTGTTCCTTTGTGTTTCTCTGCACAGTCCCTGCGTTGGACTGTGTAATTCTGCGTAGGCTCTATGTGGGTTCACTGCACTACAACCCTGTGCTACCTCCAATGACCCACTGCGTCCCTTTTTCCCTAACCTCAGTCACTGCTAACTCCCTCCTTTTGCTTCTGTGACTCTCCGCCCTGCAACTCTCCCATTGAGATCGAATTCTATTACTTCATAATTGATCTCCTTCGGGTACTGAGTGTATGCCCTACTTATTTTCCAAATGACCCTCAAGCCCTATTTTATAATATTCTTGTTGATGAATCAACAAACCAGATTAGAAGTCTAATCAATGGCTAAGATTAAAACTTGACTTGATCTTTGTTTTCTAGAAGATTCACACTCTGACATATTAATACCCTTTAATTATTTCATTTCCCTAAGTTTAGACTTAGGGCCTCCATTAAAAATTTTTTTTTGAATAAGTCATGAACCGAGGGGAAATTCCACAAACTGTTTCTGGGTTCTTTTGAATACTGATATCCAAGCTTCCTTACAGAGTTTGTGTTAGAGTTATTAACATAGCGGAAACAGAAACAAATAACACACACACATGCAACATTCAACCATGAAACCACAAATTTTAACGTGGTTCACCCAACCAATCTGGGCTACGTCCACCTAACAGGGCATCGGCAATCTTATTCAACAACTAGAGAAATACAATAGCAGAGTTACTCTTCTGCTCAGCTCTTCCTCACTACACATTCCTCATCATGCTCACTTGCCTCTACGGGCTTACATTTTATAGGTGTGAATAAAAACAAACTCATAACTTCTCTCACAAAAAATATAGGATACATTAACTCCTCATCAGAAATTGATGGAGCCAATGTAGCAACAAATCCTATTGTTGTCACCTACATGAGATTTTCTCCAAAAATAAGAAAAGGAAAATCTCAACAATCTCCACCTTGACAACAATTAGCCTGATACCCTGTTTCATTATTATTTTTATCTTTTCTGCAAGCCAAGAGAAGCCAAACACCATCGTAGCTTCTCTAACAAAATTGGTTTCGTGAACATGTCTGCACAGTTTTCCTTTGTATGCACCTTTTCAAGAGAGACTCCCCTTTCAGTGATAACCTGTCTTACAAAATGGTACTTGATAGGTATATTCTTTGATTTACTATGATAGGCTGGATTCTTAGCCAAATGAATTGCACTTTGACTATCACAAAATAACCTAATGTTGTCTTGTAACCTACCAAACTCACCAAAAAAACCTTTCAACCAAACTGCTTCTTTGCAAGCATGTGAAGCAGCTATGTATTATGATTTTGTAGTGGATAAAGCAACAATGTTCTGTAGCTTTGACATCTAGCTAATAGCTCCACCTGCAAGAGTAAATACATACCCTGAATTTGACCTTCTCTTATCCAAATCACCTGCAAAATCAAAATCAACATACCCGCAAACAAATTCACTACTCCTGTTATAAGTGATACAGTAATCACTTGTGCCTCTCAGATATCGAAGCACCCATTTCACTACTGACCAGTGTTCTTTTCCTGGATTTTCCATATACCTGCTGACAACCCCAACTCCATGTGAAATATTTGGTCGAGTACAAACCATTGCATACATCAAACAACCTACTACATTGGCATAAGGAATTCGAGACATATATTCCTTTTCCTCATTAGTGTTAGGACATAAACTTGAAGAAAGCTTAAAATGGGAAGCAAAAGGGACTGAAACAGGCTTCACATTGTTCATACCAAACTTCAAGAGTATTTTCTCAATATACTTATGTTGTGATAGCCACAGCTTACCATTACTCCTATCTCTGAAAATCTCCATGCCCAAAATCTGTCTTGTTGCTCCTAGATCTTTCATATCAAATGTCCTAGCCATCTGAGCCTTTAACCTGTTGATCTCTGTTATGCTTTTTCTTGCTAAAATCATATCGTCAACATACAACACTAATATAATGAACATGCCATTACTTAATTTCTTAAAGTAAACACGATGACCATATTCACTTCTTATATAATTTTGACTCATCATGAAAGAATCAAATTTCTTGTACCATTGTCGAGGCGACTACTTCAGACCATACAATGATTTCTTGAGCCTGCAAAAAAATTTCTTGTTGCGATTTTGAACAAACCCTTCTTGTTGTTCCATGTAAATCTCCTCATCTAAATCTCCATGTAGAAATGCAGTTTTAACATCTAGTTGCTGTAATTCTGAATTAAGTAAAGCAACTAATGCTAACACAATCCGAATTGAAACAATTTTTACAATTGGTGAAAATATCTCATGAAAGTCAATTCTTGCTTTTTGAGAAAAACCTTTTGCAACTAGCCTCACTTTGTACCTGTCCTCTGTATCATCAACACCCTTCCTCAATTTGTAAACCCACTTACATCCCACAGTTTTTCTGTCTTTAGGAAGTTCTACCAGATCCCATGTGGCATTCTTGGCTAATGCCTTCATCTCGTCCTTCATAGCCTCTTTCCACTTACCACTGTTTGAACCTTCTATAGCTTCCTGATAGCACAAAGGTTCATCATCATTAGCAGTTAAAGCCACTAAAGTAACATAATCATCATACCTTTTAGGAAGACGTCTGATTCTCATAGACCTCCTTAAAGATGTTTCTGGTACTTCCACAATTTGCTGATTATTATCTATAGGAACTTCTTCATGATCAGCATCTGAAACACATTCATGATATGCATCTGAAACTTGTTCATGATCTAAACTATCATCAGTATTTGAATTGGTTTCAAACTGAATGTGTTGAAGCTTAGGTACATTATCCTATTTCAATTTATCATTTACATCTGGATTTTCAAGTCAGGATTCATTAAATTTAACATCTCTGTAAATGATGATCTTGTGAGTAGTAGGATCCCACAACCTGTATCCCTTAGTCCCATCACCATATCCAACAAAGATATATCTTTTTTATTTAGGATCTAATTTATAACGCTAATGTTTCGGAACTAGAGCATATGCATCACAACCAAAAAATTTCAGTTTAGAATAATCACATGGATAACCTTTCCATACCTCTTGAGGAATTTTGCATCCTATTGCAGTTGATGATGATCAATTTACCAAGTAACAAGCTGTAGAAACCGCCTCTGTCCACAATTCCTTCTGCAATTTGGCGTTACTAAGCATACTTCTTGCTCTCTCTAAAAGAGTCATGTTCATGCGTTCAGCAACTCCATTTTGCTGAGGAGTATATACAGTGGTTTTATGTCTTTCGATCCCAACATCCTTGAAATAATTATCAAATTCCTTTGAAGTAAACTCACCACCATTGTCAGTTCTTAAACATTTAATGGTTCTTCCAGTGATGTTTTCAACTAATGCTCTAAACTGTTTGAAAACAGCGAATACATCAGACTTCTTCTTTAACATGTAGACCCACACTTTTCTAGAGAAATCATCAATAAAAGATACAAAATATGAAGATCCTCCATATGAGGTTGTAGGAGATGGACCCCAAACATCAGAATGGATATAATCAAGAATTCCCTTACTAGTATGTTTTCCAGTTTTAAACTTCTGCTTGCTTTGTTTCCCAAACAGACAATGTTTGCAAAAATCTAACTTAGAAGATTTTAAACTAGGAAGTAACTTACGATCAGACAAAATTTTTAATCCTCTTTCGCTCATATGGCCCAACCTTTGATGCCATAAACGAATAGAATTACCGTCGTTTTCAGATACTGTAGAAGCATGATCTGACTCTGTTCTTCCTTCTAACTGAAAAAGATTTCCAACCTTCTTTGCTTTCATTACTAGTAAAATTCCTTTATAAACTTTCATTACTCCACCTTGAATAAAGGTTTTGTATCCATTAGTGTCTAGTACTCCTAGTGAAATGAGGTTTTTTCTTAGTTCAGGTACATGTCTTACATCAGTTAGAATTTTATTTGTCCCATCAAACATTTTAATCTAGATGCTTCCAATTCCCACAATATTACACGAGACATCATTTCCCATGTAAACAACTCCATCATTGATTGATTTATAAGTTTTAAACCACTCTCTATGAATGCACATGTGATTTGACGCACAAAAATCTAATAACCAATGTTGATCATGATTAGACACACCAACTGATAACACTTCATCACTCACACCTGAAATGGATGCCGAAACTGTATCTGTCGTGTTTGCTTCTTTCTTCTCTGTCGAGGAGTCTCCTTTGGATGTTTTCTGTCTCTTCCAACAGTCCTTCTCCAAATGTCCTGATTTGCCACAAAACCAACACTTTACCTTACTTTTCTTCCCTTTCGATTTTGAACACGAGTTGTTGTGCTTACTAAAGCATCTTTCTTTAGAACGACCTCTGACCATCATTGCTTCTGATGTAGAGGTTTCTGAATTTGACCTCTTCCTTGTTTCTTCAGACAACAAAGCTCCAACAACATCATCAAATTCAAGGGTTTCTGATGAGCTAATACTTATATAAGTAACAAAATCATCCCATGACTCGGGCAACGAGCATAATAAAGTTACAGCTTTATCTTCTGATTCAAATTTTACTTCTATACTTTCTAACTGCACCAAGAGAGTATTAAAGGTATTTAGATGATCAGTTATCGTCGTACCTTCCTTCATGTGCAGGCTGTACAACTGTCACTTCAGAAGAATCCTATTGGTTAAGGATTTTGTCATGTACAGCTTTTCAAGCTTTTTCCACAAACCAGCAGCAGTTTTCTCTGACACGATGTTAAACAAAACATCATCCACCAAGCATAGTCGAATGCCGCTCAGTGCTCTTTCATCCAAATCACTCCATTCATCATCTGTCATGGTGTAAGGATGTTTGGCTTTTCCCAACAGCGCCTTCGCCACGCCTTGTTGCACAAGTAAATCATACATCTTCACTTTCCAGATCTCGAAGTTGTTTTTTCCATTGAACTTCTCGATCTCAAACCGAGCACTTTTTGTTTTTGCCATGTTGTGTCACAAAAACAATCTCCAATTGCAACTTTTAATAAATGAGGTTTTATTTAAAAAATAATGCCCTTCAACTAAAATAAAAAAGCCTGTCCCTTGTTACGTATGCAAATAGCATTTAATATTCAAATCGATTTCAAAATGCCACCTTTTTAATAAAAGTGGCTCCGATACCAAGTGTTAGAGTTATTAACACAGTGGAAACAGAAACAAATAACACACACACATGCAGCATTCAAACATGAAACCACAAATTTTAACGTGGTTCACCCAACCAATCTGGGCTACGTCCACCTAACAGGGCATCGGCAATCTTATTCAACAACTGGAGAAATACAATAGCATAGTTACTCTTCTACTCAGCTCTTCCTCACTACACATTCCTCATCATGCTCACTTGCCTCTATGGGCTTACATTTTATAGCTATGAATGAAAACAAACTCATAAATTCTCTCACAACAAATATAGGATACATTAACTCCTCATCAGAAATTGATGGAGCCAATGTAGCAACAAATCCTATTGTTGTCACCTACATGAGATTTTCTCCAAAAATAAGAAAAGGAAAATCTCAACAGTTTGAGACTTGGAACACTTTCCGATGCTACAAAAATCAACACTCCCTATTAGCGAGGAAGGTGTTCCAGCAATGTGCCTTCTTCATGTTTCTCCGCTTTTGAAGCATCCTCTACGTTGTTGATCTCTGGACAATGCCCCTCATCTGCTGCGCTCCTGCCTTTTGTACTGTTACCCACGACACTACCACTGTCATTGCTACATGTATACTACAACTCCCTCTGAATCCTGATCCTATCCACTCTTGCTACTAGAATGGATTCCTGATCATCCCCATATTCTCTCTAAAGTAGACGAACTTATTCTTCCCCAAATCTTTTGTGAGAATGTATGCCACATGTTCTCTTGTTGGAATGTACTGCAAATGAACAACTCCATGTTGTACATAGTCCCTGATGAAGTGACACCTGATGTCAATGTGCTTCAACCGATCATGAAACACAAGATTTTCAGAGACCTTGATGCAACTTTGATTATCGCATAATATATTGGTCGCTTCCATTTTCTCCTTTAGTAGGTTCGCAAGCATTTTTCAAAGCCATATGGCCTCACACGAAGCTGTGCTAGCTTCCATATATTCTACCTCTGCTTAGATCAGTGCCATAGATTTCTGTTTCCTGCTGCACCAGGAAGTCATTCTTGATCCTAGACTGAAACAATACCCACTGGTACTCTTCTGATCTATTGAACTCCTAACCCAATGTGCGTCGGTGAACCCACTCAACCTGACATCACTGCTACGGGTGTACTTCAAACCAAGCTCAACTGTTCCTTGAAGGTACCTGAGAACATGCTTGTTTATTTCCCAATGATCCCTTTTTGGTTCCACCATGAACTGACTGAGGGTGTTTATAACATAACAAATGCTTGACCTTGTGTTTACCAAATACATCAACGATCCTATGAGATGCCTATAAAACATAGGATCAACCTCATCATGTTTGGAAATGTCGATTTTCTTCCAGTTGGTGATCATTGGAGTCATCATGGGTCTAAAATCCTCCATCTGAAATATCTTTAAAATCTCTGTAGTATATCTTCCTTGACAAAGAAAGATCTCCCCCTTCTGCTGCCAAAATTCCAACCCCAAAAAATAGTGCATTAGCCCTAGATCCTGCATGTCAAATTATGTAGCCAAATTCTTCTTATAGTCTGTGATGAGCCTCAATGATCCGGTCAAGAATAGATCATCTACATATAAAACCAGTATCAGGGGCTCACTCCCTACCCTCAAATATTAGAGATTAGGATCTGCATCACACTTGATGAATCCCATTTTCTGCAAGTAGCTTTCAATTTGGCCATACCAGGCTCTAGGAGCTTGCTTCAGTCCATACAAGGCTTTATTTAGCCTACACACATGTGTCTTCTGATCATGCGTCTCGAAGCCTTATTGTTGTTCTATATACACCTCTTCCTCTATCACCCCATTCAAGAATGTATTCTTGACATCCATCTGGTGAATCTCCCATCCCATCTGCGCAGCAAGGGATATCACAGATCTAATTGAGGTGTATCTGGCTACTAGTGCGAAGGTTTCTTCATAGTCAATCACTTCCTTCTGAGCATAACCCTTAGCCACAAACTTAGCTTTAAATTTCTTGATGCTGCCATCTGCAACATACTTGACCTTGTAGATCCACCTTGATCCTCAGCTGATCTCTCCTAAGGTCTGGGCACTACTTCGCAGACATAATTCATCATGATGGAACTATACTCTTCCACCATTGCATCTACCCTCACCTAGTGCTAATCTTCTTCCCGAAAACTGGAAGGTTCTCCAACTTGAGAAACCAAGGCTTGATACCTCTCAGGCTGCTTACAATGTCTCTTCTCATTTCGGGGGACTCCGACAAAATCTTCTGCATCTTTCAGAATTTTTCATAGCTCCCTGCTTGTTCTCCCACTAATGTTGGGTGGATTTACCAGCTCTCCCTCTTTCAAATCCTCGGGAGACACATGCCTTGGAGAGGCAACTGAATTCACTGCCACTGGTTATTGAGGCTGAACCAAAGGATCCTCCTCAGACTGCGTAGTAGAAGGCAACTCGCAGGATCTTCTGAAGGCCTTCTCCTCCATGAATCTCACATCCCTCCGCACTACGACTTTCCTACTCTTAGGAATGTAGATGATATATGCCTTCGCATTCTCGTTATATTATACCAAATACCCCTTTTATGAATTCATTTCCAACTTCTTCCTCTTCTCCCTGGGCACATGGCAGTAATATGTACTGCTGAAGATCCTAAAGTGACTCACTTCAGGCTTGCTGCCAGTGAAGACACTTTTCGACGTGATCTTTCCCAATGCAGCATGAGGAGTCCTATTTTGAACATAGATAGTCGTATTACAAGCTTCAGCGCACAGAAATTTGGGCATGTCTTGATCATACAACATCACCCCTGTCACTTCAACAATAGTCTTCTTTTTCCTTTCTACCACACCATTCTGCTCTGGATTGTTATATGGATATTTCCACTCTCTTCTGATACATGCCCTTGAGCAGAACCCATTGAATTCCTTGTCTATGTATTCACCACCATTGTCTGAAGGCAGCACCTTGATCCGCTTTCCTATAAAATTTTCTACCAGAGCTTTAAATTCTTTAAACTGACTCAAGACTTCGTCCTTGGTCTTGAAAAACTAGATCCATGTTTTTCTGGAATGGTCATCAATAAAGGTGGAATTGGTCATAATCAGAGCTCTAGTGGACATTGGTCCATAGATATCTAAGTGTATCAAGTCCAATACACCCTTGGCACTATTTTTTCTTCTTTGATATGCTACCTTGGTATATTTTCCCAATACACACTATTTGTAGACATCGTCCCATTTCGTGCTTGGTTCTAGAACTCCTATGACAACCTTCTTGAGAATTTTTAACTCCCCATGATGCAAATGTCCCATTCTTTTGTGACATAGCTCATTCAATTCAGTTTCCTCAGTGCTGCCAACTAGTTCCACTTGGGATTCAAGTTGCAACTTGTAAAGTGTGTTGCTTCTTACTCCGATCTGTGGCTTCTTTATTCCAACAAGGGTGTTTGACGTAGACCCTGATGCCAATAAAGTAGACATCATAACCTTAGTTTTGAAGTTGAGACACTAAGAGAAATTTCATCCCCAACCTAGGCACATCCAGTAAGTTAGTGGCCTAGATCTTATTTCTAGCCTCGGTCTGAAATACTACGGTACCTTTCCCAATAGGGCACACTTTTCTTTATTATCCATGGTTATTTTAAAACTCATCTGATCCTCTTAGTAGTCGGAAAAACATTCCTGTACTCCTGTCATGTGGGTAGAAGCTCCACTATCAATGTGCCAGATATCAGAAGAAGCGGTGCTTGATATGCAAGAAAATTCTTCTTCAAGTCTGGATGCTAGAACAAAAACATCATGATTCATATGTTCTATCATGCTTCTTTCTGAGCTGTTGATGCAATGTCAGATTTCTTTCCACTAGTCAATTATCTGTTCCTATTAGTCATCTCTAGCTCTGATATGTGAAATTTTCAATCTGAAAAGTCTACAGTTGCAGTGATAGATTTATTCCTCCTAATTATTATTTCTATAATTTATTTACATAAATATATCAGTAAATATAGAAATAAATACTACTGCAACATTCAAAAATATATATGCAGAGAAGTAAACAGTAAAGGACATAAGCACAAGAATCAATCACATGTAAACAATTGTTTTTGGAAAGTTGTCCCCGGAAATACCCAATGCGGGAAATCGGATGCAACAGATGAGGGTTTTATTAAATTCTTCAACAAATGATTCTTTACAAGGAATATAATGGCAGGCAAAATCTAAAAACACCTAAGACATAATTCTCGGCTCCTCCTGAAAAATCCGCGACACCCTCATCAACCTCTACTTCTCTCTGTGCATGTCTGTGTATTTCTATGCGAAGTGCTTGCGTTGGAATGTGTAAGTCTACATAGGCTCTGCATGGGTTCACTGCACTGCAGCCCTGTGCTGCCTCCTGTGAACCACTACGTCTCTCTATCCCTGACCTTAGTCACTGTTGACTCCCTCCTCCTTCTCCTTTTGCAACTCTCCCACTCAATTCGAATTCTATTAATTTAGAATTGATCTCCTTCAAATACTGAGTGTATGTCCAGCTTATTTTCCAATTTTCCCTCAAGCCTTCTTTTATAATCTTCTCATTGATGAATCAACGGCCTAGATTATAATTCTAATCTATCGCTAAGATTAAAACTTGACTTGATATTTTTTCTCTAGAAGATTCACACTCTGACTTATTAATACCCTTTAATTATTTCGTTTCACTAAGTTTAGACTTAGGGTCTCCATTAATATAATTAATTACTTTAATAAGTCATGAACCGAGTGGAATTTCCACAAACGATTTTCGGGTTCTTTGGAATACTGATGTCCAAGCATCCTTACAATGTTTGAGACTTGGAACACTTTCCAATGATACAAAAATCAACACAAATTTCATAAGGTAATAATGAAAATCATCATTACGTTCTTCAAGTCATAAATCTGTCCACTAACCATAACTGCATTGGTGAATTTCAATGGAGAAGAGGCAAGGCTTAAGATGTTTTTGGTCTCACTAAATCATGGTTTTGGATCCTAGGGGTCATTATTCAGGCATAAGGGACAAAACCTAATATTTTGGAGAAGATATGGTTAATTTTACATGTGCTACAGGAGTGCTACAGGAGGTGCTATAGGAGGCCATGTTTTGCTACAGGAGAGAGATAACTTGTCGCATTCCCAAGTAAATAAAATTAAAATTGGAAGAGAATTTTTTTATTATTAATTATGATGTCTTAGGACTTAATTCCGAGTGGAATCACTACAAAATACCCCTGTTAACACATGTTAAAAAATGGCAGAAAATTACTACTCTAAAAACTGGAAATTCAAGAACTAGTGAGCTAGTTAACTTACCAAATGCCTAACCTAATCAAGTGAAAATTATACAGCGTAAATTATTTATTAGCTTGAATGTTTTTATGACCCAATAAAATTTAAATAAACTCAAATGAAGCTCATGAAAACATAATAAAAATAGAATAAAATTACTACTATTTTGCTACAAGGGATTTCGAGAAATTCTAGAATTGTGAACTAGTAGACCAATCCAAGTAGCTCAATGATGAATATGACTTTTCAATGTTGTTCTAAGGATGCATAATTATTTTTAATCCGTAAATAAACTGACAAACAACTCACTTCAATCATTTAACCAATGTAACCTACAACAAAAGAAGCATTAATAGTAAATGCAGAAATAAGAGATTCAAGTGAAAAATACATTTAAAGGAAATAAATAAATTGTTCAAGAGGTATCCGAGGATCCTGAGATGGCCAATACCAAATAAAATTAGAGTCCTGTGAAGTATTTCAGGCTTTAAAGCTAAAAATGACACCAAACTACATTAGTTTATTCAATCCAAGTACATCCCTGCTAGAAATGAAAGTGGAGATGCTAAATAAAAAGTTTTAACCACAAGAAGACTAAGAAATACATAGCCCTAGAGGAAAAATCAAATTATTACTTATAAAAATTGATGGGGAAGCATTCTCCTTGAAAGGAGAAAGCTTTCCCCTCCAAGATCCCTCAGATAGTGGATCTCGTTCCCAACACTAGGAATATGCATTAAATGATAGGGAACACATTCCAAGATTTTCTTAATCAATGTAGCTTTATAATTTGTTAATATTTCATGATATTTTATTCATTTATTATACGATATTGGTCCTCCTATAGTAGGGATAAAGTCCCTATATTATCTCCTCCCCTAAATGTTCATAATCTGCTCAATATTCTAACAATATTCTACAAAAATAAATAATATTAGGCACATAATATGAAATTATCTCTAAACCTTCCTAAGAACATATTAAACCTAAAAAAAACACTATTAAGTTTATAAGGAGAGTTTTAATATCACGTTCATGTGACTAAGAAAGGTTTTATGGGCCTTAATTTGTGTCTAATTTGGAGGCCCATTAACATGCTTGAAAAGAAATGAAGTTGGAGGAATTTTTGTGGAGATGGGAGTCATGGAAAATCTAGGGGATGTTTTTAATGTTGAAAGGTCAAGGTTTTCAATGTGTTTTTCAATTGAATCTATCTCTTTATTAACACTCTCTAATTTTTTAATGAACATTTTCGTGTTCATAATTTTTATTAGTATCCATCTCTTTAGTTTTTTCAACATATTTTTTGGATTGTAAGTATTATTGGGTGGTTTCTTCAGGAGGATGAAGTACAATAATGTCCTTTGGGAACACATTCTGCTTGGTTACTTTCTCCTCTGCTTCTTGTTTATGGTCCTTAACCTATATTATTATCATTATTTCTTTAATGATTGACCTTGTTGTTTTTGTTCTTTAACATTAACATCTTTTTTAGCCTCTAGACTCACTAATTGTTGGACTTTAATAGAAACATCAAGCATATTTTCAATTTGAATTTTTTGAAACTGCTGAGAAGAAGATGTTGGTTCTAAAAGTAGCTTAGTAAAATTAAATTTCAGACGTTCAAGGGATTTAAAATCTTCAACTGGAATAGAATATAGGACAATTTTTTGTTGAAGAAAATATTTGTAAGTGTTTTCACTAAATTCTTGAAGTTTTCGTTGTCCTCAACACTCATTAGTTTTCCTCTTTCAATCGCTTGATCAAAAATATCAATATTTATGAAAACATCATTGAAAGGAATATTTTGATGAGTATATTTTTTTATATAGCTTAAGACAAACTTATAATTAAAATTTATTATTCCACTAGGGTCAAAATAAAAATGGGGCAATGAGGGAAACCAAATACTGTTAAGTTCTTCAACTTCCTTGAATGCATGCCCCCTACCCTTCAATTTTATTCTTCCAAACATAATTAGAAAATTTGACCGAACCTTCTTCTAAAGTTTACTCATCTTTCATGCTTGATCATAATGTTGTTTTATTTTCTACTTCTCCAAGAACAATTCTTTCAGGAATGTACCTTGGAAATACATGTGGACCAACGTCACTCCCATATATTTTGATATAGGAAAATAACTCTTCAATGAACAAGTCTCTTATTTGATGAAGTGCCTCTTTCAACTCTTGGATAATCCTTAGAGGAGCACTACCAAGGATGACTTCATGTAGTGGAATCATTACATAATTGCAAATGTCATAAAAATGAAATTTACAATTACTTTCGCATAACACCAAAGCATAATTTTGAATCGGAAGTTGATTATAAGGGGGATAATTCCACTTCATGAGAGGAAAGGGGACAAAGGAAATCACAATGTCCAGGAGATAATAAGACATATAAAAAGTGTGTTCATATCCTGTAGGGCATGGAACTTCCAACTTCAAAGCATATGTCAAGTTTTGGGATAGACTGTCAACCCAATTGAAATGTTTCAAGTAATGGTGGAAAATCTGAATCAGGGAAAATTTTAGGGGCTAATATTCGCACATGGGCTAATTTTCCATATTTTTTCAAAAAAAAAGATTCACCAATTTCCTCCTCCTTTTTTTTGAAAATTTATTCGCCCAATTTTTAGAGTATAAAATTATTTTACCCCAAAAGTCGCCAAATTTTTATATATACTAATATAAAATAATTAGAAACCTAAATAATTTTACAAAAATATCATAAAACAAAATATTAGAATTTACATAGTAGGGACTAGTAAGATTCGCCAAGGTTTCTAAACTTTAAGATAAAATTCCATCCTTAAAATCTTCCCTATTGTTAATCAACGACAACCATTCAGTTTTGAAATGATTAGTGTCCTTTTCCTCGTATAATTTGGACAACATTTTGATGATTAACCTCAAAGGAATTTTGAAAATAGCAAAGGGGAAATCCATAGATGAGTTGAGTTTGAAGCCCTCTTTCTCTTTCTGTAACCACTATTTAATCAATTTATCATAATTTTTTCCAGTTTGTTTAAAAGCTTCTTTTTTTAAATCATCAAGAATCTTAGATGTAAAGAAGAGTTCAGGAGAATTGAGCTTATTGATTTCTAAAATGGTGTCTAACCTCAAGGATGTTATCATATTTCTATAGGAATCTGTAACTGTGCATGTATCAATGTCAATATGACCCAAAATCCATTGTGTCATGTCATAATAAGGAAACATTTTAGGCTTTGTGACAACCATGTGTAGTTTTGTCCTTCTAATGTTCTCATATTATGCATTTTTCTCCCTACTATAACTTTCTGACTTTTGCCACTCCCTACACTCAAAGAAACTATAAATTTCCTCCCATTTCATTATACTTGCATCTTGCATTTTGAAAGTGGCATCAGAAATAAAATCTAAATTCATATTATAACTTCTTGGTTCTTGATCTTCTACCTCATTTAGTCTTTCTTTAATCTGTTGAACTCCTTGCGTTGAAGGAGGGGATTGTTTCTTTTTGCCCATTTTGTGGCCTGTATGGGAAATAAAAATAATAATTATGATTTTATATGAAGACCAATGTAACTGAATAAAAGGAAACCTTTTGAAATAACACCACCTATGAGAAGTTCGAGATTATATATCTAACTACTACAATTCAGGTTAAAGTTCAGGCTTTCGGTTGCTGTTTCAGAGAATAGTTGACCCAAGAGGTTTAATTAGAAATAAAAGGTTTTCAATGTCTTGGACATCGAGTTGTTTAATTTTCATGACATGCAAAAAATTTAAAATTAATGTGAAAATACCTGTCAACCATTTTTTGAAAAACGAGGCGAGATCAATGTCGTAGTCAGGAAAACCTCTATTTAAAACATATAATGAAACTAAACAAAAAACTTGTTTTATTAGGAAAAAATAAGAATAATTAAGAATAATGAAAGGTTCTGAAGTCGAGAACAAATATTATTTTATTCGCAAACAGAGGTCCCAGAAGTAGTGTAGTCAAACAGTCAGAGGTGCTTCAAAAAACTTAAATAGATTTATTGAATCTGTCACTGACTCAAAACCAAGTCGGGGAAAGGTTTAGGGTGAAGGCTCAAAGGAACTATCAGGTTGAGAGGCAGGAGCTCGGGAGATGAAAAAATTTGAAAAATAATAATATGTTAAACTTCTCTTACCACTACTACAAGAGGAGCATTGATATATTTAACAAGGTCAATAAAGGGAAAGTGAGTAGCCAGTCCTTGTAGTGCGAAAGGACCGGTGAATGAACCTCATAACCAAGATTGAAGCAAAGTCATGTAACAAGAAGAGATACAAGGTGAACAAAGACATAACCTCCTGACCTCACATTGTGGGCCAAACAGTTACTCGACGGTTCGACGTGCATCGAGAGAAAAAGAAAACAAGGAGAAGGAGGTCTGACTCCCTACGCTATGTCGAGCCCGACCTCTTGACCTATTCTAGTTGGACCCAGAGTGGGAGGTCCTCAACCCTGACTAGTCAAAGGTCGAACCCTATTTTCATTTGATAACGCGGAAAGAGATATAAACCTAACTCTCGACCATGGCATGCACAAGTATGGGAACTACATAGAAATTTTTGTAAAGATTCATAAAATGTTAAATTTTTTTATGTTCATATGTCCCAAGCCATCTAAGAAATAATAAATATGATAACACATGGTCCTTATCATGTGTTGTATTAATTCAACACCACTACAAAGAGACGATATGATGACGGTCCATCCTACTCACCGTACACTGTATTAACTCAACATCCCTCTAAATAGACAATATCGAAGTGAAAATATCATTGCGAAATAAGATGAAAAGCGTTCTGAACCAATCAGAACATAAATAAACATAATTATGAAATTAAAAAAAATAATTGTTCTATAATTTTTACGTTACAAATTGTTTATTTAATTTTTATCCAATAGAGACCTGACCACCCAGCCTTATGTTATGGGTCTAGGATTTAGTCGACACCCGGAGGTGCATGGACAAAAAATAAAAATAAAAAAGGGAGGAGGCTCAATTCCCGACCTCAAGTCAGGCGTGACCTCTCAACCTATTTCACTGGGACCCGCAGTCGGGGTTGATTATAGTCGGCCTCAACGAATATTGGGGTGTGTTAAGTGAAAGCACGCACCGGTAAACCTCGAATCTCGACTTGTTTCCCATGGTACCCACAAGTAATGTCCACATGGAATAACCCGAGTTGTAACAGGTGTATGCTTGTGATATTTTTCAAATTGGTCATCTCTTTAGATATGTTTTAAGAAGGAATATCCTACTGACTATTAGTGAATCAATATATTCTAGTTTGAAAAACACAAGTTGGGAGAGTCACATGCTTTATTAACAATTTATCTTTCCATAGTACAAATTAAATTGTAGCAAGTTTAGCAAAGTTGCATGCAAAATTTTATCAAGTGTTAAAGTTGTATGTAATTTAATTAAATGCATAATATTGCATAAAATTTAGTGAACATTGCAGTACAGTCCATATTTTAAAAAATGATATTTTCTTATTATTATTATTATTATTATTATTATTATTATATTATCATGAATTATTGTGGGTAGCCATCAATAATAAATTACTAGTGAAATAAAATGGTTGAACATATGAACTTGTTTCCTTGCATAATCCGAAGTCGGGAGTGGTAGTGGAACAATTTGGAAAAAGGAGAGAAGTCTCAACCCTCAACTTGCTTTGGGGAATTCTCACTATGGCATAATTCGTTGTTTATTAGTTTAAGGATGGCACTATCCCCAGATTAGACCATTGATTTGGCTTAAACAATTATGTTTTCACTACATGGAAACTCTAAACAAAATAAATGCAAATATTAAAGCACCATCAGTAGAGAGGTATTGCTATACTAAATTTCCTTGGTATTTTGTACGAACAATTAATAATGGCTTGCTTAAGAATCTAGATTGTTAATTAATGCAATATTCCCTCTATTTACAATGTTAAGCGGGAAAATCCTAATCATTGTAGATTTTAAAATCCTTACTCATTTGAAACGTAATTAGTTTATATGTAATTTATAATAAAAATATAAACTTAATTTTTTAAGAAATCTAATAACAATAAGGATTTATGGAAATAAATTATTTCCAAAAAAAAATTGTTCATGTTAACTAATGGTTTAGGAAAATTAATTATCTATGACAAATTTACAAAGTGACATATAAAACAAATAATTTTTTTTTTAAAATAAACAGAAATATAAAAAATAATTAATAATAATATAAATTGCAAAGTGTGAAAGCATTCACAAATTCCACCATGACCTCGACTAACTATGACAATGTTTAACAAAGGAATTATTTTATTGAAATTAATAGGTTACATCGAGGGCATACTGTCAACCTGGTTTGTGCACTCATCAGCGCCACAATCACGTGTTACAAAATGTCAACATCCATCATGAAGGCTGAGGATATTCTTATCTCTTTGCTTTTAGGTTGTAACTCCACATGAGAGCTTGTGTAGCTTGCGGTGGAATGTACTCTCTTCGGTAGGGCCCAACGTCATGAGAGGAATTAGCTTGCATTGCATTGTTGTTAAACTTCATCTGGTCGAAAGCCTTACCATGAATAGTACCTCAAGACTAATTTGAAGGGTATATGAAGTCATCCTACCATGAAAAATATATAGTGTATCTGTGTTATTGGAAATAGAGTTGGAGGCCCTTTAGCATGCATCAAGTTCTTGGCTAAGGGTGGCCTTCATGGAATTCCTTATCCCCAAGCAACAAATGTTTATAGACCAAGAGCTCACCTAGTGCACCGTTGTCCATACAACGGATGCTATTTTTTTAACCTTTAAGATAATTTTCCCATCTATGTGACGAATGCCAATCTTCCTATGTCCATTTTTGTACTTTGAGAACTTGGTGGACTCAGAAATAGTAGCCTTGTCATAAGCTCAGGAGGAATAGCACTAGCGGATGCTCTAGTGAGCCATTGTGACTTTGGAAGGATGGTGACACATGCATAGTTGGTTGAAAAAATACTATAGCCAAGCCATAGCTAAATCCAATCTTGATGGGTAGTCTACGTAAGAAGCTAACAAGATCTGATAAAAGCCACCGCATCCAAGATCCATTGAACTACTCATAACTTGCCAAGACCTCCTTAATCGGACCATGCTAACATCCTGCATAGAGTCACATTGTGGAGAAGCTAACCGAGAATGAAACCTTACAGCTCTAATTAGATGACCCTTATCCATTAAGCCTAATGATGACCTAGTTGTGGCAACTATGGATTAGACACCTAGGCATCACCCTATCACTATGCGATGGAACAAGGAGTGACATGGCCAAAGGAAATTTTCTCAATATGAGAACAACAACAGAACATTGGGGGTTGGGGATCGGGCCTAGAATAATAAAACTATGTGCGCTAATGGATAAGGCCGACCTCGATTGGCCTTTTAGCTGACTACCGCCACTTGGAACCACTGAGTTGTTGCTACGTGGAAGTTGAAGAATTTTGTTATAATGATATACTTCCACGTGATATATATATATATATATATATATATATATATATATATATATATATATATATATAATTTGGGGTTGGGACTACGCCCGAGTCTAGAAGGTTGATGTATAGACAAAGGGACCGACCCCGACTAGGTCGAAGGTCACGGGTCAGGCCGACAAATAAGAAAATTTCCCACGTTGAAAGCATACTTGACTTGTGATATAGTCGACAGTTGGTCATCCAAAGAAAAGGTCATGTGCCAAAGGAAAGCCAATCATTGTTGGGTACAACTCTTGACTTGCCTTGGAAATATGCATATTCCGTAGTTTCACGTGATCGCTCCAAATGAAGATTTGTATTTAATGCATGAAGATAATAAATAAATATACTCATGTTGTCCTTTCAAACTTTCAGTCTATATGATCATTGCACATGATATTAACTTTAAAAAACATGCTCATTGCACATGATATTAACTAAACAAAATGTACCATCCAAAAACACAAGTCATCATTGCTAAGTAAAACTCCAACCCTCTCAACCAATCACAACCTAAATAAATAAAACCAAAAAAAAAAAAAATCTGTTTTGCAATGTCAACTTTTAAATTTGTTGGTTTAATATTTGGTTAAATATAGATTATTTAAAAATCAATGCATTATAAAATGAGTAAAGAATGAGTAATATAGTACCAAGAACATAAATAATAATAAAAAATGAAATATATCTCAATTATCCATAATTTAATTTTATAACTAAATTTAAAATTCACATTTTTTTTTAATCTTTCAAATCTTCTTAAAGTAGCAGTTATGCAAACGAAGCAAAGAAACGAATTTCGAAAAGTAAAACATTTTCTCAAATTTAAACTCTAAATATTTTAGACCTTTAAACAAGTATTTACAATTTAATCTAATATTTCAAAATTAGAATATAAAACTAAGAAATTAAATTTAAAAATATATAATAATAAAGAATATAAATATTATTTTATTTCTACGAATAGTTAACAAGGCTACAAGGTAGCTACTACATGCCGCTTAGTTTAAATATAGTAATGTTGCAATGTGATAATGAAAATGTCTATGGGTAGCTATTACATGGCGCTTAGTGTAATTATAGAGATGTTGCAATTTGAGTTTGAGCATGTTTATGGAGATTTTCTTTGTAATAAAGTATAGTTAAATTAAATTAAAAATAATTGTTGCAATTTGACTTAGACAAGGACGTGCAAAAAAATCTCAAAGTTTAAGAGGAGATGACTTAGACAAGTGTGACTTGGAAGCTTGAAAATCAAACAAATTATAGTTTTAGCTTTTTATTGTATGCTTTCAAGGATAAGTAAATGTGAACATCAATGTTGAACAATAAAAATCTCTTAATAAATATTTTTATTTAATATAATATAGTGAACAATAAAAATCACTTAATAAATATTTATTTAATATAATATAGGTTAATAGATATTTTATAACACTTTGTATATATTATGATTAATTTAAAGATATATTTCAGTCCATCACGTTAGCAAGTTAGTGCAGAATGCCAAATATAATATCATTAAAATGTTTGTAGGTAACCTCCGCAATATGAAACCATGTGATAGGTTTATGTGTATATAGGTTGTTTGAATTCTCTGTGGAGCATGATTTAATTAAAGCTCTGTGTAAATGGGGTTAATTGTGCTTCTGCATAGGGTTGAAATAAATCGATGTTAACTCAAAGTCATTTGAACTGTGAATATCCACCCAGTGAATTGGACAGTTGTGTTCGAGCCTGAAATAGACTAAGGGAGGCGGAATAAACCAAGCGAAAGAATAGAACGTCGAGTCAGAGAGAAACGGAACGACGCGGAGAGCAAACAGTGAAAGTGGTTCGGAAGTTGATACCAGCGGTATCGCGTGATGAAAAGGGTGGTAAGCTCTATTTGAATTTCGAACGCGATATATGTAGTTGGGTGACATGTGGAGGAGAGTGGTTTTGTAATGGTATTTCCATCGCGCAACTTTATGTCACAAGTTCACATATCAAATGCTTTTGCGTTAATATTCCAACTAAACCCCATGTCCAAGGTGAATTAGACATATGTTTTGGATTGTTTTACAGTTCGCAGAAGACACATGGTAGAGTAGAATTGGATCGCGTTTTTATTTTATTTGGGTTGACTGAACACTTGCGATGCGATTGTTTAAATCGCAATGGCAACTTTAAGTTATGCCTTCCGATTGTATGAATCACAATTTGTTTGTTTTCTGATGCGATTGGTGCAATTTCAATTGCTCAATCAGAAGTTTCATTTCATCGAGTTGAATTCCCAAACTGAAATGTTTATGTGGTGGATTTGATTTCCATATCGCGTAACAGTTTGGGCGCGTACCCAAAAACTTTTGGCGGACACGATGAGCTTTTATAAGATCGTTTTGATATTTCATCGCGGGCACAAATTTATGCCCTCCGATTGTATTAATCGCAACTTGTAACGATAATTATTATTAATGTTGTAAAAATTTTTCAAGTGAAAACAACAAGAACTTAAGCATCAGAAGTTTCTTCTATTAGAAATGAAGACTTTATTTAACGCCAGTGCTAAGAGAGGTGAACCAATCAAAAAAATAAATTTTTGAGCTCACAAAATGCATAATAAGTTTCCCTTTGGTAAAATGATAAGTTTATACAATGCAAGCACTGTGAAGAGTGAACGAACCAATTTATACAATGCAAGTACTAGATATCAACTTAGTAAACTTCAATCAACATATAATTAACAAATTTTATTTAACAAATTCTGATCTAATATGCAACTTAGCTATCAATTAAATAGAAGCTACATAGCAATCTGCGACTTGAGATTGAAAAGAGATTTTAACTAAACTGCATGCCTAATTCTACAATTATTTTCAAGTGTGTTGAAGAGATAATGTTAAAAAAATCAATAAATAAATAATTGTAAAATAACATCACAGCCAAGGCAAGGTAGATCTAATTTGAAAATAGTTAAATCAATTCATGCAGAAGAAAATTGTTGCTATTGGAATTATAAATACATCCAGAAGATCTTTAAATAGATTTATAGTATTTATATATATAATGTCAGATTGTAAATACAGGTTCTATTCATTAAACATATATGTATAAAGCCTGAAAATATTTGTAAAGGGCTAATGGAAAAGCTATTTTCCTTAAATATACATATATTAAGTCTGAAAGTATCTGCAAATAGGTAGAAGAAAGACTATAAATATAACTAGTGATTTTTGTTCCTAATTGTTCTGTGAAAAAATTTCTGTCATATGTGCATTTGCATGCTTTCTTGTTCTAGCAAAATGTTGCAGACATGCTGCACTTTGAGAGAGGAGAATCTGAGCAGTAAAATCTGGTACAAAAATTGAGGAGAGCTTTGGACTGATTTCTGGATTACTATGTGTTCTTGTTGTAGGCAGTGTTTGTAGAAGTGCTAGGGCTGCAAAGAAGAGGGAAAAATTAGTACAAATGTTGCTATTTTGGATAGCATAATTTAAAGTGCATATATCTTATTTTTTCTTGAAAGATGAAGAATAGTTACAAGAATACCTAGCTTTGGTAGGGCTTCTGTTGCTGTCAACAGATTGGATCTCGTTGTCTTCCTTGATTGTAAATGTACCATTTATTTTGAAATCGCGTAGCATATACATGGTTTCTTGTTTCTTTTGAACATAGTCCTGAAAAGACATTCCTGCTAGGTTGGGAAGTAACTATTTCAAGAGAAATTTGTTTCTAATGCAACATTGCAAGTTGGTGTTTTTAGACTTGATTATGCAATTAAGACATTGTGAATAGGAAAAGGACGAATTTTTATTTCACTTAAGGCAAATAACTATTGTGTGCTCTATCATTGTAAAGGTTGGTATTGGTGAATTGCATCCAAGACAAACTGGTTCAAATGGCGTAGAATAAATTCTTGCAGTTGTCAATGTTCCTTTTATCTGTTCATAGAGGAGGAAAAGTAGTATATGTCAAGATGGAAAGAGATGAACAAACAATTGCATATTGATAAGTAGACATACTGTTTCATTTGTACTTACAGAGAATGTTGGAGGGTTCAATTTTCTAAGTTCTTCTGCTGCTTCTGCATTCAATTTTTTGATGAATGTAGCTTGTGTTGTTCGAAGTGTTCTCTCCTTGAGTTCTTTTCTGTTTTTTATGTTTTTGAATAACATAATTGGAAAATGGCCTTTTTGCAATTCCTGTTCAATTTCACTGTAGAGTGGTGCAAATGTTTCAAATAACTGCAACTGCAATAGAACATGTAAGGTTTTTTTTTTTTTTCAAAGGGAATTGAGATGTAGGATGGAACTAGCAATAGAAAAACAATGCAAAGTAATTTATGTTACCATTGCTCTATTGTCATCGAAATTTCCATCTTTAATTTGCAATGTATATTGCAAACCAATTTTCCGTGCAACTGTCACAACTGCAATTGTTCCAATTGGATATGTTTTTGTATTTGTTGTAAGGTGTTTTACTGTTGTATCTAGAATGAATTTGTAATCTTTGTAAATCGGTGGTATGTTCTGTACAATGCTTAGTTCAATTAGCAGCATAATCCAATCACAATCACCGCGGTCATAATTTGTTTGAGGAAGAACTTTGAAATTTGTAATAGATATTGCTTTTCCTGGTGATATTTTTTGTTCATGTTCTTCAATGAGCTCAGTTTGTATGGACAATGTGATTGACATGATTCCTTCAGCATCTGTCAAATCTGCATGCAGTATTTGTTGCACTTTGTGGACTTTATCAAGGTATGTGCTATAAATGACCATAACATCTCCATTGAACATTTTTCTAGTTTTGCAAATGTTTAGTTCTTCGATTGTAACTGGGACTGAATATGGTCGTTCTGATCTATGTATTGATGATTTTGATGTGGCAAAAGAGACAGTTAGAAGTAAAATACATTGTTGATAAATATAAATGCTATGTCAATGGCACCTGTAAAAATTTGTTTCAAATTTACTTACTTGTTTGATTCAGTTCCAACTGATGTTTGTTATTTTTTATCTATTGTAGCTTGTTCTCCAGAACTGCAAGATGGAAAAGATGCAATATCATTAATTAGTGTGCTTGAACGTGACGATGAAGCGTCTGCTAAATTTTAACAACTAAAAATATAAATATTCGATACCTATGAATATTATATATCAATAAAAGAGCAAGGTGATAATTTGTAAATTCCAGGCAGTAGATAAGGTTATAAAACTTATCAAGTCTAGTACTACAGAAACGTGTAAATGCATGTGATATAGATGCATGAAAGTTCAGTTACTATTGATTGGCATCAAAACATTGATGAACATTCACTCAGTAATACTAATCAGGAATTCAATAGTTGAATGGATCTACTTTGATCAAGAATTCTCAGCAACAATGTATTAATTTACATTGTTATTATACCAAAGTGTTGGATTTTTTTTTCCATTTTAAGTAGGAGCTCGATTGATCATTGCTAGTCGAACATTTCCAGCAAATAAGTGTTCAATGATGTTGTTTGCGAACATGGTGCCTTAGTTTTTGTTGTGATAACTAGGAAGTTGATCAAGCTCGCTTTATGTTTTCACAGCATTGAAAGTGTGTCATAACTGAGTTGATGAATTGAAGAAGGAACAGCGTTGCATAGAACCTTACGAAAGAATATTTGAGTTTATTTATTTCTTGATGGAAGTTAGATTTGAAATTGAGTGTGTTGGATTTGGAACGAATGCAGGAAATTGGAAGTAGAATCGTGGGAGAAGGCATAGTGTAACAATAAAACAGAGACTTTGAAAGAAAACAGAGAAATCTTGTTTTGTATTGTAAACAGAGATGTTTTGATTTGATGTGCAGGAGTTTGAATAGGTTGAAGACCGGTGGTCCCACAGCACAGAACAGTCAGCAGAAGACACATGGTAAAATATAATTGGATCGTGTTTTTATTTTATTTGGGCCGAGTGAACACTTGCAATGCGATTGTTTAAATTGCAAACGCAACTTTAAGTTATGCCCTGCGATTGTATTAATCGCATTTTTTTTTCTGCCGATGCGATTGGTGCTTCTTCTACCACCCAATCAAAAATAAAATAGAAACACGATAACACAAAAAAAAATCATATAGATAAAAGTACAGAGATAACAAGGAATATTAAGGGAGGTAAGAATAAGAGTGGAAAAATTCTCTTGAAATTGTACAATGTGAATTAAAATTCATATGGATTATAAAATAATTGAGTTTGATGTAACTAAAATAGAGTTATAATTTTGGAAAGAATTTAGGTTCTATTTGGTATTATCTCTATTACAATTCAGAGATTAACAACAAGAGTGAGAGAGAAATGGAACCACACGGAAAGAGAATGGTGAAAGTAGTTCGGAAGTCGATGCCAGCAGTATCGCACCATAAAAAGGGTGGTAATATGTATTTGAATTTTGAACACGATATATGTAGTTAGTTGCGACGTGGAGAAGAGTGGTTGTGTCATACCATTTCCATCGCGCAACTTTTGTGAATTAACAATCGTACATTTAAATCACGCGATATGCATTTGGGTGCATTGGAACATTATAGTTGATGTGACTACTTGTCTATTGTCAAATGAGACAGATAGATTAAGGGGTGGGACCCAGTTTGTCACGTGGAGTTGGAGAAATAAACTCCAGGCAGTTTGGCTACACGATGATCGTTGGATCATTGGATGACAACGCAATGGCCCATGAAGCGTCTGATGGAATGGTAAGTTCTCTAGTTGCTCGGTGACTCAATTGAATTCATATATATCCACTTGGTTTACTCTGAGGTCAAAAGGATTAGTTTAGAAATGAAATATTTGATGAAATATGGAATAGATATAGTGTAATGTGTTAATAATCGAGGTTAAATGTTTAGAGCGACATGTAAGTGTCGATGGGTTAAACCTTTCAAGGAAGGAAAAATATAAAGAGGGGTCCCGAACATAAGCCTTGGGGTTTTGAACTAAAGAATTATTAACATCCACGGAATTTGAGTTGTAATGCAGGGGTTTAATAAAATGGAAAATTGTTTGCATTGAATTATGGTCAATATATATATAGGTGGGCCCGAGGGCTTTAAGATTTACAAGCGCTTATAAATATTAACCATATTGAAGTTGATTGGTCTTAGTGCAAGGAGTACTTGATATGCATCGTATGGGTTTAAACCATTAGCTATAAGATGAAGCTTCTGCATTCAGATTTGAGCTGCCCAGCTGCAGGTACAATAACTATAGTTGCAAGACAAATTCAAGGATTAAAATGAATTCTGTTATGCTTGAGAGTTAAATTATGGATGCATAATATAATTCTATATGAACAACAGTCCTATGAAAGTCAGTGCTATAAATATAAGAATAGGTGTTGCAATAGTTTCATATAAAGAAATAAACAGTTAAACATAGAGATATGTCTATACATATGCATCAAAGAGTAGGTAAGTTCGGTGTAATAAGCAAACCCGGATGTGTTTGTTTGTTTTTGTGAGTTGTCTTTGCATGCTTGATTCATTGTACAAAGCAATAGAAATCTGCAAGACATAGAATTAGAATTCAAAGTAATAGTAGTGTTAAAAAGCTATGATGCAACTTTCAAAAACTTATTTAGAAACAAACTAAAGGTATCATTGGTAATAATACTCACTATTGATTTCATTTGTAGAATAAGGACATGAGTAGGCAAGTGTGGAAATATTGACTAGAAAAAGCATTAGACTAGTTTCATTTGTACTATGTTTATGTTGCATTTTTGTCTTCGATGATGAGACAAATAGTATCATGGTCGCTCCAATATGTATCTAACCTAAAAGTCTTATAGCTACAAGTTATGTTTGACCATATGTGATCACTGATTGATATTTGTTGATTGTTATTTGTCTCTAAAAGAAAATGAAGGTTGTAATTGTGCATATGTGATCTTAGTTTGTTTGTTTTGTTGTTGCTTGCAAGCATATTGATGTTGAAATCGCCGACAATTGCTATTGTTTGATTTGAATGTATGCTGCATAATGCTTTTGAAAGAAGGTGCGATGTATCGCTCAATGCTGCATATGGTGCAACATAGACATTGAGAACTGTAATATCCATGCCATGAAGAAGCATATTTGCTACTGTAGCTTCAATTTTTTTTTCTTCAAAGTGAATATGTTTCAAAATCTTTATATGCTTTTTCATACAAATTAGCAAACCATGTTTACTATAATTTGATATGCAATTGAATGTTTCAAGTCTTTTTAGTAGAATTGGATCTTTCAAATGTGTTTCTTGTAAACATAAGATGTCAGATTGCATTAGATCATAGTCATTTAAAAAATCATCAATATGTATTTGTAAATTGCGAGTGTTTAGAGAAAGAATTGAAATGTATGCTTTTGTTTCTAATAACGAATAATTGTAGTCTAGTTGCCACTTTGCGTTTCTTTGTAAACGTTCCATTTCAAGAGAAATTTTGTGTTGAATTCGGAAGTTTTCTTTCTTAAGTGGACTAAGCAAATATAATGATTCTATGTTTCTCACACGAGAGAGAGCTATATATACTAATCCATGGTGTTGTATTCCTAAAGGATCAAATGCAATATTGTCTAGTGTTAAGCTTTGTGATCTGTGTATTGTACGTGCACATGCTAGTTGGATTGGAAATTGTTTTCTGATTTTCAAGTTGCCTGTTTTTGCTAGTATAGAAATTGGCTTTGTTGTGCGCAATATTGGAGTCCAATCGCTACAAATTTGTTGGGTATATCGAAAAGCAAATTTATGTGCTTGTCGACGGCCAACATGTTCATCATAGAATTTGATCTATAGTACATCAAAGTTGTCTAATTTTACATATGCTTTAATGATACCATCTGTACCATTGACTAGGCCATCTTGTAAGTCGTAGTTTCCTGCATATATTTCAACTAGCATGTTAAGTTTTAGGACAATTTGTAAAGGAAATGTTGCTATGTGTGCATGAGATGATATGTTTCCATGGTTTTCTTCTTCGTAATCAATTGCATAAATTACGATTTCATCACCAGGAACAACAGACAACATTTTCTTGTTATGTAATGTTACATCTCTATTCCTAAAAAATAGATAAGAGAAAGTAGGATCATTAAGAGCCTTTCGAATACATTTTCTATTCAGATGATTCAAATCATCCTCTATTTGATTATTTATACGCATCCTATTCAAAATGGCAATGAATATTTCATTTGTTTGACGCATTGCAATGTGCAATTCATAGTACTTTACATGTTCTTGCCAAAAATCATATGTTATTGGTTGCCTTATTATTGTAAGTTGTTCAAATATTATTGAATCTTGTATAGGTTGTGCTTGGTACAGGTCACCACAAAATATGCTATCAATGTTTCCAAAGTATTTTGTTTGACCATGCTTAATGTTTCTTAGTCGTTCATCAATTTGATATAGAAAACAGGTTCCAATCAAAGATACTTCATCAATGAGAATGACCCTTAATTCTTCGTACAGTTGTGTTAAGTTGTATAATACATCGTTGCTAAGTGGAATAAAACTAGATTTGTTGAAAGGCATTAGCAATGCAGAATGAATTGTCACTCCACCTGCATTATATGCAGCTTTACCTATATATGCTAATATCAAACCCTTTGGTTTCAAAGGGTCTGTATTGTAATGTTCATTGTAAATGTGCATGAGCATTTGAAATATTGATTTTGCTGTGAATGTTTTTCCAGTGCCAGCTCCTCCAGTCAAAAATAAGTAGAATGGTTTGTCTATGTTCTTTTGTTTTTTCATTGCAATGTCTTTAAGAATTGCTTGTTGTTCTCTATCAAGCATTCTCCTAATCTTGTAGTATTATTCATTGCTAAGCATAAATGGATATTCTGTAAATTGAAAACCAATGTTAAGATGTCTTTTTTTGTCATTGCATTGGAGAAATTGCAAATCTTTAGCAAAGTCGTACTTCTCAGTAACATTATTGGATATATGACGTTTTTTTATTATGTGATTAGAAGTTGTAGTGTTGTTATCAATTTCTTGAATTGCTTCTTCCAAATCACCCCATTTCTTGTTCATGTTGTATGTGAACTTAGTTTCATTTCTCTTTATTGTGTTCTTATGCAACATGTATGCACTCTTCCATGTCGGCAAGTCTTGCTTTAGTGCATGTTCATCGTTTTCAAATGGAACACATAGCAAAAGTTTTTCTCTGTAATAGTTTTCATAGTCAATGTGTTTTTTGTATTTGATGAATCGAATTACTTTTTATTTCTTCCTTTTTGATATTGGCGTTCCATCTTTCCTATACTTTGATAAAAAATCAGCTAAACATACATGCTTAATAGGATTAGGCCTATTGATATAGTAATCAATTATAGAATTGCACATAACATCTTCGGAGTTGTCAGGAATTTGTTTCAGAATAATGGTTGACCTTTAAGTATAAATGTGCGTTCATCTATTGGTGCTGTGTTTATAAAGTTGCATTCTCTTGAACTATGATTCAATGGTAGGGAGAGAGCTATGTGGACTGCTTGTTGAGCTGAAATTTGTTGAAGGTTAAGCAAGGCATTCCCTAGAGATTGTATCATTTGAATAGCATCGATTTTTCTCTTTTCATGTTCTTGTCGTATCCTTTTGAATGCATTTGTCATAGATCTGTCAACTTTGGTCATATATGAACTGCAATATGAAGCTGCAGAATATGCATTTAGAACATATTGAGCATCTGTATTTGCATTCCATAAGTGTGGCATATTGAATGCAAAGCTGTTATTCCATATTTATGATGGTTTTCGTTGCAAAAATACCATTGGTTGTGTTAATGTACTTTGTATTAATTTGATGTAATCAGTTTCTGTTAAGTGTAATTCATCTAAGAAATTTTCATGAGTAGTTGATTTGTCATAGTGTTTTTGTTCTAAGGTACCTTGCAAGGACAAAAAATTTTCATTTATTGAGTCATCTAGCGAAGTAATTGGTTCAAGGATCCTTGTTCTTTTCATTGGTGGCATTGGAAATTTGTATCTACAATGCGATGCTTTTCTTTTTTTACAGCTTTTGGTATGATGATGTTCATGTATCTTTGCGAGTTCCGGATCAAGGTGATCTGTGCTACAAGTTATATATTTGTCCAAGAAGTTTTCAATTTCTAAGTTACTATTAATTCCATATACTGGAGCATTTTATGTCCATATAAGAGCATGTTCATGTGCACTACCTCTATTTTGGAACTCAGTTACAAAGTAGTAATCTAATATTTTGCCAAAAAATGTATTGTCTTGACAGATCAATTGCTTCAGTGCATCTGTCTTGTGTCTATAGTAATGTGTACATGTTACTGGGTCCTTTCTCACAAGATAATCAATGTTGTATTCTTCAATTGTTTCAATGTGTTTCTTTTTATTTCTATTGCTATGCAATTTAGTAAGAGTTTCTACTAGTGGACTCCAACGATGCTCTGCACTTCTAAATGTAACAAAGAAAGTTGGAGGACCTAATTGTCGTATCATTGCAAATATATGTTTTTGCATTTGTTGATGGTAAGCAGGAGAAATTCTTATGTGTTTGAAATCTATGTATCAAATGTGACTTTTTAGTAACTTTTCTAAGTTGGGCTTGTACTTAACATCTTTTGCTAACAACTTTCTTCCTTGTAGTTTTCCTTTCCTTATGCATACTGAAATGCATGACATGACCTTTTCAATGATTATTTGCATTGTCTTGAAGAACAAATTTGTGATGTGATAGGAAAATTGACCACTGCAGTGCATTAGTTCCCAATTTACTATTTCTTGGTAACGAAATCTTTGTACTATATCATTGTGACGTGGATCTCCAAAGAAAAGTGTTGGGAAACACATTTCTTCTGCATATTTGTCTTTGAATATTCCAAGTGGTCGTTGTCCCTCAGCTAGTGCTATTTCAATGATCTTGTCTTGTAAATCATGAATTCGTTGTGAAGCTATCAATCCATGTACTAAGGTTTCAGTTGTTTTTTCACTTTTTGAAATGCTATCTGTTTCACTTTTGCTATCAATGTTCTCATATTTGGATGTATTATCTCTATTGTTCAATTCAAGCATATGATTCCAATTGCTATTAATGGAAATGTTTTCAGTTTTATATAAATTTCGAGAACATAGTTCTTTAAGTGCTCTCATGACAGTATGCACACACACTTTTCCTATTTGATATGCATTCTTGTATTCTAGTCATCGTTTTAATGCAATAGCAACTGTCATTGTATTGTTTATGAATTGTGGCAATGCTTTTTGGACAATGTCCATCTGGACATGTACATTGATTATTGAACC
Organism: Pinus albicaulis; assembly: GCA_034641835.2. Lineage (NCBI taxonomy): Eukaryota > Viridiplantae > Streptophyta > Pinopsida > Pinales > Pinaceae > Pinus > Pinus albicaulis. The sequence goes on along the minus strand of JAXQQM020059935.1, from coordinate 151,746 downwards.
AGTTAAGCCCATTTGTGATCGCTTGTTGCCACATTGTCTTATTTGTGCAAAAGGAATTCTTAATGCAACAAGTCTTTCCTCAAGCTATGAAAGTGTTGTTACAGTTCGCAATGGCTTATTATGTCTTATTTGTTCAGGTGTTGCAAAGCGAGGCAAATTTGCATTGGCAAGTGTTGTTTTGCAAGATCTACAGATGATATTTAAATGCAATGTTTTCTGTTTTCCAGATATGTTTATGTACATTTTTTCTAATTCAAGTCCAATGTTTGAGATTTTCTTTCGAAATTGCAACTTCTTACATATTGGACATTTGATTTTTGGTGTGTCTTCAATTCGTTCTTTGTAAATTTCTATGGGAGTACTTTTTCGTGATGAACAATTTTTATTTGCTATTTTATTTCTATTTTGTCCAATTTTATTTGGATTATTTCTATGTATCATTTGTTTCAATTTGCGCAAGTTTATTCTATTCTTGGTGTTTTCATGCATTTTTACTATTCTATGTTGTAGATTGCACTGATTTGTATTTTGATTTGATAGTAGTGGTTCATAATGAATGTGTGATGTACTTGTTTCGAATGATAATATGTTGTACGTTTGATTGAAATTTGTTTCTGATGGGTAGTAATTGACAATGGCTTTACTGGTAAATGACCATATTTGTATGTTTACATTGAATATGATCGATTTCCATTGGAAGCAAAATGATATTCCCTCAACTCCTCCTTTTTCATATGGCATTGCGATATTAATTAGGTATTGTTGCCAACCTGCAACCATTGTTTGAATTTGTATAGTTTCATTTGTTAAGTGTTTTTATATACAATTTAATGCGTCTTCATTCCTACCCATCAGTGCATTGCAAAAAGATTGGACAATGTAGAGTCTAAAAGATTGTTCATCAAATTCAGGTGCTATTAAGTGACAAATTGCACTGAACATGCTATTAGCACATTTTGACATAGTTGTTTTTGCTATGTGCAATCCATGAATTTGCATTTAATGAATAATGGATTCATAACTGTTTTCAAGATATTTGCAAACAAGCGACAAGGGATAATTTGGCACAAAGTTGCATCTAGGTAATATTTTGTGTAATAGAGGTTCAAAATGTCCACTAATAGGATTTGTATCATGAAACAAAATGTTTAGTGGAATTGTATCTAGATGATGGTTGAAGAACAAATATCTTGTTTTCATTGTCAGTGACCAGACTCCAATTGGTATGTTCAACCACTTTGATAGTCATCGTATGCAAAATGTGTCTCCCCATAGGCCTCTTTCAGATTGGAAATCGCTATTAGAAGCAAAAAAATGCATTTTATGAAGGTATGTGTCAACATCGTGAATTCCATGAAGTTGATATAACATTACAGGATCTATTTCATATTGGTATGATTCTTTTGCCTCTGTGTCATTGCGCTGTAGACAATTGAGAAAATGGTCTAGTATTCCATTGTGGAGTTCAATAGATGAGTAAAAAAAGTGCAGAAGCACTTCAAATGCATTGAACAAACAATCTCCAGCAGTATATGCAAATTGTTGTAGTCTGAAGAGACTATGCTTCATTAAAATGATATCAATGTTAGCATCTATGCGATGTTTTTTTGCTAAATGGTAGTTTTCAGTGTCTATGATTTCAACCATTTTTTGTATGTATTTATTCTTCAGATTCGTATGGTGATTTGTTTACTAACTACTATGTATGTTAGATTTTTTTTTTCAAAGATGACAGAAGGTTCTATAATATTTTTTTCTTTATTGAATATATGTCTATGATAATGTTTACTAGCACAAAACACTAATTTTACTTTTATATTGTATGTTTGATTTCAAATAGTAAAATATGGGAAGCAAAGTTGCAAGTAACTAGCTCCTATTTTTCATCTCTTTGTATTTTAAAAGTATCACTGCAAAACAAACAACATGCAACATTGATTATTGTTTCTGAAGACATGAATTTCACATAGAAGCTATGTATTCTAGAAATGATTGACTATTTTAAGTGACTAATCAAATGTAGTACTCAACATAAATGTGAGAATCGACTTAATTATAACAAAGGATTGATCCCTTATGCAAGCCCCAATTTTACTGCACCAAAGCATGTACTTGCAAGTCAATGTAGCAAGCATTGGGAAAGATATCTCAACATAATATGTACTAATTTTAGCATCATATTTTGAAAACTTGCAGGTTACACCACCTTTCGTGATAAGACAAAATGTTCATTTGAGTGACAGATAAATGTCTTGTATGATGATTTCTGACAACCAGGCATTGTTCTATGTACATTAACAAAGATGGTATATACAACAACAACATTTGGACCATCTAAAGTCATATCTATACGACCTGGTATGATGTCTACATTTAAATTATTCACCATTTGTTTTCTTCTTTGCTTTCCTTCATGTTGATCTTTGACAACCAATTATTATTTTCTGCATATTAACAAATGTGCTACATACAACAAAAATATTTACACCATTTGAAGCTGCAGCTAAACCACTTCTTACAAGGTCTACATGCGAAGTATTCACCACTTGTTTTCTCTATTGCTTTGTTTCTACAATATATTTTGGTATTAGTGGCTTCTTCTTTTGCTATTAGTTGTTGTAGTGTCTTTGAAATTTGCATCGCACTACATTCCATCGTTCCAAATTGATAGATTCTACTCAATGCAGCAAGTGGTGCCTAACTTTGTTAAAAGATCAAGGAAAAAAAACAATTTAACTATCAAAAGAAATCAACTCGCTGAAAAATAAGAACAATACCAGAAGTTGAAACGTACACATCAAGAAAAACAATATTTTAGCCATCCAATTGGGTAGTTGAGAGAAATTATTTGAATAAAAAAATTTTGTTAACATGTGGAACATAATGTAAATGATAGATGGCATAGAACAATCTTGAAATAGACTATATGACCTGTAAAAAGGAAATTTCGCTTCTGTTTTTACATGGGAGTTCCCCTTTGTATTATGTAATAGGTATTTTGCCACTACTTCATAAACTTTCTTTTTCATACCTGAAATTTGAAAGAATTGAGATATTGACGTGCCTATATTCGATTTTCCGAATATCGAAGTCATGGGTAAAATAGGAAGTATCAGAGTGAATCGGACTTCAATTCACAAAATCCTATTGTTAATATGACTAGATTTTTACTGACAAAAGATTTCAAAGAAACAATTTTCTCACCATTAAGTATCTTAACGAAATACTTATTACTATTTATTTTACCGTATAGTAATGAGTATTTAGATAAACATTTTAATTAATTAAATTTTTTTTTTAATATTGCAATTCTATATTATATCACCCTATAATTATTCTCAAAAAGATTAATCTACTATCAATTATTTTTTTATAAAAAACAAAAACTAAACAACAAGTCTAATTTATTATTATTATTTTCTCAATCACAATCAAAATATATAGGTAAACTATAGTAAATGCTACATTTTCCATTTTAAAATTCTATAATAATAACTTACGGCATGGGACTAAGACCACCACCACCGTAGGTCCATAGCAATAACACTAAGGTGACTATTTGGGTAGTTTCTCTAATCTACTATAAATCTCTAGGCTATAGTCTAAGAACTACTATTTTCAGCAAGCTATAACTACATAAGCTATAAACTACCCTTGCCTTCGCATCTGTTCTATTAGCTACTTTTGTTTTGACTACTCCTAGTGTTGCTTTTACGTCATTAATTAAAGCCATGACTTTTATTGGGTGCCTTGTGTTCTCGAAGAAATTCTTTAAAGATTAATTCTAACTAACTTTCAACTGACGTGCTTGCATTTTCTTGGCTTCATAATATGCACACAACCCAATAATTTCTTGGAGGATACCGATAACTACAAAACAACGTGAACTTTAATTTATTTCATAGAGTTTTGTTTCTGGTCCTGTCTTGTGAGCAAGCACCGTATTTAAATTAGTCGCGACATTAATTGGGCTTCTTTTCAAAAATTTCTTATTTTTTCCATGGTTGAACTATAAGATTTAATATTGTTTATTTATTTTAATTATTTTAATTTGTTTTTCGTTGATTCTATTGGCTGTTAAATTTGAGATGTTATTGCAAATTCGGTACGAACTTTGTTCAGGAAATCTTTTCAACAGCCTTTCGAGTACGTATTTTAATATTTTTTTAAGGGGCTGGTACATTTAACATTTTTTTCGACTCTGCATGCTTTTGGATGTTATTTAACGTCTAGCAACTCCGTTATTGGCCATGGAATGCAAAAACCTCGCAAACATGCAATAAAGGCCTTCGAAATTTGCACCATAAAGTGAGGGTCGAAGAGTTTTCAGATAGAAATGATAATAATGGTGTTAATATGTTGTTTTATGAGCAAGAGCGTAGCTTTTGATCTAGTAACGTTGAAACTAGAAATGAAGTGGGATTTGATTCAAAAAATGATGATGATAATGATCTACATTTTTCAATGAATGGGAGCTTTAGTAAAGAGAGTCATCCCAAGGGAAATGATTCTGAATCCTGTGATCCTAATACAAATGGTATTCTCATGCTAGCGACCCAGCAAAATTCTGCTTTCTATGTTTTCTTTGAACCATATATCCTTGATAAGTACTTCTAGAAACTTCATGAATTTGTTAAAAAGAAACGAGATTTGTAGAACGCATGAACTTTATCAAATTGGAAGAAAAAACAGAGTCCATAATATGTAAATTGCAAGTAGAATGTCATCCATTTTGCACTCAGAATCAAAGTAAGAAAGGGAATTTAATATGTGGAATTACCTGAAAGAGTAAGAGAAATTATCCTTGGCAGATCTTCTAACCGGACGCACACAATTCCAGGGTGACTTGTAAAAGCTCGCTTGCAGAATGTCAAGTCCCATGGTAAATCCACTTACAGATGTGTTGAGCAGAAAAAAACAATTTTGAGGATGAACAACATAAAATCTAAAGAGCAGAAACAAAATTCACATAGGTTCAAGCAAAATAACAACTGCAAAGTAGAAACTCGCACAAGTCCCATAATTTTATGCCATTTAATTTTGAATTAACGGTTGTTAATACCAAGAGATCTACATGGGGTGTCTGTGACATCGACTAGATCCTCCAACTCAGTTCTGTACTTGCATAATTAATATCATAAATTCCATATTCGATGTTGAAAACCTTATTGTTGATAATGATTCTATGTATAATCAATAACATTAAAATATAAATTAATTTATTTGTCCAAATAGACAGAGACGATGATACAAGTAATAAGTAATAACAAGATCTTCATGCATCACAATTTTATTTATTGCATTCTTATTGGCATGTGGCTGATGTGTACTTGCTAATGCTATATATCATTGCGGATCAGTCTAGAGAAGTTCACCACTGATGTCAAGTTCCTCGAGATTCAGGTTCCTTCGTGACTGTATAATATATGGTACAAATGAGTTCTTGATTGAATAAATGAAGGTTGGCCGATGAAAACGCGAAGTTGGAATAGACTAAGGGAGGCGAAATAAACCAAGTGAAAGAACGGAACCTCGAGTATGAGAGAAACGGAAGCACGTTGAGAGAAAACAGTAAAAGTGGTTCGGAAGTCAATACCAGCGATATTGCACGATCAAAAGGGTGGTAAATTGTATTTGAACCTCAAACGCGATATATGTAGTTGGCTGACACGTGGAGAAGAGTGGTTTTGTAATACCATTTCCATCGCGCAACTTTTGTGAATTAACGCTCATGCATTTAAATCACGCGATATGCCTTTGGGTGCATTGGATCATTATAGTTGATGCGACGACTTTTCTGCCGTCGGATGAGACAGGTAGATTAAGGGCTGGGACCCACTTCGTCCCGTGGATTTGGAGAAATAAACTCCGGGCAGTTTGGCTACGCGATGATCGTTGGATCATTGGATGACAACACAATGGCCCATCAACCGTCCGATGGAATCGTAAGTGGTCTATTCGCTAGGGGACCCAATTGAATTTATATATATGTGCTTCGTTTAATCCGAGGTCGAAAGGATTAGTTTAGAAATGAAATATTTGATGAACTGTGGAATGGATATAGTGTAATGTGTTAATACAATAATCGGGGTTAAATGTTTAAAACGATATGTAAGTGTGGATGGGTTAAACCTTTCAATGAAGGAAAACTATAAAGAGGGGTCCCGAACATAAGCTTTGGGGTTTTCAACTAACGCATTATTAACATCGACGGAATTTCAGGTGTAATGCGGGGGTTTAATAAAATGGCAAATTGTTTGCATTGAATTATGGTCAATATATATATAGCTAGGGCCGAGCGCTTTAAGATTTACAAGCGCTTATAAATATTAAGCATATTGAAGTTGATTCGTCTTAGTGTAAGGACATATGCATCGTATGGAGTTAAACCATTAGCTATAAGATGAAGCTTCCACATTCAGATTTGACCTGCCCAGCTTGACGTACAATAACTATAGTTGCACGGTTGTTTAATTTGGGATCTTTAAATAAAAATTTATGTATAAATAAAACTTTATGTCACAAGTTCACATATCAAATGCTTTCGCATTAATATTCCAACTAAAACCCATGTCCAAGGTGAATTAGACATATGTTTTGGATTGTTATATAGTCGGCAGAAGACCCATGGTAAAATTGAATTGGATCGTGTCTTTGGTGTAATCGCAATCACTCAATCGACAGTTTCATTTGGTCGAGTTGAATTCCGGACCCGAAATGCTTATAGGATAGATTTGCTTTCCGTATCGCGTAACACTTTGGGCTCGTACCCAAAAACTTCTGGCAGACGCAATGAGATTTTATAAGCTCGTTTTAATATTTCATTACGGGCACAGTCAGCAGAAGACACGTGGTAAAATAGAATTGCATTGCGTTTTTTTTTTTTTTTTATTTAGGTCGAGTGAACACTTGCGATGCAATTTTTTAAATCGCAATCACAACTTTAAGTTATGCCCTCTGATTGTAAAAATTGCAATTTTTTTTTTTTGCTGATGCGATTGGTGCAATCACAATCGCTCAATCTGAAGTTTTATTTGGTCGAGTTGAATTCTGGACCCAAAATGCTTATAGGGTGGATTTGATTTCCATATCACGCAACAGTTTGCGATGCGATTGTTTAAATCGCAATCGCAACTTTAACTTATGCCCTCTGATTGTATTAATCACAATTTGTTTTTTTGCCGATGCGATTTGTGAAATCACAATCGCTCAATCAAAAGTTTCATTTGGTCGAGTTGAATTCCGGACCCGAAATGCTTATAAGGCAGATTCGATTTCCATATCGCATAATAGTTTGGGCCTGTACCCAAAAACTTTTGGCCGACGCGATGAGCTTTTATAACATTTCAGAGCCTCTCGATAAGAGCGATGTACCAGCGCCTTAAAAATATATTAAAATACGTACTTGAAAGGTTGTTGAAAAGATTTACTGAACAAAGTTCATACCGAATTTGCAATAACTTCTCAAATTTAATAGCCAATAGAATCAACGAAAAACAAATTAAAATAATTAAAATAAATAAACAATATTAAATCTTATAGTTGAACCATGACAAAAATAAGAAATTTTTGAAAAAAAAACTCAATTGATGTCGCAATCAGAAAAAACGCAAGTATAATAATAAGTAGCAATAAATATATGATATTTATTAATATTTGTACCATTCATATTGAAAGTTTTGAGTTCTCGTGACATATAAGGATATTATTTAGATAAAGTATTTTTTAAAAATTATTTGAAACAAAGTCCGTTTTGATTTATTATTATTTTAAATATTAAATTTAATAATTTATTATTATAAATTTCAAATTAAGTATTAATAATTAGTAATTAATATAAAATTTACAATTTAAATTTATAATTTATTTTACTGTCAATTAAATGTATTAATAATGGCATCTATAAAATAATTATACTAATAATGAAAGTCTAATGCGCGGGAATAATTTATTTTACTGTCAATTAAATGTATTAATAATGGCATCTATAAAATAATCGTGCTAATAATGAAAGTAGGGAATAATTTTTTACTTTAATTTTTTGTTTTAGTTCAACTTTATTGGAACATGTTGTACTTGTAACTGTTATAAAATAGTTGTCAATGTGTGACACTTATAAAATAGTTGTACTAATAATGACAGTGAGTCCGATCCGATGTAATAATACAGTGAATCTGGAAATTCCCATTCACCAAAAATTCCTGTTCCAATTTTTTATATAAACAAATCTCGTGCGTATAAAAATTTAATAAAAACCAACATGAATTCAACATCCCAAATGACAATCATTACAAGAATAAAAGACAATGCTACCCCATACATGTGCGTTAGCAATCCCACGAATAAAAGACACAGCTCGCCTTCATGTTTGAGGCTTATTTTAACTACGCCACTAATGTCGGAGATTTTAAATCAATACGGATCCGTTAATCACATTTCCTTCTCTCTCTATCTATCTAGCACTTGGGAAGGTCTGCAGGGGGAGGCTCCAATCTTGCTAGAGGACCGCGACCGTTTTTCACTAGGAACGCCATATTCAAACCCCACGCTAAATGGTCGTCTAAATGGCAGTGCAGAAACCACACTCCTGTCCAAAGAACGAAGATAAATTGCATTTAATATCGAGCTATAATTTGGGAATAAATTCGGTGTGATGAAAATCTAATTGAAGAGCAACTGAGTTTACGTATATATATACCTGGATTGTCAGCTTTGAATCTTATGGCAACCCACCCGCTTACTGGAGCGATCACTGTGTTGCGCCGTAGAGGATCAACCAGATTAAACTTAAGCGGGTCGGTTTTTGGGTTATAGTTACCGAAACCTTGTCCCACCACGTAAAAATCGTAACCATGAAGATGCATCGGATGGTTCTCTGCCACGAAGATGTTTGTTGACTGATACACCAGTTGTATTGTTGAGTTGTATGTCACAACTCTCACTTTTGTTCCCAGTTCAGGGGCCCAAAATCTTTTGGGAATATTGTCCCCTGTATAGTTGAATCTATGAGGAGGTTTTGATGGAAAATCCCTCATAAACACACCATTAATACCGAAATAATAAGCTTGAAGCAGGGCGACACTGGGCAATACAAAGGAGATGTTGTTCATGCTCGAACTCAGCCTCGTTCCGTTGGGACCTTGACAGGTGTTTCCAGCTTCACATGGAAGTAATCCCAGTCCAACTGTGGCGATGAGGCTGTCATCTATGCTATGTGGAACGTCCACTGGGAACTCTTTGGAATTTAGGCTTCGCAGTGCTGTACTGAATCTAGTGACAACCGCAGTGTCATTGTAGTATGGAAGGTTAGGTAAAATGGGGCGTGTATTTTGATGTCCCACATACTCAAAAATGGCTGTAGTTGTAGTGTTATCGAAATCGCCTGCTGCCTGATTATTATAATCTCGGGCAGCCATATAGTATCTACCCACAGGTTGGTCGGCCGTGACGAGAACATCAGTCGTCTGCCCGGGAGCAATGACGATCACATCTGTTTTGTATGGCTTGGTGTAGGAAGCATCCACAGCAACAACTGTAAATTTGTGGCCTGCTATCTTGAAAAAGTGATCACTATTGAGTGCAGCATTGACCATTCGGAGAAGGTAAGTTTCTCCTTGTTTTACAGGAAACCGAAATGTTCCTGCATCAACAATACCCATAAGTCAATTTTGAACAAACTGATTTATATAATTTCAATACCTGATCTATGAGGGGGGGAAATCTTTGATACCTGCCCTAGAACAGTTATACAGGTCTCCTGGCTGTCCATTTAGGGTATATGCATCCGACAAATTGGGCGCACCACCAGTGCGGAGTGCTTCATCTATAACCGCGATAGGGTCAGCGTTCCACCATTCTCCTGTCCAGTCACAGCATCACTTTTAATCAATATTAGCCATTAAACAAACAATGTTTTCTGTATTGAAGATCAAAGCAACTCATTACCTATTATAAGAGGAGTTTCAGCATGGGGTTTAGGAAAGGGATATGAACTTTCTTTCTTAGGGTAGATTAAGAAAGCTCCATGCACAGTAGCTAGGAGCCATGACACATGAGCATGCCACCACAGGGTTCCTTCTTGGTCAGTAATGTTGAATCTGTATGTGTAACGTCCACCAGGTTGAATGGGGCATTGTGTAATATATCCAGGTCCATCAGCCCACCCTGTACGCAGCTGCCTCACTCCATGCCTGACAAATATAAGAACCAATCTTATAATCTATACTGATCAAATCTATCTATAAAGGCCTCGTCTATACACATCAAATCTATCTATAAATCGCAGGCAACGCCTATCCATTATACTGTCAGAATTACTTATGTTTATGGTTCCGCCAAAAGTATGTCAAAGTTTTATATATAACGCTAATGCTCATAAAACCATAAAAACTTTGTTGACATGGAACAATGAGTAACTGAACCCTAAACTGACAGCTCCAATTTAAAGCGAATCTATATAATAAATAAGCATTGTCGCAGCAGATATACTGTTCTTATCTGCTATTCTTAAAGAAGTCCATTGAATGACATACCAGTGAAGAGTGGCATTGTATTTGGCTCTGTTATAAACTTTAACAATAAGACTGTCCCCATTGCGTACATGAATCGTTGGGCCTGGTAGCTGTCCATTGACGACGACTAATTCATACGTCTTGCATAGCCTGGTAATATTCTTTGGTTCAATCTGCGTAGGCATCCAAACATCAAACATTAAAGATATCCTCTAGGTGAAGTCTTTCCTTTTTCTAAAGCTTATGGGCTAAACAGACATAAACTTCAAAATGGGTAATAAACAAACTTACAATGAAGGTATATCTGTGGACGTCTGCGTTTGTGATGGCAGCCAAAGAAGCAACAAATGAGATTAGAAAAACAAGCCTGAATGCACATACTGCCTGCAATGACATTATTACGACCCAGAAAATGGTGTATCTAACTAACTAACGTCCTTCACTCACTCAACAAGTAAACGAATGAATAGTTCAGCGACGAGTAACACCACTCGACACTGGATGCACTACTGGTCTGTGTTTCTGTAACGAGACCGAATATATATAGGAAACCAAAACGTGTTGTAGCAAGCTGTTAGAAATAATTTAATTTATTGTGGAACGACAGGACAGCTGGCATTATCATTAATCGTGAGGAACAGTAGAGGCTTTTCATTGTATGAATTTTTAATCCAATCATGACAGCAACTGACAAGAAGAAAATGTCGCAGCTTCATAGCTGGCATCTCTACAGTTCTTATCTTTTAATAGATTTTGCTTACATGCTGTAACATCTCCCTCAACTTGTTCCCATAAATTTTTATAGGTTTTGGTTAATATATTTATATTCCTTATTAGCTAGTACAACTTTTTCTGGTATATTTATAGGTTTTGCTTGTAGTTGTGGCATCATGGAATAAACTTTAATCAAAGGAAAGAAATAAACTTTAATCATTTAATAATCCAAAGCAATATTTATACAAATTAACAAACGTTAAAGCATCGTCATTATTGGATACAAATGTATTTATTTTTATTGTGCATTTTCGCGGGAGAGAGGGGTCGGGGAGTGCCTAACATGTTTGAGATGAACGTCTGCGTAAAAGATAAAATCAATGCGGGGTCATCTCACATCCTTTTGGATTGTGCAGCTTTTATTCATTAAAAACGAGCTTTATTTTTTTAATGCTTAAATTAATTTAGTGTATTGAAGATTCTTAAAGGATAGGATTAAATAAATTTCATACCAATAAAATCTATTAAATTTTAAACAAAATTAATTAAATATTATTAAAAAAAAATAAAAATAAAAATTACCTAATAAAGAACTTATAAACCCATAAACAAACAACTTAAAAATCATATACAAATGATTTAAAATCAAAATGAAAAAGTAGATAGAGACTAATGGAACCACATAAATAAACTTTGAAATCATTTAAAGAATCAAAACCGATATACAATAAACGTTAAACACACACAAACAAATTTTGACTTACTTTATTTATTTTTATTTCATTTTCAATCAATTTCAATGAAAATTCGTTGCTTCATTACAAAACTCCAATCACACAGAAATTTCTGTCTGTTCCTCTGAAAAAAAGAAATTTCTGTCTGTCTAAAGTCTTTATATGAGCCAACTAAATGAAGGAGTCTGCCATAAGTACGTCATGATAAATTCGGCGAACATGATAATATTCCTAGTGATCCAGTTGCTTTTTCGTAATAGGTTGAAAAATCGTACGAAATATGAATTAAGGATTAAAAAATAGTTTAATATGACATTTACAGAAGTCACCCACTATGATTCGCTGGCATTCAATGTCATTGCTCACAATTTCACACGGCGAGCTTTATTTCCGCTGCCATAGGCCCATTAATGCAGCCAGGCAGTTGATGCTCGCTGCATGATGATCTACATCTTTAATCTGACGGTGGGCATCAGCGCCCTGACCGCATTAATGGGCCTATGGCCGCTGAAATAAGGCTCGCCATTTCACAACCATGGTACGTTTGGTAAAGGTATAAAACATAGATTTGGCAGGTTGCTAGATGCAATTTTGAACATATTGTAATTTTTTAAATTTAGATTTTCTTTCAGAATCCATAAATAGATAGATAAGTTAGATTTTCTTTCTGAAACCAATAGATAAATAGATATAGATTTTTTTTCTTTTTTTTTTAATTAAGTTCGCAAACTATAAATGGAATCAACATCATAAAACACCCTAAAATTCCAAAGCGTCGAAATACAAACAGGAAAAGTCACAACCTTAAAAAAGGGTTAAAATCACATGATTGAAATTAAAATGAAAAATCCTTCCATATCACAAATAAAAACCAATTCACTCTATACTAGCGAAAAAGGGCAACTTTTGCCACCCTCACTCTTCACGAAAAACAGCCTTATAACATTGTTCAGTGTTCTTGAAGTGGAGGTTAAATGGCTAAAGGTACTAGACTTTCATCCGATCGATCCAGGATCTTGGCTAGAAGAGTAGGTGACTCCATAGCAGACGTCTCGGCTCTTGCTGAGACATAAATTAATTGCTATTGTGTACCGCTTGTAACCTGTTACATCTACCCTAGATTTATATAGTGGCAGCCAGTTACCTATTACCGTAAATTAAAAAATAAATAAATAAATAAATTGTTCAGTCAACTAATCCGTACTGTTCCACAATCTCTGCGAAACTTAATCTAACAGATGCCGCTGTCTCTTTTATTCTTAAATGCGTGTATCGATTTAAGAATATGCGTGTATTCTTAAATTCGTGTATGCGTTTAAACACTAAAAGTTACAATTCCAAACAATCACTCATAAAATAATTTAAAGACAATTAATTTTACATAAAGTAATTTAAGTATTAATAAACTAATCTTCCATATTGTAGTTTAATTTTTATATATAAATAAATTTGGTCTTAAATTAAATAAAAGTGGATTGTGTAATTCAATACAATTAAAATTATTTAATTTATCTATTCAAAAAAACATAAAACAGACTGCCATTTTACATCGAACATATAATGCACGAGTTCTTGCAGACGGTTAAATGGACATAAACAATTTACTGTACTTGCTCTCAGTAGGTATTAGGCATTGGGTTTTTTTATGTTGGGTTTTTTTATGTTGATATTAATAATTTGGTTATTTGTAAAATTTTTTTGATAATTTACCATAGTTAAATATTGAAAATTTTTATTGTTTATTTATTTAAATTATTTAAATTTATTTTTCTAAGTTCTTATTGGTCCATACTTTCAACATGTTATTGGAAAATGCGTTGTAAAATGTACTAAAAGATACAAAAGTACCATGAATAAAGTTAACAGGACTGTCAAGCCATGACTTTCGTTTTAAGTAGTTTTTTTCTTAAATTTATTTTTCAATTTAATGCCCGCCGGGCGGTCGACTGTTATCTCCCGGCCGACAGAGACCAGCCTCATTCACTCTGCTTCCGAGCGCCGCCAACCGTTGCGCTTACTGTCACTGGTGGTTTATTTACAGCATTCCTTTAACCGCTTGTCGGTACCGACACTCTTAAACGGCGTTGGGTTTGGTGAGGAATATTATTATTTTTTATTTTAATTGTGTCGATTGTTGAACTTGAAAGTCGTATTTTCAAAGCGAAGCAAATATATATATATATATATATATATTAAATAAAATAGTTAATGTTAATGGTATGTGGTACGTGTGGAGGACACGTCAGAAAGGAGAGCCCATCCCACTGTGGATCTACGGACTTACATTTATTTATACTCATTATCACTTTAATCAATACAACTCAATTTTAGAAACAACTTTATTTACTATGGTTATAAATACTGCTTTTACAACTTTATTTTGATAGTTATGACTAGCCGAATGTATAACATGCACATAGCCCACTGTACTGCCATGTAGACGCTCCTTGTACAGTATAATTAATAAAGTAAGTGGTGGGAGGGCAATGTTTATAAATACAACTGTTTATTTATGTGTCCTTGCTTAACTATTTTATTTAATATTTAAGTGTTATTTGAAGCTTTATTTAATAAGTTTAGTTTAGTTATTTTATTTATATTTAAGTGTTATTTGAAGCTTTATTTAATAAGTTTAGTTTAGTTATTTTATTTATATTTAAATGTTATTTGAAGCTTTATTTAATAAGTTTAGTTTAGTTATTTAGAGTATTTTTTTAATTGTGAAAAGTTAAATTTATGATCATAATAATTAGATTTCTAAAGAAACTAGCAACTAGCACTTGGTCATTTTAATAAATGATCTGATGGAACACCGAAGGGGACGACGCGACAGCAGCACGGACGCGAAGGAGGACGCGGAGGAGCTGACGCTTGCGGGAAGCAGCTGAGAGCAGGGGGTGGGAGCAATCGCCGAGTGTCAAATTTTGAGAGGCTGGAAGGGCAATAGGTGGAGCACAGAGATTGGCTGGGAGCACTGTTCATCCCAGCAAAGCTCATAATAGGGACACCTTCGGCGTAAATATGTTAAAAAAAAATCTAAAATATAGGATAGTAAGATTAATATTTTTGTTGCAATTTAGTAAAACAATTTTTTATTGGATTATGTTTTTTGTTGTTTAAATGTGTTTTTGAATGCATAAATAAATTCATCACTCTAAAAAAATCTCTAAAGCACTTTCATTGTGCAAAGTTCATAGCTCAAACTTATTATTTCAACAAGTAGATTTCAGACAAATTTTACACAAAAATATGTCAAAAAACCTAATAGTTATACTAGAGTTATTTATTATGATTATAAAATTTTATATTTTTAAAATTATGACCAAACTAGACATCAAATTGATATATAAAACCCTCTTAATTGTAAAAACCCTCTACACAATGATCTATTTTTAAAATTACCACCAAATATAACATCAATTTAATATATAAAAACATCTTATTGTACCTACCCGTAGCAGGTATTACGCATTGGGTTTTTTTTTATGTTGACATTAATTTGGCTATTTGCAAAAAATTTTGATAATTTTCCATAGTTAAACATTGAGATTTTTTATTGTTTATTTATTTCAATTATTTAAATTTATTTTTTTGGGTTCTTATTGATCCATACTTTTCAACATGTTATTGGAAAATTCTTTGTAAAATGTCAGATCTATTAACTTTAAAAGATTACCATAAAAAAAAAAAATTAATCCTTGTACTTTTATCCGTCAGCAAATCTACTTCTGTACTATAGACCGAACTCATAAGCGCATTAATATGGTCGTTTCCATTGCAAATGATTTGATCAGCATATAATATATATTTGATTTGGGTCGTGTGTTAATAAGGTTCTAGCTCTTACTGCATAAATGTTTGATACATTAAACTTGCACCAACTGTTATCCGCTTGGTTTTTGAGCCTATGGTTAATTTCACCAACTGTCGTATTAAATATATTGATATGCTATGGTGATCTCTCGGGATATGTTGTGCCACATGGCCATGTATTCGGCCTCCAAACAGTGGCCTGTCATAAATAAGCGATTTTTCAGTGTACTGTGCTTACAGGTGTCAGTTTTTCCCACGGGAATTCTCCATCTCCCTCCAAAGGGTAGGAGAATGACTTCGACGCTCTTTGTTAGACTCTCAGTGAGCCAAGAGGGTCTCTAGGCTCGACTGTTAGTCGACACACAGGGATAATTTGCAGGCTCGACACTGTTTCAAGCAGTTTACAGTGCACACCATGCGTGGCTCGTTCCCTAGGGTTTCAGAAGGCGTGTTCTGCAGCTTAATTTTCTCCGCCAGATTCCTTATAAACATTTAGGTTGTCTCACGGCTACAAATCCCATGGTTTTCCTATCCATTTTCATTTGCTTTATGTGCTTTGGTTTTCTATACACGAGATCAATTAATCTCTCGTAAAACTATTTTCCAGGTTTTATTTTCGATGGTGCAATGCTCGTCTGCACTACAGTGACCCCAGGCGGGACTTACCATGGAGAGTTACGGCCCTTCTATCGCATGGAGGGTAATATCATTCGTCCAAACCCCGTTGTAAGCCCATTGTGCAAGTTAGTTTTCTTTTCTTTTCTTGTTGTCAAGGGTTTAACCCCCATGGTTCGGCTGTTTGTTTTGTTTAACACATATGGCTTCAGGCCATTATCTCTTACAGGTATATTTCTTTCATTATTGTCGTGGATTAATTCCGTAGAGTGTTGTTTAATGGGTTCATTTTCTACCCAACACTCTTGCAGTTTTATCTCTTTTCTAATGGTCGCCGCACATTCTTCTTTTGCAGGTACGAGAAGTCGAACCCCTGTCCTATTCTTTAATTGGTGTTTCCGCGGCTATATTGACTGATGGATTTCCGCTCCACGGCACAAGTATTTGGACTCGTTCCTGATGAGCGGAGCCCTCTCCTTGTCGAGGCCTAAGTTTTGGTTTCCTAAATTCTCCGTTCTTATTTAGATGTGGGTCTTTACATCAGTTTTAAAGGATGTTTCATGATCTTGAGGAGACCAGCTCCGTAGGTGATTGTGGTTTTCGTATTTATGTAATATTTATTCTGCTTGGAGAAGACGGGGGTTTACTTCCGGACAGTTTACTTTCTTCAGACCCTAGTTCCTTCGTTTAATTGTATTTGTACTTTGGCTTTGGTGACTTATTCAACTAGTGACTATGAAATTAAGAGTCGACTTTCATTGTTTTCTGTTCGTGCTCAATATTACTAGTTCCTATGTGTGATTGTCGATTGTATTGCTATTTTGTCGTTTTTCCAGCATTACAGTCTTTGGAATTCTTGAATGCAGCCTATCTACGTTTTTTGAATACAGAGTTTACTTTATATGATTTTCTTGTAAAGAGACTATGTTCTAGATTTCGTCTTGCATGCAAATAACATTTTATTACTGTGACTCTGTTTCATTTTTGAGTTGTCTCCCGAAAAGGATGGGTATGCGTAGCAGACCACTTATCGACAGTACTCAGCCTGTCGAGATTTTACTTATCAGGGTTTTACCATTTATCCATGCATGCATGTTTGTATATCATGATTTCTATCGGTGTTATCACAATACTGTGTTTTCGGTGGGTTGTGCCCAGTCCGTGGTGCAATCTATGCTATGAAATTACATTATAATCATTACGTTCCCTTATTTGTTCTATTGTCTATCTTCGGCTGTGAAGTACAATATATCTAGGAAATTAGCACTTAGTCTCATCTATATTTACGAAATTCCTTCTTTCTTTAATAAACATTGTAAGTTACCAAACTTAGCAATATTTATATTCCATTACTAAACTGTTCTATTTCCATTAAATACTGATAAAGAAAGAATGAAAGCTAACAAAAATTACGCTTACACTAACAGTTTTCATAGATATTTCATTTAGGAAAAATAGTAGAGAATTTCATCTACAGTTCCACCACCTACTGTTCAAGCATCACATAATCTGTGTAAAAACATTGTAAGCTAACAGGCTATTTTGCCTACATCCTCTTCAATAATGGACCTACATCCAAAGTTCAGAATTAAATAGGCACTCAATGCACAGTTATACTTATCTGAATTTACTGAAGTTTAAGCCGTTGTCCACCCAACCATCAAGGGAGGCTATTACGTGCTCCGCTTGCCCCCTAGCCCAGAATCTGGATGGTGCCACGGGCAACAGTGGAAAATTTCTGCTGTGACGTCTAGATGGCCAATCCAGTCACATTCAGACAATCTAGCTCTCAAGGGAATTGCAGAAGCTATTTTTGACTGGAACTCCTCCAGCTCTAGAAAATACTTCACCCTTCTTGCTCAGAAAAATAAAAATTACAGAACCCCTGCCCCTCTCCTGGGTTTTCCTTTTATCCCTAGAGGGGAGGTAATTATTTTTCCAATTGTTCCCAACCACCTCCTATTCTTGGAAATTTTTACCAGCAGCTTAAAAAAAAAATTACTTTTCATGATCCAGTCCTCCTACTTAATTATTCTCAATAAAATAGCTTGTTTGTTTTTAAATCTACCATAAAGCTTCAAGTCTTTTTCTTCAGCCAGAAATTTAAATAATAAAAGTCTCTAACTAGTTAATACTAGTTAACTCTAATGAGGCTGTTACATCCTCCCCCCCCTGGAAGTAACACCGTCCTCGGTGTCTCAGCCTAGCCTTGTGAATAGTTCCGGGTATGCTTCCTGCATAAAGTTCTCATCCTCCCAAGTAGCTTCATCCGGTCCGAAGTGCTTCCACTGCACTTTCACCTGGATGATTACTCGCTTGCAGAGCTCAATTTCTCTTCTGTCAAGTATGCGTTGCGGCTCGACCAGAAACTCGTCGTCCGGTTCTACCTAAAAAACAAGTATTTTTGAGTCAGCATACCATATTTATTCAAAACTGTAAGTTAGGATTCCTATCCCTTTTCCCTACCTGAATACTTTGCCAATTAATCACATGTCTTTCATCATGTACATATCGCTTCAGTAAGGACACATGGAATACATTGTGTACTAGAATATGACTGGGTAAGGCTAGTCTATAAGCTACTGGTCCCACCCTTTCCAGTATTTGGAAAGGTCCACAATATCGAGGAACCAATTTGGCACAAGACGTCCATCTCATGGTACTCCTTTTGGGCTTAAATATTACATATACGTGCTCTCCTACAGTGAACTCAAGGTAGGATCTTTTCTTATCTGTGTACATATTTTGTCTATCCTGCGCGGCCTTTAAATTCTGCCTTATCCTTTTAACTTCAACTTCCATCTCAGCTAACATTTTGAGTCCCAACAATAGTTTTGTTTCTGGACTGCTCCAGTTTATGGGTGTACGACATTGCCTCCCGTACAATGCCTCAAAGGGACTCATCTTTAAAGATTCCTGATACCCATTGTTGTAGGAAAATTCCACCAGATGCAAGTAATCCTCCCATTTAACTGGTTGCTGCATCACATACATGCACAACATGTCTTCCAACACTTGGTTTACTTGCTCCGTCTGCCCATCATTCTGAGGATGATAAGCATCACTAAAAGTGTATCTGAGTTCCCAGACCGGTAAACAAGGTTTTCCAGAATGCAGATGTAAACTTAAAATCTCGATCGAAAATTACAGTTTTAGGTATGCCATGTAACCTAAAAATTTCCTTCATAAATATATCTGCAATCTGCACTGTCTTGTATGTAGATTGTACCGGTATGAAATGGGAAGATTTTCTTAATCTGTCTACTACCACCATGATGAAATCATTTTTCTTCCTCGTTCATGGTAGCCTTATGATAAAATCCAAAGAGATAACCTCCCACTTCCATTCAGGAATGGGTATGGGCTGCAATAGTCCTGCAGGATGCTGATGCTCCACTTTAACCTGTTGACATTCCAAACATTTTCTTTGATATTCTGCAATGCTCTTTCGCATACCTGGCCAATAGTATACCTTCTGTATTGCAGTGAGCATTTTCTGATAACCCAGATGACCAGCATAATTACTGCGGTGATATTCATTCAAGATTAACTCTTTAATACTGGTACGGTTAGGTACATAGATTCTTCTGCGAAAGGTCAATACCTGATCTTTGTTCTTTCCAAATTCTGAGGACTTGCCTTGCTGCTCATCATCCTCCATTTTCCGATACAGATATTGATATTCCGGCTCTTTCCGCGCTTCTTCTTTTAACTGTTCCAACAGTTGGCTTGCTGGTTGGCTGTAATATAGAGCATAAATATCATGCAGTTTTATGCTCAATACATCTGCCACTCAGTTTTCCTTCCCCTTAACATGCTGGATTTCCATATCAAATTCACTCAGAAAGGCGTTCCATCTTGCCTGTCTAGAATTTAAATCTGCCTGCTTGAAATAATTTGTCAAACTGCTATGGTCTGTTTTAAGTATGAATTTTTTACGCAACAAGTAATGTCTCCATACTCGGAGAGCATGTACCACTACTGTGAGCTCCAAGTCATAGGCAGAATATCTCTATTCATGTTCCTTCAACTTCCTAGACTCGTAGGCTACCACTTTTCCTTCTTGAGTTAATATTGCACCAACTCCTTCTTTGCTGGCATCGATGCAAACCTCATAATCCTTTCCGGGGTCAGCTACCTTCAACACTAGTGCTGTGGTTAGGAGTTGTTTCAGCTTTTCGAAGCTGCTCTGACATTATTCTATTCATTTAAAAGGCTTACCCTTCTTCTGCAACGATGTAACAGGAAAGGCAAACTTAGAAACCCTTCTATAAACCTTCTATAATATCCAGCTAGACCCATAAATGATCTAATGTCTGCTACATTCTGAGGTATCCGCCATTCTATAATAGTTTTGATCTTCTCGGGGTCTACCGATATCCCCTCAGCTGATATAACATGTCCCAAATATTGGATTTATGTTTTAAAGAAATCACACTTGCTAAACTTGGCATAAAGATGATGTCTCCTCAGCGTTTCCAAAACTATTCTTAAATTCTTTTTATGTTCTTCCTCGCTTTTTGAATATACTAGTATGTCATCTATGAAAATAAGTACAAAACTATCAAGAAACTGATGAATGATGCCATTCATCAACCTCATGAAGGTTGCTGGTGCATTAGTCAAGCCGAAAGGCAGCACCACGAATTCATAATGCTCATAACGTGTGCGGAATGTTGTTTTGCAGATGTCCTCATCCTTGATCCGAATCTGGTGATACCCGGATCTTAGATCTATCTTAGAGAACACCTTAGCCCCTCTCACTTGATCGAACATGTCATCGATTCTTGGTAAGGGGTATTTTTTCTTAACTGTCAACTTATTAAGCTTCCTGTAGTCCATGCACATGAGTAAAGTTCTGTCTTTCTTCTTAACAAAAAGAACTGGTGCTCCCCAAGGAGACACACTTGGGAGGATATAACCTTTGTCCATTAATTCCTGTAATTGTATCTTTAGTTTTGTTAATTTTGGGACACTCATTCTATAGGGTGCTCTTGATACCGGGGTGGCTCTCGGCAGCAATTCAATGGTGAAATCAATATCCCTTTTGGGTGGAAATCCAGGAATGTTTTCTAGAAACACATCCAAGAATTCCTGTACCACAGGAATATCCTCCATTATTGGAGCTTTTTCCTTGGAATCTGCATATCCTACTTAGATGTCATACATCTGACATCCTTTCCGGATACACTTGCCCAATTGAGATGTTGTTATGGGACGTAGTTGTACAGGTTTTTTAATTCCTTGAATTTCCTTACGCGTACCATCTTGCATTCTGATATGAATAATATTTTCCTTGCAGTCCACTAGGGCCCAACGTCCTTCCAGCCAATCCATGCCCAGCAATACATCATATGACCCCAATGGTAAGATATTTAAGTCTACTTGTAACTGTTGCTCTGCTACTTCCAGGACACAGTTAGGAATTTTCGCAGTTACTTTACGCTTTTCCCCGATAGCTAATTGAACTAACCAGGAGTTTTTTAATTTCTGCTCTTTTAAGTTGCATGACTCCACTACTTTAGGACTTACATAACTTAAACTTGCTCCAGGATCTATTAAAATCGAAACAGGTTTGGTTAGTATAGTACCTTCCAGTTGAATCATTGTGGGCTGGAAATCAGCTTGTCGATCCTCCAAGGCTGCATTTATGCGAGGTACATTTCACGCCACATCTCCCGCTGTAGATGCCTCTTGTAGATTTGCTACCGTCTCACTTTTATTTCGTTGGGGACAATTTTTATAGTAATGAGCCTCTCCACAGCCCCAGCACTGTAGGGGAGGTTTTGAAATCTGTCCCTGTTCTGGCTTGCTGGATGCTTCCGTGGGCTTCTCCTCTGCTGGCCACTTAATTCTTTGATGATTCTTACCAAAATTATTGCTGATGGCATTCCGTGTTGAACCTTTAAAGTTACCGCTTTTACTACTTTTGAAAGTAGAAGTATTTTTCTGATTTTTCCTTGGCTGCTAGCTTTTTCCTCCTTCCCCCTTGACTTTATTTTGCTGATAGCACATTCTTGCCTTACGGATAGCCTCATTCATGGTCTGCGGGTTAACAAATTATATCCGCTCTCTCATATGAGCAGGTAGACTGCTAAGGAACCTCTGAACCTTGGCTTTTTCTTCATGAAGGTAAGGTACGTAACGCAACAAGGAGGTAAATTTTGTGACATATTCATCCATGGTCATCTGTCCCAACCGAAGATCATGGAACTCCTTAGCCTTGTCATCATAAAATCTCTCTGTCAAATATTTGTCCTTAAAATATTGCTGAAACAATTCCCATGTGATATCTCGCTCATCGATGCTGCGCACATTTTTCACCTCCTCCCACCACAAGGTGGATTTTTCTCGTAACTGGTATATGGCCAATCTAGCCTTCAAATTTCTCTTGTACTCATATACCTGAAAGTATTTATTTATATTGATCAGCCATGCTTCAGCCACCTCTTCCGCCTCACCATCAAATGTTGGTGGCTTGATCTTACGAAACTCCCCCTACAGTTCTACTTTCTGCCTCTTAGGACCTTGCTGGTCAGACTCATTACCTGACTCTGCCTCATTATAGTTTTTTTTTTTGCTCCTTTGAGAAGGAATCTTTTCAGTCCTGCCTATGGTATTATTTTTAGTTTGTTGTTCCTCTTGTTCTATAGGCAATTCTTTCTCCGCACTGAGATGCCCCATCTCCTGATTTTGTTTGTCAGATAAACTTTTTAAGATCCTTCCTTGATCTTGCATCAAAATCTCATTATCCTTCCGAAATCTCATCATCTCTTCTTGTAGTTGCTACACTGTATTTAACAGGAATGTAGTTTGTTGCTGCTATGCCTCAAGTAACTGACATGTCTTTTGATGTTGTTCAACAGTTATTTGAACCCACATTTCTGGATTCATGACTGTTGGAGCTTCTGGTTGTGATTGCGATGCTTCAACGTCCCTCATGTCACGTGCTTCTTCTCAGTGCACTAAACACATGCACAACTTCACTGTTAGTAGACCCTTAGGATCCCAGTGTAGCACTTGGCTCTGATACCACTTGTCACATCTATTAACATTAAAAGATTACCATAAAAAAAAATTAATCCTTGTACTTTTATCCATCAGAAAATCTACTCCTGTACTATAGACCAGAGTCATAAGCGCCATGAATATGGTGGTTTCCATTGCAAATGATTTGATCAGCATATAATATATATTTGATTTTGGTCGTGTGTTAATAAGGTTCTGGCTTTTACTGCATAAATGTTTGATACATTAAACTTGCAGCAATTGTTATCCTCTTGGTTTTTGAGCCTATGGTTAATTTCGCCAACTGTCGTATTAAATATACTGATATGCTATGGTGATCTCTCGGGATATGTTGTGCCACATGGCCATGTATTCGGCCTCCAAACAGTGGCTTATCATAAATAGGCGATTTTTCAGCGTACTGTGCTTACAAGTGTCAATTTTTCCCTCGGGAATTCTCCATCTCCCTCCAAAGGGTAGGAGAATGACTTCGGCACTCTTTGTTAGACTCTTAGTGAGCTAAGAGGGTCTCTAGGCTCGACTGTTAGTCGACGCACAGGGAGAATTTTCAGGCTCGGCACTGTTTCAAGCAGTTTACAATGCGCACCATACGTGGCTCGCTGCCTAGGGTTTCAGATGGTGTGTTTTGCAGCTTAATTTTCTCCGCCGGATTCCTTATAAACATTCAAGTTGTCTCACGGCTACAACTCCCGTGGTTTTCCTATCCATTTTCATTTTCTTTATGTGTGTGCTTTGGTTTTCTATACACGAGATCGATTAATCTCTCGTAAAACTATTTTCCAGGTTTTATTTTCGATGGTGCAATGCTCATCTGCACTACAGTGACCCCAGGCGGGACTTACCATGGAGAGTTACGACCCTTCTGTTGCATGGAGGGTAAAATCATTCGTCCAAACCCCGTTGTAAGCCCACTGTGCAAGTTAGTTTTCTTTTCTTTTTCTGCTGTCAAGGGTTTAACCCCCATGGTTCGGTTGTTTGCTTTGTTTAACACTGATGGCTTCAGGCATTATCTCTTACAGGTATATTTATTTCATTCCTACCGTGGATTAATTTCGTAGAATGTTGTTTAATGGGTTTGTTTTCTACCCAACACTGTTGCATTTTTATCCCTTTGCTAATGGTCGCCCCGCATTCTTCTTTTGCAGGTACGATAAGTCGAACCCCTGTCCTATTATTTAATTGAAATTTCCACGGCTATATCGACTGATGGATTTCCACTCCACGGCACAGGTATTTAGACTTGTTCCTTATGAGCGGAGCCCTCTCCTTGTCGAGGCCTGAGTTTTGGTTTCCTAAATTCTCTGTTCTTATTCAGATGTGGGTCTTTACATTAGTTTTAAAGGATGTTTCATGATCTTGAGGAGCCCAACTCCGTAAGCGACTGTGGTTTTCGTATTTATGTAATATTTACTTTGCTTGGAGCAGACGGGGGTTTACTTCCGGACAGTTTACTTTCTTCAGACCCTATTTCCTTCATTTAATTGTATTTTTACTTTGGCTTCGGTGACTTATTCAACCAGCGACAATGAAATTAAGAGCCGACTTTCATTGTTTTTTTTTCGTGCTCAATATTACTAGTTCCTATGTGTGACTGTCGATTGTATTGCTATTTTGTCATTCTTTGGAATTCTTGAATGCAGCCTATCAGCGTTTTTTGAATACAGAGTTTACTTTATATGATTTACTTGTAAAGAGACTATGTTCTTGATTTCGTCTTGAATGCAAATAACATTTTATTACTGCGACACTATTTCATTTTCGAGCTGTCTCCTGAAAAGGATGGGTATGCATAGCAGACCACTTATCGACAGTACTCAACCTATCGGGATTTTACTTATCAGGGTTTTACAATTTATCCGTGCATGCATGTTTGTATATCATGATTTCTATCGGTGTTATCGCAGTACTTTGTTTTCGGTGGGTTGCGCCCAGTTCGTGGTGCAATCTATGCTATGAAATTACATTATAATCATTACGTCCGCTTATTTGTTCTACTGTTTATCTTCGACTGTGAAGTAGAATATATCTAGGAAATTAGCACTTAGTCTCATCTATATTTACGAAATTCCTTCTTTCTTTGATAAACACTGTAAGTTACGAAACTTAGCAATATTTATATTCCATTACTAAACTGCTCTATTTCCATTAAATACTAATAAATAAAGAATGAAAAGTAACAGAAACTACGCTTACACTAACAATTTTCATAGATATTTCATTTAGGAAAAATAGTAGAGAATTTCCTCTACAGTTCCACCACCTATTGTTCAAGCATCACATAATCTGTGTAAAAACATTGTAAGCTAATAGGTTATTTTGCCTACATCCTCTTCAATAATGGACCTACATCCAAAGTTCAGAATTAAATAGGCACTCAATGCACAGTTATACTTATCTGAATTTACTGAAGTTTAAGCTGTTGTCCACCCAACCATCAAGGGAGGCTATTACGTCCTCCGCTTGCCCCCTAGCCCAGAATCTGGACGGTGCCACGAGCAATAGTGGAAACTTTCTGTTGTGACCTCTGGATGGCCAATCCAGTCACATTTAGACAATATGGCTCTCAAGGGAATTGCAGAAGCTATTTTCAACTGGACCTCCTCCAACTCTAGAAAATACTTCACCCTTCTTGCTCAGAAAAATAAAAATTACAGAACCCCTGCCCCTCTCCTGGGTTTTCCTTTTATCCCTAGAGGGGAGGTAACTGTTTTTCCAACTGTTCCCAACCACCTCCTATTCTTGGAAATTTTTACCAGCAGCTTAAAAAAAAATTTACTTTTCATGATCCAGTCCTCCTACTTAATTATTCTCAATAGAATAACTTGTTTGTTTTTAAATCTACCATAAAGCTTCAAGTATTTTTCTTTAGCCAGAAATTTAAATAATAAAAGTCTCTAACTAGTTAATACTAGTTAAATCTAATGAGGTTGTTACATAAAATGTGCTAAAAAGTACAAAAGTACCATGCATAAGGTAAATAGGACTGTCAGGCCATGAATTTCATTTTAACTAGTTTTTTTTTTTTAAATTTATTTTTCAGTTTAATGCTTTGACCCTTCTCATGCGATAAAGCTAATGATGAAATTCGCCCCAAATTCGACGAAATTACGTGGAATTAACACCAAATAGGATGTTGTGCGCGAGAGTCACTGAAACTTAAACTTGAATATCATCTTTACTTTTGTGGTCGCTCACATTTCATAATTATTTTTGTTTATTTAATATAAAAATAATTGATTTCTTAATTTACGCATTACAATTGCCAAAAGTTACAAAATGCTTTGTACACCTGGAATTTTTTTATTAATATGATTTTTTTTTGCTTAATTTTGTTAAAGGTGAGTAGATGGTACATTTGATTCTAAAATATTTTTAAAATAAAGTGTCATTGTAGTTTTGAAATATTTTTTTAATTGTACTTACTATCAATTTAATATTAAAGTATCTTGGTATAAATAAAAGTACACTTTTTATTAATAGAGTACAAATTATCTAAGTATTTAATTTTCGGTAGAGAATGTTTTAAATTTCTCACATATAAATATGTTGAGAGTTAAATTTAAATTATTTATAATATATTTGATAATTTAAATTATTTTTAATATATTAGATAAGTGTAATTTTTTAATGTTTTTTTTGGGTAAGATAAAATTACATTTATATAATTTATTAAGGTATTTAAAATTTCATTATTTGGATTATACTATTATGTTTATTTATTATTTTATATTATTAAATATTGAGTTGCAATTGCAAAATACTCTTAATTTTAAAATAATTTTTTAGAACATGACTGAGTTGAAATAAATAAAAAAGTTAAATATTAATTGCATTTAACCAATACTAATTACATAATAACAATACAAAATAAATTAGTAATTATATGAAGATATGAAAACTCTATATGTCATTTTAAACTTACAATCAACAAAGCAATTTTGCCAAGCAAAAACACAACAATCCTTACATTTGACTTATATGCTTATTACTTAATAGCAAATATATTACTGCATTTTAGTTCTAGTATAGCATAAATTTTGTCTATATAATATTAGCTCATGGTAGAGTAACAAAAGCTATTTACAATTCATATTTTTCCACAATAATTTAAGCTTAAATTTCCAGGTTAATAATATTATTTAATGCATATATTAATTATTTTTATAATTAATATTTTTTTAAATGTGAATTGTATTAAAATGACTTTACATTATATTTTAGCTCATTCTTAAAATAAAATAAAATTTATATACTATATAATTAACTTACTTTTACTTAATTGTAATTTTTTTAAATTCATGAATACATGTATTATTTTTTTAAATAATTTTTTAGAACATGGCTGAGTTGAAATAAATAAACAAGTTAAATATTAATTACATTTAACCAATACTAATTACATAATAAAAATACAAAATAAATTAGTAATTAAATTAAACTAAATAGCAAGAACTAAAAATAAAATTAAATATTTATTTAAAAAAATTTATAGTATAGAAGATGTATAAATATTATGCAAATTAAATTTATAAGAACTGTTATAAAAAAAATGATTGATAATAATAATTTAAGTGCAAACTTATTTTAAAAAATAATTTATTATATTTATTTATCATAATTTACTAAGTATTTTGCAATTGCAGTTCAATATTTAATAGTATAAAATATTAAATAAACATAATAATATAAAATAATAAATAAACAAGCTATTAGCACAAATAATTTAAAGAGAAGTGGCAGATTGAACAAAATAAATATCTACTATATATATTTATTAAGTATTAAATTATAATTAACGTAAATAAAAACTTATTTTTTAACTATAATATATTTATAATTAGTTAATCTATGATTGAGCATTTTAAACGTGATAGATTCCAATTTTAAAGTGTTATTCATATGTTCTTACCAAGTGAATTAACAATGCACTGAAAATAATTACTCATAAACATACTCAAACTCAAATTGTAACATTTCTATATTTACATTAAGAGGCAGGGAGTCGCTACTTGTAGTAGCCTTGTTAATAAAACATCAGACAGGATTGGATGGTATGCTAATGATACCATCAACGTGGTACGTGGTCGTAATTTTATTTTGGTAAAGAGATAAACGGGAAATAGAATAATAATATAAAAGTGGCGCGAATAAACTTCCCTTCTAATACATGTGATATACATGCAAGATTTCAAGAAATTCTTTAGAGCACTCCACCGCATGTGATATACTTCCAAGAAACCAACTGACTTCATTGGATTTTTCCCACCAGAAAGATCTTGAAACTAGAAAGGACTAGGACAATAGGGTACACGTGCATCATGGTCTAGTTAGAGTGTCATTAAGGGAAATTGTGACAATAGGGTACACGTGCATCATGGTCTAGTTAGAGTGTCATTAAGGGAAATTGTGTCACCCCACTTGCTATTATTGATTGGATTGAATATCCCCCTGAATTCACAACTTAACCTATGATATAATTCATGTGGTATTTACTTTTTAAAATGGGTGTTAATTTATTTACAAGTTGGATGAAAATGATAAAGAATATATAATTGTTAAAAGTTCCTATGTATAGGTTTGTATAAAGTGGTTGAATTATATTATTATAATGTTAAAATCATTTAAAACAAGATAGGCTGCAAAGCAGCAAGTCCCTACCGATAAATTGGACAGTGTTAAAAAAGTTTACAACAACAGTGATTACCTGTAGTATGACCAGCGCTAGGGCCGCGTTTCTCTTTTGTAACCTCAACAATGAAGCTCAGAAAGTCTCGAATTGTGCGAGGAAGAGGTAGTTTACAGTGGCCTAGACTAGCAACTGCTAATCCTTGTTGTCAATTTTGCCTGCTTTGTCTGCTATAACCAAAAATTTACAGAGTCATCCCCTAAGGAATTGCACTCTGGGTGGTCGAGTGTCAAAATGAATGAGCTGAAGTGTTTTAATATATTTAAATTAAGAATTAAAATTCTAATTAAAAATAGAAAATAAATACAATAAAGTGATAAATAAAGTTAAATTAGAAAAGGAAAGGCAACTGAAATTAGAAACAAGGAAAGGCAACTGACAAGTGGCTCTTACATGCTTTCTTCTGAAAAAAAAAAAAAAAAAAAAGTGGCTCTTACATGCAGCCATGTGGTCGGGCTTTCTGGATCATCAGCGTTGGGCTCCAACCTGAGAGTCTTCAGCTGGATAAGGGTGGTTAAACATCTGATCCATGAGGTAGAGTTATAGTTGCCGGTCAGTTCACCGCCATGATGTTCTGCGGGGAAGCGCTTTGACAAGCTACGCGTAGGTGATTGTGGCGTCCAACAGAAATCGCAGCCTAGCACAACCCTCTTATTCTTCACAGCCTCACTATGGCGAGAAAAATAGTTTTAAGTCGAGCCTAACAGACCAGTTCAGGTACATATGAGCACTACTCGTTTCTTTTTTTGTTTTTAAGGGCATGGACCTAATTTGTACGGTTCTTATGACCACCAGGTTTTTCAACAAGGCATCCATAATCACCAAAGGTGACACCCAGCCCAACGATTCCTCTCATGTTAGCCACTGGAGACTCTGTTCCATCCAACGGATCGAGGAACTGAAATCCCTTATAAGAACAGTGCCCATATTCTCCTGCTGAATCGCTAGCAACATCACGAACACACAACAAGGCACATTCTCCACTCTCCAAGCGCAAACCATGGACCAGAGGCTCAGCTCCTATGGCTTCCAAATACCCACAGCATCGATCTTCGTCTTCTCCATGCTGACTGTCATCGCATGGCTACCATTTTATGATAGGGTAGTGGTGCCCATCGCAAGCCGGCAACTCGAAACGGCTATACAAAGCCGACAACTCAAAACAGCTATGCGTTCCAAAATATGGAACAAACCCCAGTTTTTGACAGGGTTAGAGATATCCAGGGATCCGGTATTTTACAGGATTCGAGATTTCCAGCGGTTCAAAGTTGATGTTGCATAATAATGGTAAAAGAGAACAATCAAGGTTGGCTTGTGTAAATTCTGGAAGTGCCATATCTGACGTAGATTGGCCTGTGGATAATTTAACAAAGTTATTATGCATTCCACCAAATAAAATTCGCTAACAAATTTATTAATGATCGGCTTGCAGGTAGCCTGGTCGTTGGAAATAGAGTAATTAATGCATTCCACCAAATAAAATTTGCTAACAAATTTATTAATGATCGGCTTGCAGGTAGCCTGGCTGTTCGAAATAGAGTAATAAACATAGTGGAGGAAAGTGGCCTCTTATACCAGAGTACAATTTCATAATAGTATATGTCGAAGAAAAGGTGCAAATATCTAATTTTTTTAGTTCTTTTCTTCACTGATTCAATTTAATTAATTGTGTCCATGTAATACAGTTTAGCTTGCAGACATATAGTCATTCTTGTTCACAGAATCAGGTTCACAGAATCAAATCTAGAAAAAACTATGTAATATTCAAAATAAGGGAAAAATAACATGATGAAAACGACTGAATAAGTAATAACTATCACTTTTCCATTGTCATATGAGATTGAAGAAGAGGAAGATTGAGAAAAGAACCAGTTACTGTTTGAGTTGTTGGTTATCGAGTCATAGATTCAGTAGGAAGAGCCAGTACTAGTTGTTTAAGCACCAGTACCACCACCATAAGCATCATTATATCCACGAATATTACCCAGCCTACGTTCTACAGCCTCCTTAGCTAGCCAACCTGTTAAAGCCTGAGTAGCTAGCCAACTGGTTTAATATGTAAGCAGTAAGCGGCTCTCATAGGAATATAGCTTGTCTACAATATCTGCAATATGCTATCAGACTTTCGCAATATGTTATCAAACTTCCTCTCTGCAATTTCTGCAATATGCTATCAGACTTCCTCCTATCAATTCCATCCTCCTAGCGCAGAGAATTCCATTATCAGCGCAGAGAATTCCATTATCGGAATGCTATCAGAATGTTTCGCCTGGCAGAGGACGACGAATTGTCCAGGCACATAACAACCAACTCTCCAGACATGTGCCTACCTACCTACCTTTAGGATAGCCTACCTACATCTAGGATAATAGACAACACATCAGGCCATGCTGCCATGCATTTGCACGTGTTGCCAAATGCATCTACCAGGTTGAAAAAAAAGCATAATTTTTTACCATGTCCAAAAATGTATATGAGTTTTCTGACATAAAATGTTTAGAATTAATGCTAACTTGAACATAGCATTACTTCATTTGAACTTAAAATTTTTCAAAATGAATTATACAT
Organism: Pinus albicaulis; assembly: GCA_034641835.2. Classification (NCBI taxonomy): domain Eukaryota; kingdom Viridiplantae; phylum Streptophyta; class Pinopsida; order Pinales; family Pinaceae; genus Pinus; species Pinus albicaulis. Next base: position 120,076 of record JAXQQM020059935.1, on the reverse strand, counting down.
ATCCCAAGTTTTGGCTTCATTGGCCTCAATATGAGGCCAAATAAGATGAAAATTCCATTGATTGGTGAAATGAAAAAATAGAAAACCTTGATTGGCAGAATGGTAGGGACACAATATATAACGAACTATAGTTTAAATAACGAACTATAGTTTAAAAGTTAAAAATTGTATTAAAATATGTGCCATGTTTATTGTGAAAGACCATTTCGATTACAATAGTCCCCGGTAGGGACTAATAAATAAGCAAGTATAGAGTAGTATAATTTAACGTTTCCAACATTTCCGTATGGTATAGCAATTCTCTCACTCTAACAATACTCTTAAACAGTCATAGTGTCCTCTCCGAAACCTCTCTAGAATATACTTCTCGGTAAAAAACCATTAAATTTAACTGCTTTGCGAACACGTAATCCATGACACTTCATAGATCTTATCATATGAGTATTAGACTATGAATGAAACTCGTAACCATGATTAGACCGAGTAGTATGACATGAATGGCAATGGATAGACTTAAATATAGGAGTATTATAATAATATAACAGTATTATACATGGGTACTATATGTTACTTTCACACACATTGTTTTATACTACATAAAGGAAACAAGAATCATATTTACTCAGCGGCATGAACGGCATCCAATCCACATAGCACCCTCAAGAATTAATAAATACAGGTTGAGATTCACTACGCTTTATCAAACGTGTCATCCTCTTGGCTTATCATGAGCCCACACTCTCCCTTTGTTTTATTGGATGACCAATTCTGTCATTCTCCTCCTTTTACAATTTGCAGACCATCGCGTTCCCGAATCCCCTGTTGTTTGTGCTTCAGATCTGCAATATGCACATGTCTGTTGTTTTTTTTAAGAGATCGAGTTTGGCGGCCTTATCATTACTATAAGAACTATAGGAAGTTTATATATAGTAACTTTAATTTATATGAATAGTATAAATATGTTTCAAATATTCAATGTTAGGAACATCGTGGAAATTTCCATTTTCCACGCACCAGAAAGTTGCCATAAAAGAAAATCGTATGCTGCCACTCATGCTGACTTCTTCAACTGGGCATCGGTTAAGTTGTACATCTATGAACTGTAATCTGCCTGGTCCAACAAAATAGGGGTTCCTTGAATGAAACTCCACCTTTCTTGTAAAGTACAGCTTAGGAAAGGGATGTGCTCTTAATGCAACTTTCTTGAAAGTGGAAACTGTAGATTTTAAACTTGTCAACTCTACTCCGTACGCATAAAAACAACAGTTACCAAATTCGGCCTTATCGGGCCTAAGAATTCGAAAATTCAGTGGTTCTGTTCCATCCGATTATTAATACGTCATGGTACGCATGACGTTGTGGGAAGAAATTTGTTAAATTTGTAAAACAAGGTGTTTTTCAGTTTCATCTATCTATCAGGATGTTGGAAAATGTTTATTTAATGGAAAGGCTTATTCTACAGTTCCAGTATGATCTAGCTCATTCTACAACTCATATGATGTGTAACTATATCTTTTATTTATGTCTACTAAAATAAAATTAAAAAATAAAAATAAAAAATAAGAAATATTAAATAACTATGCAAAACATTTAAACAATATAGACTCATAAAAAATATTTAAATAATATCCACTCATAAAACAATTTGCATATAAAAAAATAAATAACTATACAAAATATTTAATTAATATAAATTTATAAAATAAATTACACTTAAAAAAAATTTACATATAAAAAAATAAATAATTATACAAAACATTTAATTAATATAAACTTATAAAATTTAAATCAATTCATATTACATCCATATTTAAAATAAATCTATACTAATTCTAAAGTTGTATTTAAAATAAATCTATACTAATTTTTAAAATCGAGGTTGCTCCAACCGAAAAACCCTGGATTCTTATTGCAAGCTTGGTTTTTTTTCAGTAAGAAAAAAAACACTATAGTATTACAGTTCATATTCAATCAAAAAACAAGATTACATCCAATTTTGTCAGCATATATATAAGACATTAGTCACAATATCAAGCCTGGTTACAGTCACCTCGAGTGCTAACTATACCAGATTTCTCCTTCAACCTCACTACTACCCTATGGCTCTAGTTGGTGAATCCTGGACACAACCCATCGCAGCTTGGCATCATCTGCATCTTCAGGATCACTTTCCCTGTGTACGGGAATGAAGCTGTCCTTTCCACCTCAGCATCTTTATATGGATTACAGATTCCAGAAGTATTAGGAAATCTTCCATCGACATAACTTCAATAGCATAATCAATGAGATGGGCTTCTTCAATATTTCGATGGTAAACTGAATTGTAAGCTAGGCAAAGGTTTTATATATCATCCTGCAGGTGCAGATGAAGGTCGGAGCCAGTTGGGGTTTGTTCAATCGCTGACGATTGGCTCTGTGGGTCAAGGTACATCTGAGAGAGGCGAAGACAGTAAAGGAGCACTATGGGTATCAGTATCAATGGACATGACTGGGTGGTGGCAACAGTTTATCAAACAAAGTGCTCTCGGGTGAGGAGGATAACGTTAACAATATTTCCTCAAAGATTATAGCAAACAGAATAAAAAGCTTTCTGGCTGACGCTTTTTGCAAGGAGCAATTTGGTTTTCTAAGAGGTAGATTGATTCATGACATGGCTGCCATTTCTCAGGAAGCAATGCATTCCTTTCATTCTAGAAAATTGGAGGCCCTTATTATGAAGATATACATTCACAAAGCATATGATTCTGTGGATTGGTCTTTCATTCGTCTTATTCTCTTAAAAGGGGGATTGTCAATGGAAAACATAAGATGGATCGTGGCATGTATTTCATCTGTCAATTTTGTTGTCATCATAAATGGGCTTCCTTCCAATTATTTTACAGCTGAAAGGGTGATCTGAATTTATGCAGGAACACAACAGAATAAACATATAACCATAAGTACAGAGATGCAGTGGAAACAACACTTCATTTCATTAATATCAAAGAACTGAAATTTTCTTACAGACAGAATGGAAATAAAACTAGCTAGGGCACTGGTAGCTATCTCTAAGAAGAGATGTGGCGGCTACAGGCCTCTGAACTGAGTTACAATGAGGCTCGAGGGCCTATTTATTATTGAGAAACAATGGAGAACTATAAATATCCAAAAACCTAACCCTAGGAGATGAAGCACTAAAACTATGGGCCCCGTTTGGGTAAATTGGTATTTCAACTTCCCAGGGACGTAACTTTAGCATACTATCTCTGTTTGACGCACATGGTACATCATTAGAAAGATCTATCTGAGGACTACAACTTTCACCACCAATATCCATTTCAAAACGAAATGATATTCGCCACAGGCGCGATGCCCAAAAGACATTGTTTAGGGCCTCAAAACAACTCCGAAAGTTCAGGACCCGAAAAACTGCTAAAAATAGTAAGTTGTGCCGAAACTGAAAAACTTAAAGAGGCAATGGTGGGGCCCCAAGTGAAATATGCCGGTGGCCACCAATATCCACCTGGATCATTCCTCCCCCCTTAAGAAGAAATGATCCCCATTGCGTTGAGTTCTTTCATGAGAAGAGGAAACTTCTGCTGAACTTGGTCCCTGGTGAACCACTTGCCTTGGTGCAAGAGTTGGATAACTTTGACAACCCGATACAGTTGGATGTTCTGTTGGCGAGTGCTCTTTATTTTCATGTCCTTGATACAATCTGTGGTGGCCTGTTCCATGCAGTCTGGGTTTAACTCTGTTGGTGTGAGTTGTTCTGCAATGTCTGAGGTGTCTAGTAGAGGTGGGAAGTAAGGACAAAGGCGATCCACATTGAAGACTAGGTGCAGACCAAGGAATGGTGGAATACTGAGCTCAGAGGCATTGTTCCCTACAGCCTTGGTTATGGTGTACAGCCCGTATCGGAGCGGGCGAAGCTTGCAGTGGGGTCCAGTGAGGCGCTTCTTCTCCAAATGTAGCCATACTTTGCCACCCACCTGGAAGTTGTGTGGCACCCGGTGTTGATCATGGAGTTGCTTGTACTTGGCATTGGCTCTGTCTAATATATCATGAACCTGTTGGCGGATGTGTTGAATGCGCTCGATGAAGCTACTTTCTTTGTCAACTTCAGACTGGACATCAGCTGAATCGGCCTGAGCAGCCGCAAATGGTATGGCTACGTCAATAGGACATAGTGGCTGGAATCCCAAGCCCACCTGAAAGGGGCTATGGCCAATTGAACTGTGGAGAGCCCGATTATAACTATGTTGGGTATATATGTGGGAGGCTCCTCTATCCCATGTGCATGGATGCTTTGAATTGTACATGCGTAGGAATGTACAAGCATTCCGTTGATGACCTCTCGTCTCGCCTATCCGTTTGGGGATGGAAAGCCGTGGACTTGGTGAGCTTGGTATCCAACATTGACCGCAGGCCGGACCAAAAATGTGTTGAGGAACTCCGCTATCCCGGGACTGATATGATAGATCGGTGGGATCCTGCGGGGGTGCACCCACACTCATTCAAAGAAGAGTTTAGCAGTGGCTTCTGCTATGATATTCTTCTTGCAGGCCACCATAATGGCCATCTTCGAGAATCTATCGACGACCACGAAAACACAGTCATTTCCTTGCTTAGTAGAAGGCAGGCCTGACATGTAATCCATGGAGATGGATTCCCAAGGTCGACTAGGGGTAGGTAGTGGAGTATATAGGCCTTGCTTCTTGATGGTCGGTTTGGCAATGGCACAAGCAGTGCAAGATCTGATGTGCTTCTCGACATCCTTTCGTATTCTAATAGAAATACTGCGAGGATTGCTACTATTTTCTCGACTCGAAATGCCTAGTGATTTGACTGTAGTGTGCTTCACATATCATCTTGGCATGCTCGCTTGAAGGAACACAAAGGTGTCCCAGGTGACATAAAAGTGCATCTTGGAGGTGAAAATTTGGAACTTGTGTACCCCCCAAGAGTGCCTTGTAAGTGTGGCCGAATTCTGGGTCACTCTCATAGAGAAGCGGCCAATCAGAAGTATCATTCCCACAAGAGTTGAGCACGGTGGTGAGCACCACGATCAGTGGTCAGCTGAGGCAGTCTCCAACATTATTGGTGTTACCCTTCTTGTACTTGATATTCAAATGAAACTGTTGGAGATATGTGGACCACTTCTGATGGCGATCATTCTGCAACTTCCCTTGTGTCTGTATGAACTGCAGGGGCTGGTGGTTTTTTTGGATGATTGTTTCCTTCCCCAAAATTTAATTCTTCCATTGTCGACAAGCTTGCATAATGGAATACATTTCTTTGTCATAAGTGGGATACTTGCGAACTGTGTCAGACAATGTCTCACTGTGATATGCCACTAGATGTCCCTATTGAGTAAGAAATGCCCCAATAGCATAGTCATAGGAATCTATGTCGATCTCAAATGGTTGTTGCAAGTCTGGTAATGTGAGCACAGGGGCAGAACAGAGGAGATTTTTCAATTCTGTGAACACCTTCTGTTGAGGTTCCGACCAAAAGAATTTTTCTCTCGCTCCTCCCTTGGTGACTTGACTCAAGGGACAAGTGATATGAGAGAATCCCAACATGAATCTACGGTAGAAATTAGAAAGACCCACAAAGCTACGAAGCTCTGTTACAGTGGTTGGGGCTGTCCAATCCCGAATGACTTGGATCTTGGCTGGATCCACATGCACCCCCTTTTCATCAATAATGTATCCCAGATATTGAATCTGGGTCATGCCAAATGTGCACTTCCCCAAATTGGTACAAAAATTGTGTTACTGCAGTGTTTGGAGGACTTGTCAGATGTGGTGAAGGTGCTCTTCCCAAGTCTAGCTGAATATCATAATGTCATCCAAGTACACCACTACAAATGAGTTGGTGAATGGCCATAAGATGTCATCCATCATTCTCATGAAGGTTGCGGGAGCATTTGTCAACCCGAAAGGCATGACCAGCCATTTGAAAAGGCCTTCCTTGGCTTTGAAGGTAGTCTTCCACACATCAAAGGGCTCAATTGGTACCTGGTGATACCCAAACTTTAGGTCAATCTTGCTGAAATATTTTGCACCTTTGAGTTGGTCCAAAAGGTCATCAATCTATGGGATTGGGTACCTATTTCGGACAGTGATCTTGTTCAGCGCCCGATAGTCAATACAGAGTCTCCACATCCCATCCTTCTTCTGTACCAACATGATCGGGCTCCCACAGGGCGATGAACTTGGTCTGATGTGACCTTTCTGCAACAACTCCTAAATCTGCCTCTTGATTTCATCATTCTCCATAATAGAGCGCCGATAGATCGGTCCATTTGGTAGTGACGTACCTGGGGTTAGATCAATCGGGTGCTTGACCTGATAGTGCAGAGGAACCCCTGTGGGTGAGGTGAAGATGTCCCTGTACTCCCTCACAACATTATCCATTTGTTGTTGTCATGTAGAGGAGCCTTGTCTGGAGGTCATGGCCATAGTCTTCTTCTTGCCCTGGGGGCGGATCATCAGGAAAACGAATTTCCTCGTTTTGGAAATGAGCTTATTGCATTTTTTTGCAGTAACCAGAGAGATAGCGACAGGAGGTGGTACCTCTGGCATCCTGTACAACTTATTTCCCAATGTAACAATAACAGCACGAGGTCGAGACTCATACACAGCATGACACTTCCACAAGTATGGTTGTCCTCATAATACATCAGAAACATCAATAAGAGAAACGTCACATAATACCTCATCCATGAAGGGCTTGATGCTATAGGGAAGACAACACTACTGGCTGACGTGGAGATCTCGTCCTCGGTGAAGCCACCCAATGGTGTATGGATGTGGGTGAGCTATGGTCGGCAAGCCTAACCGCTTCACGACGTCTACTGAAATGAGGTTCTTTTGGCTCCCATTGTTGACAATGAACTGTATAGGGGAGCCCTTTACCCACATCTAGGAGTGGAAGAGACGTTCCTCCTCCTCTGGATCTTTCGGTTCCTCCTTCTGGATCTTTGTAGTGGAAATAGTGGCATTGGGCTCTGCATCAATAATCCGTTTCCCTTTTTCATTCCGCTTTTCAGGTTCTGATTCGAAGCTGGAGCATGCATCTGACTCAGAAGCCCTCATCTCGGCCACTAGCAACTACCTGGCTTGACACTCACTTGTGTTGTGAGTGGAGCTCTTATGGAACACACCACTTTCCTGTGTCCTTCTTTGGCTTTGCGGTGTTGTTCTTTTCTTGTGGCTTCGATGGGTTGTCTTTAGCCACCATGCCTTGGCTCTGTCCTTTGTTCTGCAGTTTGGAAGCACCTTTCCCTTGCTTTTGATTCGCAGATCCAAAGTCTCGCTTCTTCTGTTTGAATTTTTGCTCAATCTTGGCAGTATACTAGTATGCCGTACCAAGCAAGGAGATGTCGACGAACTCCATTTCCTCCTGAATGTATCTGTGTAGACAGCTGCGATACTTTAGCACCAGATGTTTCTCTGAATCTTTCATACCAAACTTTGTGCGCAAGATATGGAACATATTCGTCATGTCATGCACATCTTGATCCCTTTGTTGTCGCAACATGGTCCATTGTATGTACTTGTCCTCATAGCTCCCCACGGGATAGTATTGTTCCTTGATGGTGTCTCATAAATAATTCCAAGTTGGTACAGCCGAGAACAGAGAGGGTTCTGTCTGGTCCTTATTCTCACAGTAGGTTTCCCACCAGTCCTTAACATGGGGGCTAGCTTTGAGGAGTGAAAAAATAATCTTCTCCTGGTATGAAAAGTCATGAACAGAGAAATATCCTTCTAATAGATTCAACCATCTATCTACGGCATTTGCATCTATTTGACCCTCAAATATGGGAATGTCAAAATTTACTTGTACCTTAAAAGGATTCGCACCTCTAGAGTGGCTGCTGGATGCAGATGTGCCGTTGGTGGGCAGCCGTTGAAGGATCTGAGCAAAGTTATCCATCATCGCGTTCCTTTGTTTTTCGAGGGCCTCCTCGAGCAATGTTTTGATAGGATCTCCTGCTCCCTCATCTTTATTTTCATCTCCCATGGGCGTCCGTTGAGGTTTGCCAGGCTGATCTTGCAAAGGTTCCACCAGATCAAGCCCTAGCTCCTTATACCCCGACCTCGTTGGGGACATGCAAAGAAGGATCGAGAAAAAGCAGATCCATTTGATACCACTGATCCATATTTATGTAGGAACACAATAGAATAAACATATAACCATAATTACAAAGATGCAGTGGAAACAACACTTCATTTCATTCATATCAAACAACTAAAATTTGCTTACAGACATAATGGAAATAAAACTAGCTAGGGTGTTGGTAGCTATCTCTGAGAAGAGATGTGGTGGCTACAGGCCTCTGAACTGAGTTACAATGAGGCTCGAGGGCCTATTTATTATTTAGAAACAATGGAGAACTCTAAACATCCAAAAACCTAACCCTAGGAGATGAAGCACCAAAACTGTGGGCCCCGTTTGGGTAAATTGGTGTTTCAACTTCCCAGGGACGTAACTTTGGCATACTATCTCCATTTGACGCATATGGTACATCATTAGAAATACCTATCCAAATACTACAACTCTCACCACAAATATCCATTCCAAAATGGAATAATATTTCCCAGAAGCGTGATGCCCAAAAAACATCATTTAGGGCCTCAAAACGGCTCTGGAAGTTCAGGACCTGAAAAACTGCTAAAAATAGTAAGTTGTGCGAAACTGAAAAACTTAAAGAGGCAATGGTGGGGCCCCAAGTGGAATAGGCGGGTGGCCACCAATATCCACCTAGATCAAAGGGGTCTTAGGCAGGGGTGCACATTATCTCCTCTTGTATTTATCCTTATTTTGGACAGTTATAGTCGGATGCTTAAAGTGGCTAATGAGGAGGGTTTTTTTGCAGGTCTATGTTTTTCCTCGTCATTGTGCACGACTTATTCTCTCTTTTTGCATGACTTGCTATTTTTTGGAAGGATTCACAGAAAATTCTGGTTTTATCTTCATTATATCCTCATTCGGTATAAAGCAGCGTCTAGTTTAAGTGTGAATAAGGACAAATCCCTTCTAATTTTTTATCAAGGGGATACAAACGAAATTCCTTTTATCATTGGCTTTCTGGGGGTTGGAACCAGGGATTTGAAGGAGGTTTTTCCTTATCCAGGGTTCAAATTGAAGGCTACAACTTACAGGGTTGCAGATTGGAATTGGTTGACTCACAAATTTAGAAATAGAATTCATAGGTGGACAAACAAATGGCTTTCTCTTGGGGGGATGTATACACTGGTCCTTTCTGTTTTATCTCATTTTGTGGTATATTGGGCTCACATTTATTATCTACCTGAGTATACTGTGTGCAATATTAAATACATCATATCTTAGTTCATATGGTCAGGATATCTAGATAAGAGGAAAATTCATCTTGTGGGTTTGGATGCCATATCAATTCCCAAAAAGTATGGGGGTTGGGGGCTGGTTAACATCAGAGTTTTCAATAATTCTCTGTTGACTAAATCCTTCTGGAGGGGTTTAAATGGAAGTGGAATGTGTCCCTCCATCATTTGATGCAAATATGGCAAGTGCATAACAATAAAGGATATTTATAGATGCGATTTAAAGCATGTGGCTTTCGCATCGATGATTTGGAGAAGCTTCCTCAAAATTGCACATGCTATGGCCGATCGTCTCTGTTGGAAATTTGGAAATGGCCTGGATATCATGCTGGGCGGGGATCAGATTCTAGGCGTGTCTGTTCTTCCTTTGACAAACAATAGATTTCTCCAAAGACTGGCGCATAGGAGCATTAATTTCCTCTATCATACAATTGATTACTAGAGTTTGGGTTCCCCAATATGGAAGTCTAGGAGTCGACTGGGTTTACAAGTAGAAGTGGCAGCCGAATGGGATGAGATTGCAAAAAAAATGAGCATGGCGTGCTTATTCTATCATAGGGTAGGTGACCAAATTATCTGGGATGGGAGACTTAAGGAGGGGGGATTGCATGTAAATGATATATACCAACACAATATTGCCATTAATTTGCGTGATAAATCTCTATTGGTATTTTATCGGCTTATATTTAGGGGCATTCTTACAAATATCCTTCTCTTTGGTTCGCTGCTCTGGAGGAATAAGATTTTATCTTGGGAAGGCCTTCAACATAGGGGTTATCAGGGACGAGGGAGGTGCCCTTTGTGCCAATCGGAAGTGGAGACCACACATCATCTATTATTTTCTTGCTCCTTTACTGTTAATATTTTGGTCCTTTTCACTTCCATAACCGGTAGACAGGACTGGCACCCAGCATCTTTCGAAGAATCTATTAAGGTTTGGGGGAAGAATGGTGGATCATATAAAACTCTACCTTTTTTTATATTGTGGGAAATTTGGGGAGCTAGAAATCACATGATTTTGAAGGAAACTCTACATCTTTGTCTATGCTTTATGTTTTAATTATGAGATGGATGCTTGAAGCGACTGTGGATGTTCCTTAATCAAGGGATTTTTCGAATAGAAATGCACCTCACCAAATTTCACTTCCTGCAATTTTCTTTGATGGGGCCCAACAGGGCGAACATTGTGGATGTGGAGCTTGGTTGAAACTTTGTAATGGAGACAGATATCACATCTATTGGTATGGGGGGTAGGGGATAAACAACAGAGAAAAATTACTGGCCTTATGGAGTAGGCTTTGGTTGGCTTGTCACCTCGAAATTAAGGATTCTCATGTTTTCGGTGACTCTAAGGTTATCATTGATGTTTTTTTAGGTAATGGAGTCATTTTTATACAGGGTGCAAATGGATCGTGTGAGAGGGTGAGATACTTGATTTCAAGGTTCGCATCTCTGTCTTGGAATCACATTTTTAGGGAGTTAAATACCAGGGCTGATACTTTGTCTAAAAAAGGTCTTGGTTCTATGCTTGGGTGCATGCATATATCTAATTTTAGAGGTGGTCGTAGCTGTAGCACTTATGAGACACCGATTCCGTTATGGTTTGTCTATTTTTTTTCTGTTGGGTATGTGTTATATTCTTTCCATGACTAAGCACGCGTGGGGGGGTAAGAGGGGGGGCGATAGCCGCCCCTTTGCGCTGGGTGCAACGGGGGGGTCACAGGGGGGGCGATAGCCCCCCCTGTCGGGGTCCGAGGCAGCACCCCGGTGAAAATTTTTTGGTCCTTAATTTCCAGTGGGTAGTCCGCGTCCATGGTTTTATGCATGGTTTTGCACATGGTATTGGGGTATGATGGTTTTTGGCCCCTGGTATTTTTGTAGATCCGGTCAAGGGAACTATGGTTATGTTCTAATCCAGGGTTTATGGATTGGGGTTTATGTATGCTTCGGCATGTATATATATGTGTGTTGTAACACTAAAAGAAATATAATGAAAAATCAAGCTGGTCGTCCCAATTTGGGATCCAGGGGAAAATCTCTGTGTTTATCTGTTTTATGTTTTATGCCCTCGCTATTGTTTATTTTCTGTTATAAGATTCGTGTGTAGATAATTTCTGTTCAGGGTTAAAACCTACATTTGGTATCAGAGCTGTTTTAGCTTCAAGGGGATGCCTTTGCTGCTGAGGTTTTTTTGGTTTGGGCCTGAGGTAGACCCTGTTCAGTGGGAGATCTGCGGGATCGATTCTTACGGTGAGAGAAGATGGAGAGCGGTGGAAAGATAGAGATCGAGAAATTTAATGGTCAAAGTTTTGAGTTGTGGAAGCTCAAGATGGAGGATCTGCTGGTGGATAAATATCAGTGGATCGCGGTAGATCCAAGTACTAAGCCAACAGGAATGTCAGATGAAGACTGGAAGAAACTAGATCGGAAGGCTAAAAGCACAATACAGTTGTGTTTCTCAGATTCAGTACTGTTGAATGTATCTGGGGAAGCTACGACGAAGACCTTGTGGGAAAAGCTAGGGACTTTGTACCAATCTAAGTCTCTAGTGAATAAGTTGTTCCTGCGGAAAAAGCTGTATAACCTGAGGCTGAAGGATGGAGATTCGGTGACAGAGCATCTAAACGCCTTCAATACTGTGGTAAGTCAACTATCATCTGTTGATATTAAAATCTCAAATGAAGATAAGTGCATCAATTTGTTGTGTTCTCTACCAGACTCGTGGGACAGTCTAGTTATTGCAATAGGTAGCAATACAACTACTTTGAACTTTGATGACATTTTCTCAGCCTTGCTGTCGGAGGAAATGAGACGGAGAAATATGGAGGGTCAGAATGGAGATGCCTTATCTGTACGAGGAAGGTCCCAGAACAAAAACAAGAATAACGTTTCGAGTGGGAGATCCAAATCTAGAGGGAGATCTAAATCTCCTGGAAAGTTTGTAAAGGTGTGCTGGAAATGCGGAAAGGAAGGGCACTACAAAAAGGACTGCAGATCTAAAGCTCCTGAGAAAGGAAAGGGATCCGAGGATGCTTCTTCTGCAGAGGCAAAAACCACCTCGGATGAAGGTGGGGATGTGTATTTGGCTTCTTCTTCAAATACACATGTAGATCATGAGTCATGGTTGATTGACTCAGGTGCATCCTTTCACTTCACTCCCCATATGGAGTGGTTCTGCGAGTATGAGCAATATGATGGTACAGGCCTAATGATGATAGAAGCGCTTTAATCATCGCACGGAAAGGTAAAGTCAACAAGTAAGGTGGGATGATTAACTACTCTCGGTGTTCGTATATTTCATTGGCCAATCTGATTTCTGTAAGCAATATGGATGATGCAGGTGTAAAAATAGTGTTCGAGAAAGATGCCTGCAAGATGGTTCGGGGAGCACTAGTATTAATGCAGGGAGTTCGGACTGGAAATATGTACAAGCTACAAGGTATAAATGTTATTAATGGGTGTAATAGTTCTGTGGTTCCTGAAAGTGGAGTGGAAAGCCTAGCTATCTCTGGAGAAAAGAACATGTTATGGCATCAAAGGTTTGGACATATTGGAGAGAAGGGCCTTCGGATACTGCATAGAAATGGTATGGTAGAAGGTATGTCTAATTTCTCTCTGGATTTTGATTTCTATGAACATTGTGTATATGGGAAGTAGAATCGGGTGAGTTTTCCTTCTGGTGCTAAGAGGGCGAACAAGATATTAGAACTTGTGCACAGTGATGTGTTTGGACCTGTGTCGGTTCCATCACTGGGTAAGTCCGTGTACTATGTTTCATTCAGATGACTTCTCAAGGAATACATGGATATATTTCTTGAGGAAGAAATCTGAAGTCTTTGAAAAATTTAAAGAATTTAAGGCTCTGGTGGAAAACCAAACAGAGAAGAAGATAAAGGCGTTGAGGACAGATGATGGTGGGGAGTTCTGCAAGAAGGAATTTGAAGAGTTCCGTAAGAAGTGTGGTATAGCACGAAAGAAGACTACTCCATACACACCTCAGCAAAACGGAGTTGCAGAAAGAATGAACAGAACACTGATGGAAAAGGCAAGAAGCATGCTCAGTGGTACCGGGTTAGGACAAGAATTCTGGGCAGAGGCAGTGGAGACTGCATGCTATCTGGTTAACAGATCACCTTCATCAGTGTTGGAGGATAAGACTCCACATGAGGTATGGACCGGTAAGAAACCCTCTCTTTCACATCTAAGGGTATTTGGATGTGATGCATATGTACATGTTCCAAAGGAGAAAAGGACCAAGTTGGATAATAAATCTCAAAGGTGCATCTTTATTGGGTATAAGGATGGTTTAAAGGGTTACAAGCTTTGGAACCCAGAAACAAGGAAGGTTGTGTACAGCCGAGATGTGGTGTTTAGAGAAGTGAAAGATGTTGTTAAACATGAAGTCCTACCAAAGGAACCTGAGAAGATAGAGTTTGAGCTAAAGGATGATGAATCAGACTCTACAACAGAAGAAGACTCAGAAGATGAAGAGCCACAAACTCCAGCTTTGAGAAGATCAGTTCGGGAAAGAAGGCAACCAGAAAGGTATAGTCCATCTGCTTTCTGTTCAGGTTTTGCCTTAAATATAACTGATGATGAACCCATAACTGTCAGGGAGGCAGTAGATTCAGAGGATGGAAAACTATGGAAGGAGGCCACGGTTGATGAAATGGCATCCTTGCACAAAAATGATGCATGGGATTTGGTGGAGTTGCCGGCTGGAAGGAAGCCCATTGGGAGCAAATGGGTGTTTAAGAAGAAGATGAATGTAGAAGGCAAGGTGGAGAAATACAAAGCTCGGTTGGTAGCTAAAGGTTATTCCCAGGTGCCGGGAATTGATTTTGGTGATATTTTTTCTCCTGTTGCCAAAGTTACTTCTATTAGATTACTTTTATCTGTTGCTGCTGCATTTGATTTTGAGATAGAATAGATGGATGTGAAGACAAATTTTCTTCACGGGGATCTAGAAGAGGAGATCTACATGAAGCAACCTGAAGGCTTTATGGTGAAGGGTAAGAAAGAACTGGTATGCAGGTTGAAGAAGTCTCTGTATGGGTTAAAACAGTCACCAAGGATGTGGTATCAGAAATTTGATACCTATATACGGGGACTTGGCTTCACCAGAAGCAAGGAGGATCACTGTGTTTATTTTAAATTAATTTGTGATCGTGTTATTTATTTGGTCTTGTATGTGGATGATATGTTGTTGATTGGAAATGACAAAGAAATTATCCAAGATTTGAAGACCCAACCGTTCTCCAAATTCGACATGAAGGATCTTGGTGCTGCAAACTATATTTTGGGCATGGAAATTAAGAGAGATCAGGCAAAGAGGAAGCTCTGGTTAAACCAGAGGAAGTATGTCGAGACTATATTGCAGAGGTTCAATATGCAGGATAGTAAACCGGTGAATGTTCCTATTCCTGTAGGTGTAAAGCTGTCTGCTGAAAAGTGTCCCAAGACACAAGAAGAAGAGGAGGATATGTCCCGTGTTCCATATGCAAGTGCAGTGGGTAGCCTGATGTATGCAATGGTCTGTATTAGACCAGACATTGCACATGCAGTGGGAGTATTGAGCAGGTTTATGTCAAACCCAGGGAAGGAGCATTGGACAGCAGTGAAGCGGGTTTTCAGATATTTACGTGGCACTAGTGATTATGGCTTGTGCTACCAGGGAAGACCAGGATTGGAAAGAATGTTGAACATTCGTGGTTTTGTTGATGCAGACTGGGCTGGAGATCTGGACCAAAGAAGATCTACAAGTGGGTATGTGTTTAGCCTATTTGGAGGCGCAGTCAGTTGGATGAGTAAAAGACAGTCTGTAGTGGCTCTTTCAACTACAGAGGCAGAATACATAGCAGCGACTCATGCAAGCAAGGAAGCAGTTTGGTTGCAGAGATTGTGTTCAAGTATGGGGTTGGTACAGCAAGCTATAAGGATAGACTGTGATAGCCAAAGTGCAATTTTCTTGGCTAAGATCCCTGCTTATCATTCAAAGACAAAGCACATTGATGTTCAATATCACTTTGTTAGAGATATGGTTGAGGCTAAAAGGGTGTTGCTAGTAAAGGTGGACACTTTGAAGAATGTTGCAGATGCATTGAAAAAGTCTGTGAGCACTCAGAAGTTCTCTTGGTGTAGAGAAACAATGGGTGTTGAAGAAATGGGCCAATGACTAAGCCCTCTTGTGGCCCCCTATGGAAAGAAAACAACAAGAGGGAGAATGTTGGGTATGTGTTATATTATTTCCATGACTAAGCACGCGCGAGGGGGTAAGAGGGGGGGGGGGGGGTGATAGCCCCCCCTTTGTGCCGGGCGCAATGGCGGGGTGACAGGGGGTGCGGTAGCCCCCCCTGTTGGGGTCCGGGGCAGCGCCCCGGCGAAAATTTTTTGGTCCTTAATTTCCGGTGGGTAGTCCGCGTCCATGGTTTTGTGCATGGTTTTGCACATGGTATTGGGGTACGATGGTTTTCGGCCCCTCGTATTTTTGTAGATCCGGTCAAGGGAACTACGGTTATGTTCTAATCCACGGTTTATGGATTGGGGTTTATGTATGCTTCGGCATGTATATATATGTGCGTTGTAACACTAAAAGGAATATAATGAAAAATCAAGCTGGTCGTCCCGATTTGGGATCCAGGGGAAAATCTCTGTGTTTATCTGTTTTATGTTTTATGCTCTCGCTATTGTTTATTTTCTGTTATAAGATTCGTGTGTAGATAATTTCTGTTCAAGGTTAAAACCTACAGTTTCATCATCAAGCGAACATGTTTTTTTTCCTTATTCTGATCTTTATATTTTATTTCCTTCACTGGCACGCGAGGTTCTCCTTATCAATCTTTCAGGTGAGCATGATTGGCCTATTTGGACTATGTCATACTTTCTCGTGGTTGTGTATGTCATCAAGCAAGAACGATTTTCTACTTTTTGTTATGCTCTGGACCTGGGTATGCCTATTTCTTCTGCAAGCGAGCGTGTACTCTCTTGGTGGGTTTTTTTGTATGACCCTCTCTTGTTGACGGATGATGAATAGAAATTTTATGTTATATGTTGCATCATCATTATTATTTGAAGGGGAAGCTAGACTTCCATGAACTATTTGGCGCAACATTGATGTGATTTGTATTTGCAAGTAGTTTACATTTTGAATTATGTTGTAGTTATTCCACAAAAACATTTTTGGTTTGGAGTGATGGATGGAAAATATCAAGAATTATGTACTATTTTTATATCTATATATATAACAACGTTTTTTCTCTCTAAAAAAAATATGGAGTAATAAGTGCAAGGAATACTTTTCAGTTTCGAGACCATGCAATAATTTTGGGTGTTATGTTTGTCATAGGGATGTGCAGATGAAGGCAGAATCTAGTGGGGTTTATTAAAAACATATAGATGAGTAATGCCACATTTCTCTTTGGCCATTTTCCCTATAATTTGTTTGGCATCGATTTCTCATTTGTCGGAAATTTTGAATTTTCCACACGAAGGGGGATGTACGTGACATTTAAGGTGGTATCCTATGGACCGCGGAACTCATAGGGAATACCGTATTTTATTCTTGAAGGTACCAGCACTACATACTCTATGGTTTAATATGTGCAACAACATTTAAGTGAGTAGTGGGTTACATTTTGTGATATATTATATCAGAGGGTGATTTTAAGGAGCGGGGATATAATATGCAGGTTTTTTTGGGCAACGGGTTTTAACATCCGGATGACATGGGCCTCATTTAAGAGACGCTCCTGGATATGATCGGGCACATGACTTGGCTAGTTGAATTAATATCTTTCCTGCTCACATGGTTGGGTTGGAGTCCTATTTGGCGGGTGTAAAGGTTACGAGTTGACACATGTATCCCTTATTCGGGCTACGAAAAGTCACTCCACGTGCTGGAGAATATGCATGTCCTACTATCCTCAAGAATATATGCTCGTAACAGATGGCACATTATTACAACATAGGAATGCTAACTCCAAACATTCAAATTTTGATCACGACGTGGAAAGGAAATCTCATTCATAGAAGAATTCAAAGCCGATAAAGCCAACAACGGAAGGAAAATATCTTAGTTTTGGATATGACTTGATGTGGAATAGATCAAAGAGTTTACAAATGCGTGCCTTGGTGGGGAAAAGGTATTTTGATAGGGACAGAACTGTAGACATGGCTCAGTGGTTGAACGCATCTTGGGTTAAATTACTTGGGTAACCTCTAAAAGTCTGCAAGTTTTTGAATGGATGGTACAATTTTCATTTTATTAAATTGGAGGACATGGTGGAGATCTTGAGCCATCCATGGGTATTAGGTAAATGTTTCTTATCTCGGTAGTGGTGGTATATTGGTTTTAACCTGACGAGGGATACCCCTGAGAACCACTTGGTTTGAGTTAAAATGTCACACTTGCCTTTGGAATTTTGGACTCGCCATGTGCTGACTGCAATTGGGAATTCTATTGGCAAGTGCATTTAGTGGACCCAGAATTTCTTAGGGTTTGTGATAAAATAATGGCATGGGTGCTGGTGGATATTTCTTTCTCTGGTGGTTTTTCGCCATACATATACTTGGCATGGGAAAACATTACGCATCGTCAATGGTTGGATTTCTAGAAGGTGTCGTTCCAATGTCACGTTTGTCATCACATTGGAAATTTGTTGTGGTCGTGTCCTTGAAGAATTTAGGTGTTGTATTTTGGAACAAACTCCTCTGGGCGGGATGCACAAGCAAGGAAAATCAAGGAGAAGGTCACCACTCTGATGGCATTTACGACTTCAGGTATGCTTCCATCTGTTGTCCTTTCTCCTTTATTCTAGGCTTATGATAGTTTCAATGGTCAATTGCTCCGTCAGCGTTTACATATCCCCCCTGCCTATGTGATATCGCACTCCTCATCACTTGATGCGTCTAACCTCTCTCCCTTAGGCATGGATTGTTGACCTACCATGGCTGAGCCTGTTATGGAACCTTTGTCCTGTGATATATGTGGATGAGGGAGTAGGACCACACAGTGAAAATCGAGGTTTCCCATGTAGTATCATCCTTAAAGTCCAAAGGTTAGTAAAATATATCCCACAGGACTAAGGTCCAAGGTTAACATCCAAAATATTTCTAGGGAACAAGAGCACATACCTATCCAAGTCTTTCTGCCAGATCCCCCCATTAATCCATGCCCAGGAGTTTCGATAATAAGTAAACCACAATACTTAATTACCAAATAACAAGACATACCTTTAGGTTTTGGAGGCACACCTTCAAACATATGATCATGAAGTATGGGTTAGGGACCACATGGTTGGCTTAGGTGGCAAAGAAGTGACACAACGAGCTAGTTGGTGGTTGCAATGGGTTGTTGGCTACTAGATAATGACCACCTTGAAGAAAAAAATTCAGCTTGGGATATCACCCACAAAATGGTGGGTAATGTCTAGCTCCAACTAGGACGTGATCTCTCAAAAAGTTGGTAAATATACTCAAATAGGAGGTCATGAGAACACCTGCAATCTCAATCTCTTGGTTACTGTAGGCCATTGCCTGCACATATCAAATACTAAAACCATGGGGAAACATGTTTCTATGGTGTCTTATGATCACCCATGCTTGATGTTAGGTCGTAAAATCAACATGAAAATAAAATATGCATATTTTAATCTAAAGGCAGCCAATATAACATGATAAATATCATATGATGTTAATTCTAATGCGAAAGTCAACATATAATTAATCCTATTCTAAAATTCATATGGTACAATGTCACGTGTCAAGGAAAGAGGTGATACGACTTAACTTGACTAGTTGTGGCCATATCTCGTCATTGAGTTTAGAAATATAGTAATCATCTTCCCCAAGTTTCCCATGGATCTTAACATGCATTAGGTATTTATCTACCAAGACTAAATCCCAAACCTGTTATTCCTTTTTAGGCTTCGACTTTTTGTTTGTTTTGTGATTCAACTATTTGAGAATGACGACTTCTTGTGAAGGGAGAATGGGAGAAGGATTTTCGATCTCATGTGACCTGTAATATGGGATTGGTCTAGGATTAATAACATAAGAAAGGTAAGTAGGTTCCCTATGGAGGAGAAAAGGAGTTCTATCAGAGTGCAGGATAGTGGCGTATGGCACCATTTGGAGGTGACCTCCAACAGTGGCTCCCCATTTCCTGGATAAGATAATTCCTCATACATCATGAATATATATGACGAAAAAATCCATGAGAAGGGATATATCAATATTCCTAGCCAAAGAAACCTTAAGGTCCTTTATGATACCTCCCACCTCCATGGGCTTAGAGTTAAGAATCACATACCTTCTTATATGGTTCAGTGATGTTGAGACCCAATTGCTATATGAATTTTAATATTAGCTCCATATAATACTAGTGTATAGCCTTATTGTTAGTGTTATTACAGCCCTTTATTGTTATTTTTGTCCCCATGTAGTCCCCATATTGTTATTATTGTGCCCCATAGAAGCCCACTATTATTATTTGTGTTCCCTTACATTTTTATTGTTATGTCGGCTAGGATTATATTGTGACCCATTGGAATCCTATATATAGAAAGTAGGTTTTTTCGTTTGTATCATCCAAGAATTTTTCATTTATGTAATGTAAAGGAGGTTTCCCCCTCAAAGTGGATTATTTTTAAGTTGATGATCTCTCTTTTCTTCTATTTTGTGAGTTGCTTTCATAACATTTTGTATTAGAGCTCGGGATTCTAGGGTTTGGCCTTAGGGTGGTCATTGGCATCCATTCCTGATATTCATAATGTCAAATTACATTGCTATCTCTTTATATTTTGCCAATGTAGAAGTTTTCTTGTCCTTTAATGCATACGTCAAGTGACCACCCACAGATATTATGAATTTTTAAAGGACCTTGGCATTGTATGGCTTTAAAGGATCAAATATATCTTAGACTACTCTATCAAACTTTTTATTGAATTCTCAAATTTCTTCCCTTCCCTATTTATTTGGTAAACAAATTTGATGTTAAAGGTTCCTTGGGAATTACGTGACCATCTCCTTATGAATGCATCCTCGTATTCCTCATAATATTCAATGCATCTTTGGGGAATACTAAGGTAAAATTATCTCACCTATGCTTCAAGTGATAAATAAAAAATAATCATAATCCTATCTTCATAAAAAATAATACTAAGGGACATGTGCCAATATAATTATTCAAAAAAGGCATGTGCACCCATGGTAGCATCACCTTTGAATTTGGGTAACCATCGGTTCTACTTTTCAGGTAATTTCTTAGGATTGTCACTTAACTTCAAAGGGGCAAAGAGAATAAACAAATGTGTTTCACTCTTGGTCATTCTGGGATGGTCAGTGGTGTAACTAGTTGCCATATTTGGGGTAGGATAACTAACCTTCTCAAATTCTAGGAGAAGAGTGGTTGCAACAGGTGATGGACTTCATTCTCTCCTTATTATAGCAACCATAGTTAAAGGAGGAATATTGTGATGTTCAAGAAAACTATGGTTTTTGAATATGAATGGAGTCATTAGAGGAATACTTCAATTTTCGTCAGTGAATCAATTTCTCAATAATTCACTAGCTTGGAAGACTTGCTTCCTCCCCGACAATGTCGCCAAAATGTTCACACTCAAACTAGAAGGGGGCCTAAAAGAGGATCCTTGAAGGGTTAATACTAGGTCAATGGGAACAATGGAGCAATATACCACTATCACCTAAGCTAAGTCTCTCTACTCTTTATATAAATTCACCGATGGGAGGAGACCCAATATAATAAAGATCTGGAAATTGAATGGATCAATGGTAGGATGAGGGGTGACCCTAGAAGCCTATTCACAACAGAGGCTGAATATTATTGCTTGCTTGCTTTGGAAGGAAAAAATTGAAGACTCTCAAGGAAGGGCTTAAGGATAATTTTAAGGGTTATCTTCTGAGCATGTGTCATATAACGGAGATCACTTGGCCTTAACATTATTATGGAAACTTGGTTTCTAAGTGATATTTGAAGAATTAACCTTAATAGTATATGGGAGCACATGGGATCAATTTGACCTGAGGTTAGGTTAAGGGGAAAGGATTTAGTAACCAATGATATAATTCACCTAATCAGGGAGGAGAAAGGGATAAAAGAATAATTTTTCAATGAAAGGTAATGCAAGGATCCCAATGACGCTACTAGCCTAAGGAATCCAAGGGAAAGATTCAATCTCAAGGCTAGGGCTTGAGATATCTAAAAATCCCATGATCAAAATTTCTTGAAAATTTGAGGGCACCTAGGAGAATGTAACATCTCTGGTTAAAAATCCATGTAAAAATAATAACCACGATTAATGCGACACATATTCCAATCTGAATGGTCTGAAAAACACCCTAGCGGGTGTTCACTTGGTTATTATGGCTAAAGGAAATTGGAAAAGGCAATGGCAAAGGCATAAGCAATTAATTGGCATTTTATTTATGGAAATAATGGAAATAAGGAAAAAAGGGAGGTGAAAGTCACATGTTTCATGTGACGAGGAAAATGAAGAAAATAGAGGCCTCATTAATAAAAAAGCTTCTATGGATCAGTTGGTAAGCTTTTGCTAAGCCTTTTTCAGTGCATTTTTGGAGCTCTCCCATTATTCTCTCTCTCTCTCTCTCTCTCTCTCTCTCTCTCATACTATTCAATACTTAGAATTTGTTTGGATCACTCTTGGAGAGTGTGGATACTTGGTGATTTGGAGCAAGAAGGAAAAGGAAGAGCAGGAAAGTAGAAGAGGACATCAGGATACACATCTACAGCTGGTTCTTACTGTAGATACCGAGTCGCATGGATTTCTCCAGCCTTTCCATTTCTTGGATATCCATGGCGTGTTGTGCTTATTTCCATTGATTATTATCTAGTTGGTTCTCATGATTCTTTTAGCTTTCAGTTGAGTTATTATTTCTTGGAACCTTGGTTGGAAAAATGCTGTGGAGCCCGACGAAGAACTATGGGTTGAGTTAAAAGTCTTAGAAGCCTTTGTTGGAAAAACGCTCTGGAGCCTGACGTACAATTGTTTGTTTGAGTTACTAGTCTTGGAGCCTTAGTTTGACAAACACTCTGGAGCCCTAGGTGGGTTTAGTTACAAGTCTTGCAGCCTTGGCTGGAAAAATTCTCTGGAGCCCGAAAACAACTGCGGTTGAGTTACTAGTCCTGGTAGCCCTGGTTGGACAAACGCTTTGGCAGCCCTATAACATTTGGGGTTTAGATACTATTCCCATAAGCCTTGGTTGGAGCAAACATTGTGGAGCCTTGGAAAAACTTGGATAGAGACCAATCCGTGATGGTTGTGATATCTAACCGTGAGGTAGATTCATTGGTTGAGGTGGTTTGGCCTCTAGAAACTTTGGATTGATTGTGATTAATGTGTTTGATGAGATCCCACACTCATGCTTGGAATATCGCATGAGGGTGATTGGCTGAAGTGAGACTTGGATCAACCAATCTATGGTCAGGTGGAACGTGGAAGTCCCATCTCCATTTGGGTTTTACATTCAATAATTAAGAGCACATTCCTATGGTAGTCGACATGCAAAATTGTTGGTTCAGAATGATTATTCTCTTGTTGAATCGCTTGATGTGTCTTCGAAGCTTGTAGATGACCACCATTTCCCCCCTGTTAGGTACAAGGTGAGATGATGGCAAAAACTCAACTACAAATTTGTTCAATATTCTAGAACAAGTTCTGACATGTGACTTAAACATCTTCTTGGTTGTTGATACCCATTTCCAAGAAGTGATCCATCCAGGATGATTATTTGTTCTTGCAGGAGGCTTATTTCTGAAGCATCTATGTAAAGAATGGGTGTGACGACCATAGTTCTTGCATGGGTGAAGATAGAAAAAATTATATTTCATATGGCCAACTCGATCATGGTGTTGGCATTTTAAAATATATTGTTACTGTCGCGGAAGAGGAGAAAGATTTGCAACAGCTGAATATGAACTGTCATTAAGAAATCCGTCACTCTGAAATTGAATGGGCCTAGAGTAGTCCAGAATATGATACGAGAACTCCTTGTCATATCCAAGACCTGTTCTATTCTTGTTGTGGAAAATCTCTTCCCAAGGTCTGATGATGGGCTTGGGAGGTAGAACTCGAGCTTCTACATCTACATACAAATCTGTTGTTGAACTAGGCACTAAATGTGAATCAGTCACAACAATATTGACTTGCTAAATGTGGGAGTCTCTTTCAATGTTCTGAACAAAAACATGTTCATAATGATGATTCTTTTTTTGAATCTCATCTTGCTAAAGCTGAGACTCCAACTGCAAAAACTCAATATTGTATTGTGCATCTTGCAAGCAAGTTTGAATATTTAAAGTGTGTTCTTGCTCATTTTTACCATATCATGAACAATGGAATGAATGAGGTTATTCAACAACTCTGATGCATCATTTATTTTAGCCATTTTTCTCAAAAAATGAATGTTACACTTCAAACACTGACTGTAGCTATGAACTAAGGAGAAACACCCACTCACAATGTCAGTACAATACAATGTCACTGCAAAATATTTTTGTAAATGTGCAGCAAAAAACCATTGTGCAATACTTTAAGGTGAAAAAACACCAATGATTTCTCTCCTCTTAAAAGAACTATTTTACACCATCAAATCTAATTTGTAGAGAAAAAACCTCCAATGATAAATACTCACTGCTTCATACAACCAAACTATTTGTATCCCTTCAATGTCCAAATCTTGTACAGGAAAAAAGGACAATGCACAAATTACAATGTTTAATCAATATGTAATAACTGAACTATCCTCCAAAAAGAGTAAATATTCAAAGTAGAACATGTGAGTGGTTTCTTGGCACAAAACACTCTTTCTCAACATCTAGCATTAAGACCATACATTTTATCATAATGCATTGGTGCTTGGAAATAGTAGTCAAGTTTTGCTTGAAGAAGACCGAGAGTCTTCCCCTTATTCGTCTTACATTCAAATGCTAACATGGCCGCAAATAATAACATGACAATGAAGGCATAGGGTCATATAGGGGAGACCTCTCAAGTGATGCCAAAATGGGAGAATCGCAAACATTTTTTCCTTTCTTATTAGTTTGTGAACCATGAAATATATGAGAGGGAACTAGTCAAAAATTTCATCCAAACTGACACAATTTTTACTCAAACTCATATGCAATGAACCATCACTTAAAGGTTTCTAAAGAAACCCCAGCACATATCATTCAAGCTTATAAGCCTTCAACAGTGCTTGATAGCACCCTTAAACACTTGAACCCCACCATATAGAAATCAGAATCAACACAAAGTTTAAACTTTGATTCGTGATTTAGTCAACACATATGACATACACCTCTCAACGATCTATTCTTACATTGTTGGATTAAATATTTCATTAGTAGAAATTCTTTCGGTAATAATCACATGCAAAAGAACGAGGTCGACGCGTTTCGAACCAACCAGTGTGGTTCATCATCAGGACTATGTGAGAGATCAGATCCAGACACTAAGTATAAATAGATGTAGAGATGGCTCAACTAGCCGTTAAGATAACGACTAGTTTGACTTAGAAAAAGTAAAAATTTCATTATATATTTATTTAATTTATTAATTAATTTATTTATTTATATTCTTAATTTAATTTATTATTATTATTATTCTAAAATTCTTAAAAAGCATAAGGTATCCTCTTACTTCAAGCCTCTTAATACAATTCGTAGTTCTCTAAAATCGGTTAAAGATCTGATTGACCCCAGGGATGGAAAAGGTGTCTACATCATTCCCTGTTCCTGTGGGACTCCTTACATTGGTGAGACGGGTCGGTCAATTAATCAAAGGATATGTGAGCATGCTGCTAATATCAAGCATAGAAGATCTCGCTCGTCCGCCTTAGCTGAGCATGCAGAAAAGACTAACCATCATATTTGCATAGAAGATGCTAAGGTCATTGCTAGAATCGACCATTTCCATCATCGTAAGTTGCGAGAGGCTATTGAAATTGAAAAAAGGCCCGTTAATCTCAATAGAGATGACGGTTGGAATATTAGCAGGTGCTGGATTCCTGCCTTATATTCTTGCCTTTTTTTTTTTTTTAATTAATTTATATTTTTTATTATTTATTTATTTATTTTATATTTTTATTTGTTAAAATAATAATAATAATAATAATAATTAATTAATTAAAATAAAATAAAATATATTTTTATTTATTATTAATTTATATTTATATTTTATTTATATTTATTTATTTTTATTTTTTAATTTATTTAATTTATTTATTTTTATTTTATTTTATTTATTTATCTTTATTTTTATTTTTATTTTTATTTTTATTTTTATTTTTATTTTTATATTATAAAAATAATAATAATAATAATAATAATAAATAAGTAAATAAATAAAAATTTTCTTTATTTTTATATTTTATTTTTATTTTATTTATTTATTTATTTATTTTAATTTATTTATTTATTTTAATTTATTTATTTATTTTTTTGACTATGTTTGACTATTTGATAGATGGTTTATTTTTAATTAGATTTCATGAATAAAGAATTAATTGTATAAATGTTTATTATATAATTTAATCAAAATTTGCATATATACACCTAGATTTGTTAAATTACTTACCATTGTATTATTTAATTGGTCAATTAATTGTATAATAAATTAAAATAAAAATAATAAATTAATTAAGAATATAAATTAATTAATTAATTAAATAAATAAATAAATATATAAAGGAATTTTTACTTTTTCTAAGTCAAACTAGCCGTTATCCTAACGGCTAGTTGAACCATCTCTACATCTATTTATACTTATTGCTTGATCTGATCTCTCACATAGTCCTGATGATGAACCACACTGGTTGGTTCGAAACGCGTCGACCTCGTTCTTTTGCATGTGATTATTACCGAAAGAATTTCTACTAATTTATATGGATCACAGAAGCTTAGATTCCATAAATATTTCATGTGAATCCCCAGTAATTATGCATGGAGAATGCATATGATGTCATTGCAAAAATTCAACTTTGACCTGTGAGCGACCTACCATATGAGAGAGGAAGCGATATCAAAATAATGTTAAACCAGTGTGGTGTTTCTTGCAACTATGCTTAGGAGTCAAAAGGTCCTAGGAGACACACAGAGGATGGATGTTGAGGATCCGGGGAGACAAAGCGTGCAACCAAATGGAGGAGAGGTGGAAACACAACATGGAGCATGGTGTCGGAGGAGTGGTGTTGAGCCACGATGGAGTTCACATGGTGGAGGGAACCATGATGATATGTATGAGTATGAAGGGCCACTACGCTTGCGCTCTGTGTCACTATGCCTACAGACTAGAGGAAGGTCGGTGCATGTCGCTCTAATAGGAAGTATTACGCTGAATGCGAATGCGTTGTGGGAGGAGCATATGATTTGTCTCCAGCGGGATTGTGTGGGAGCTTCTTCATGCCAAAACGGTTTTGTATGATGGTGTGGAGCAAAGGGTAGTGTATAGGAGAAGATGGCGAGTGGGAGCACAGAGTAGTGTGGGCTGAGGGGCCAAGTCACGGGAGAGTCGAGCACCAAGATTCGAGGGCCAACTGTGGGGAGGCCAAGCCATTGTGTGAGGCTAGGTTGTGTGAGGATCCACTC
Source organism: Pinus albicaulis (assembly GCA_034641835.2). Lineage (NCBI taxonomy): Eukaryota > Viridiplantae > Streptophyta > Pinopsida > Pinales > Pinaceae > Pinus > Pinus albicaulis. Next base: position 93,100 of record JAXQQM020059935.1, on the reverse strand, counting down.
GAAGGGTCGAGCGTATGGAAAATGGTAAACTATGATACCACTAGATTTTTATTACCACAAAGGGATTTAATGGTATGTAAATACATCGAGAGGGACAATCCATGGATATGAGGGCATGTGACTGTGGAAGAGGCAAAGAATTATACAGTATTCAAATTATTTTCTCTTGAAGCTTGTTGCGTTCAACACAAGTCTCGATCTCCGCTCCAATAGGCACAAGCCAGCCCACGGGAAACTGCAACGATAGAGGCGTTGTTAGTGGTGAGTGTGTAAGGTACAGTCTTGGCAGGTCAGACCAGCCTAATCGAAGTGTGTAGTGAACAACCATCAAAGTAAATGAGATAGGTGACATTTCTAAAATACGTAGAGGGCAGAGGTGACAATTTATTAATATTAGGAGATTGCCTGTAGCTATGATAAAACGTGAAATGGGAGATGAAGCCACAGAGAAACCATCTTGTTGAGAGAGCGCATGTGGCAAAGGGATTAGGTAAAACATTCAGAATCCATCACTTTCAATGGAGTAATGTAGGGTGCAGATAATGCAACTAAAATTTAGCTGATTAAATAAATAGTTTGAATTAGAGAAGGCCAAGATAGTCCCACTCTGATACCATTTTAAACACAGGTATTGTAAGCACACATGATAGTAAACACACAAGACAGAACTAAAGGATAAGCATGAGATTCCATACTACAAACCATAAAGATGCATATATACAATACAGTAGGTAACCCTTGGTTTGTCATTCCAAGTGGTCTCTTGGACTCCATTTGTCCATTCGCCTTCCACACCTACCCGTTGAGGATTAGGTGTCCAAGAGTTACAATATGGATTTATTTGTTGTTATATCCATTTTATTTATGCTCTTATTATGTTGGTTATAAGCATTTATTTGATCAGTGATGATATATATATATATATTTTTACCAATAAATTAATGCATAATTTGTCTATGGTCAAATAGAATGGATTGTAGCTTATGATGTAGGGGAGAAATGATTCTTATCTATTCTTAGATTTGTATTAGACCCTTATGTTTAATTCTGTTGTTTACACTTGTAGATGCAATGTTTGTGACATGTTTGACGAAATTCCTATCATGGTTGGGTGGGGTTGGATGAGTTCCTGATGATGTCATTCCTTCCTTGTAATTTTTTTAATGTTGTTTACCCTCTCCTAAAGTTACATGAAGTTATGGGTAGTGACCTCGGCTCAGGGGCTGAAATGTGGCATAAATCTCAGAGCTGTAGGCACAATATTGACCTTTTGGGTCCCTAACCATGACCTTGACAAGGCAAGCCCAGAGCTAAGGGTCTATAACCACTCCCTTGCCCTTACATGCCTGCGGCTAAGCCTCAAATAAGTAAAAAATCAGTTCCCCCTTAGGGAACAGGGCCCTGGAAGATTAGGTTACCTCATTGGGATGTCAATGATGTAGTGTAAGGTGTGTTTGTCATGTTTCTATTGGTTCCACTTCGTTAAAGTCATATGGGAGGTTGAATCTCATCACATGTTTACCCTGGTTGGTCAGTTACTTGGGTAGATGTGGGAATAGGGTGAAAGAAAGTGGTATCAGAGCATGGTTCAACTCTAAAACTGGATGGGTGTTGTGTTGATCATGAATTTATGTTGGTTGCATGAATTTGTAATATGCTTGTGGCCTATATGTGCTTGTTTCACATGTGTTGCGTTTTCCATGGTAGAAGAGGTGTTGCCATGGAAGTGTTGATGGTGTTATTGTCAACATTGTTTCATGAGTGTATGACTGGTTATGTGTTTCTCATGCTTGTGTATTGTCCGTGCATGATTGATTACATATTTTTACATATTGTACATGCATTGCTTGTTTATTCTAGGTCACATATTAGTCATGCTTGTGTGTTTTCCGTGTATGCGTTCTTGTGTGATGTCATATTTTGAACATGAATTGGTCATTCATGATTGGTTATACATGTCAAGTGGGGCCATATCGTCAAGTTTGCATTGGTTTGATTGAGGTTCTTGTGCATAAGGTCATTGCATGCAATTAGGTTATCATGATGATATTGGTCTGTTGTGATGCTAGTGTGTTGGCCAAGATAGAGAAGAAGATGCAGACTCATGGTTGTTGTAACCATTATGGTTACTTATATGTTTGTCATTCTATTATTATTATGGTTACATATGTCGTGAATGCTAGTTGATCAATGTAGTCATATGCATGACGATTATTTGTATGCCTTTCATTCTATTGATCTTATGGTTACATACATTATAGATGCTAGTTAATTAGTACAGTTACATGTACATGTGTAAAATATTCATGAATGATAGAAACCTGTGGTGGTATGCATTTCTATTGTTTTTTTATGTTAGATAAAATGTATGTTGTCGATGAGCATGTTATAGGTTAACTTGTTGTTGTTGTTGTATAATAGTTAGCTTGATGATTAGGTTACATGTTTTTGATGAGAATGATATATAGCGTGTTTTTATTATATGCTTGTAACTTGATGATTATGGCTATTTCATTAACATATTGATGTTATATGTATCATATTTCTTTGGATTGAAATATGCAGATCGTTAGGGTTATTAAGTTCATGTATGAGTTGATATATTTGTGATATTGTATTGTACTAATATGGGCTGACTGTCCATATGTAATTGAATGTATGAATGACAATTGGTTATGAGATTATGATGTGAAAATGTTAGTTAGTTACTATTATGGATATCATGACCATATTTAGGTTTGAGTTGATGTGTTGTGAAGTTATATTGTGCTAATTTTAGTACTATGATTTTGACTGTTAGTTGATTATGACATGGTTTGAGACTTGATAAATGTTGATTCCAAATTAATATATATGTTTTATTGATATTTGGGACATGTGACTGGCATGTGTGTGTTCAGTTACAAGGAAACCTGATTATCCCAACAAAGTAAGGTAACTAGCATGTTGTTATGTTTATTTATGCACTGACAATTATGTGTTTATGGTAGTACGATGCAGGGGATTGCATGGAAATAGAGGTTGTCATGAAATATTGAAGAAGGGTCAGGTTGATTTTTCCTTTGGAAGTGTTTGGAATATATGGGGGATTGGGTTATGGTGTTTGTTTCTAAGTCTTGTGCTTCTGGTCCTTTTAACTGTTTTGTGCTTGATTTGTGGTCTTGCTTATGTCTAGTGCATAGGTATGCCACTCTTTTTGCAGTTTCATATTGTTATTGGTTTTCATAGTTTTCTTCTTGTTGTTTCTTGTTCTTGCCTTTGTTTGAGAGCTTGGGATTTTTTTGGGAAAGAGGAAATTTAATGGAGCTCAAGGAGAGTTGTGTGGTACCCAACAGGTAATGAAAGACACAAATGAAGCTCGGTGCATGAGTAAGCACAACGAAAGGTAAGACTACGACAATCGGTTGGACTATTTGGGTCCATTTTGGTAAATGGACGGTGGCAATACATGCATGAGAATGGTACAGAAAAGGTAAAGTAAATGTATTTGATGCGTCAGATGCCTTGGCTAAAGTTGGGAACTATTATTCTCAATGATGTTCATGTTGTGCATGGATAAAGGAAGTTATCTTAACCTAGACCTTATGATATCTATCAATTCTGTTGTGATCATGATTATTTTAATGATTACATGTATACATGTATGTATGTATGTATGTCATTGTCTAACAGGATCATGATTTTTTTATGCTAATGATTATATATATGTGTATGTATGTATGTATGTATGTATGTCACTATATGAGAGGGTTTTCAAGGATCATTCTTATGGAGGAATGATTTCTTATGTAGGTGAATGACATGAAGAGTTTCATAGCTATGTGGAATAAAGTGGCAGAGTAGCCTTGACATATCTACGAGGTTAGTGTCATGTGTAGATGATTTAATGTTATATGCTTGTACTATTCCTATGTTTATGTCATGGAAATGTAATGTCGAGCGATACATCAGCGAAGTGAAATAAGTGTGATATGCAGCATGCTAGGATAAGCATGGATAGTTGAAAGACACTAGAATCAAGGTTACTTGTGGGGTCTATGTGTGGTATATGGTTGTGCATTACTATTGTTGTGTATATGTTGCGCTTGTTTTATATTCAATTATTGTACTTATGGTGATGTGTACATGTAACATATGTAGTGTTGTGTAAATATGAGGATTGTATGACTATTTTATATATATGGTGTTGTGTATATATTTCATATGTAGTGCTAGGTATAGATGGTTCTATGTACATGTGCATATGTGGTGATTTGTACATATCGTATTATGCACATGTTGGATATGTGGTGTTCTGTGCCTAGGTTGTTGTGTGCATGTTAGATCTGAGGTTTTTTGTACATATGGTGCTATGTACATGTTGAATATTGATTGCTATGTACATATGTTGTTGTGTATGTATGTAGATATGGTTCTACGTACATATGGTGTTGTATGCATGCTTGTACATGTGGTGTTGTGTGCATGTGTTGTTGTGTACATGTTGTGCAAGTGGTGTTTTGTGCAGGTGGTGCCGTTTATATGTTGTACATTGAACAGGAAACAGTAACAACAAAAGCAATGAAATGAGTTGAAATAGATAAAAATATGTTGGTAAATCACTTAAGGATCAGGGCTATTGTGGGACACGGGTACCCAATAGTGTCCACTGATTGCCATGAGCATGCTATGACCGATATGATGGTTTTGAGGCAGGTATATGCCTTGGTTATTTTACCTTCTAATGTGAGGAGGCCTTTCCAAGAGATGGACTTCTCGGGATGGGGGTGCCAGTGAAACTTGGAAGGTGTGTGATTACACAGAAGGGGATGACTGGATTTCTCGAGGGACTGAATAGTAGATAAGAGAAGGTCATGGATATATTTGTTTTGGTCATTAGAATTTACAGATGGAATTAGATGCACATTAGGAGTGTTCCCTAAAGAAATGAGTCGATGCCTATTCACTGAGGGTACAATGGCGCCAGATTGTAGCGCTGGACATTGGATGCAGATTTTACTTTAGCAGTGGATTATGTAATTCCTGGGAAGGAGGTGAATCTTGGTATTATTTTGAGGGTGGAGGTGTGAGTCTGTGGATTTCATTGTTGCCGATATGTGCATCGTATCCTTCTATTTTATGGTTGAGAAAATGTGTATATGTGTATATGCGTATATTATTGTAAATACGTATCGAGCTAAATTTATTAAGCTCCACAACCAGTATAATTATTTTTTTGGTGAAGAAAATGTGCATGAATATATGTGGTTTTCATTTTATATACTGTAATGAGTTGTGTTATAAAACTCCAGTAAATGGTACCATTTTCATGTTTTAGCATATGGTCATTGTAAATACTGCAACAAGCTATATTATAAAGCTCCATATGAAGTATGTTTTGCTTTTATCATTTTGTTGGTTTGTAGGTATCATTAAACATCAAGGGCGATGTTCCCCCAAGGTCGAGGGTTCTGTAAAAACCTATTGAGGCCACAAAAATTGGTGCAACAACATCAAGGAAAACCACCCGGTTGAGGACTTAAAAATATTCCCTTTTCTGTTTGGAATGGAGGATCCGACTGGATTTGTGGGACCATTTTCCCAATTTAATATAGTTGGAGTGAATGAATGGTGTTATCTCTAAAATAAATTTGATAGATGGAATTATAAATAAACTTGTAATAAACAGTAAATCTATCTTTTTATATCTATATATCTAAATCTATCTCTATCTATCCTAGGATGAAACATTTTCCTTGTGCGATCTAAAGAAATCTTATTTCAATGAGTGCCAATAAAGATCATACATTCATTTAGAGATATGAAAATAAAATATGATAATTAATTTAATGAAGAAATTAATTAAATCAATTTGATGAAGCTTATATTGCAACTTTTACAAAATGCATGTATTGCATATAAATATAAATGATAACAAAATAACACGTTCAAAAGTGAATTGATGTCAAACTATATTCAAAACAAATATATAAAACAACACATCATAATATCAATGAACTATTCCTCATTTGAAAACTTAAATGAAACATATAAGATAAAAGTAACATATATATATTTACTCTGCTAATTTGAGAAATAACTCTCTTTCCAACCTTTTCTGTTCAGAAAAATTTAAGAGTACAGAAGTGAAACATTAATAAATTCTTAGTTTTCAAAATTTTAGGACCCCTTCTTAAAAGACATAAAGGGGCTTAAATACAAAACTAATAAGTCTTAAAATAGTCATTACAATAAAAACTAAGGAGGTTTCAAACAACTCTCCTTAAATTAAGTAAAATAAAAACAAAAATAGAAATTAAAAGGGTGATTTGTTGGTGGATTGTCTTGTTGTCCCTTATTCCATTTTCTCCTTGAGTTGAAGAATATTAAGCATAGGCTGAATCGCGAGAGGTTGTTCTAGCCTAATGCGTAGGTTTCCTATAAAAACAACATCATATAATGGAGGTAGCATGTATGAAGACGTATCTTTAAGACAAAGAAGCATGAGCCATTGGCCGTGTGGCTTCACTAGATATATCTAGCATCTTTCTCAATCTAAATTTTCCATCTTCTTGATGTTCTCGTATTTCAATTTTGACACTTCCTTCCTGCCTTATCAAATATTTTACCAAGGGTAATGCACCAGGAGGACATCTATCTATGATATTTGCTATGATCAAGTTTTGGCTGACAGTTTCCACAATGTTTTTTGTCGACGTCTTTAGCTCTGGTTATTGCCCTTTCTACTTTCTTTAGTTGTATATCCTGATTTTTGAACAATATTTCTTTCTTTGATTCTTCAATTCTAGGCAATTTGGCCCTTCGACCATCAGAGGAATATTTCCAAGTAACAAATTGGGATACCTTCTCATCTATGTCATCAAAATAATTCTCATATCAACAATTTGATTCACAAGTTAATCACTTTGGTCACGTAATTCAAGTATGTTGGTTAATTTCTGACAAAAGATGACCTGTTGTTGTGCCAATAAGGTGTTCAATTCTAAATATTCTTTCATATATTCATCAATATTTGTAACATATTTCATTTTCTCAATGGAGAGTTTTAACTGATGAATATGAGTATGTTTAGAACTAATTTCACCTTGATGTTCAATTTTCAATTGATGCAGGCTCTCTTGCAGTTGTGAAATTTGTACCTCTAATTGCTGACTAAGACTCTGCTTTTCTGCTTGTAATTTTGTCTCAAGTTGAAGTATTTTTTCATTTTTTTGCTTTATCAGTTGATGAATCTTTGATGCCTTGTCAATGTTTTAGATGCGTAAGATCCTGCAAACTATGATAACCAAGTTAGATCCTATGAAGGATCTGACTTGGTATCTTTCCAAACAGTGTCCATTGACATATATTCTTGAGTGAGAATCTGGGTGTTCTTCTCCTTTTCTTCTGCCTGCTAACAACTACTTTGTGGCTAGGACTATAAAATATATCTAAAGGAGGGATTTATTGAATATTTAAAACAATTTTAGAGCTTGGGAAGGATGGGATGTATTCCATTCTCTCAATAATTATCATTTTGTGTAAGGGCCCAGCAGTAAACGACTCCTCACTTTAGAAGGGGGAGTTTGTATATTCTGTTGTTGGTCAATAATCATTGCTTCTTGTTCTTCTTGGAGTTCGAGATCAAACTCTTTCCAGACATTTTCATGATTTCTGGGGAAATCCAGATCTATTATTTGAACTTGAACTGACTTACCTTGATATGGTGTATTAAGGACTTTAGTGTCCTTAATAACTGATTCATTTTTTCTTTGAGTCATGGTTTGAGAAACATCTAAGATCTTGAGTGGAATTGTCTCCAGTCTCTTGCTCCTGTATTGCTGAAACTTTAATAGTTGTGGTGGGTGAAGGCGTAAATTTTCCAACTTCTTAACTGCAACATAGTTTTCAAAAGACTCAAATAAGTCATCAAAATCATCATCTTCATGCATAAAGGGTCTGATTTTCACATGATTAGTGAAGTTATTGGCCACTTTCAGGGGATCATATTCCCTATTTGGAATTGTAAACAATTTCAAACACTCTATTTGGCGAATTTACATTATAGTATTCTTGTAGTTTTATAATCCATACACACCACAAGTAATTGGAAAGGAAGGCCATAATTATTTCTTGGCTTCTTTCAAAAATTTGCTTAGAGCATTTCCCACTGATTGGTATGTGATTTCTCTTATGAGAAGTTTATCAGGAACATACATTGGTAAGACATGTGGATGAGCTAGGCTCCCAAATAACCATACATAAGTGAATGAATCCTTGCCAAACCACTTTCCTATAGAATATAAGTTGGCGTGGGCTTCTTTGGAAAGACTGGGGGCTTTATCATTAAAACCAGCTTCATAAATGGGTAGTATAACTCCATGAAAGATTCCGTAAAAATGACATTCATATTTGGACTCCCAGAGAATACTATGAAATACATGAATGGGAAGGGGATCTTTGGTAGTCCATTTCTAGCTCATGGCTGGAAAATATGATGTAAAAAATATGACATCCATAATATAACCACTCATATAAAATGGAGGAATTTTTTTAGAAGAGATAGAGCAATTCTTTCTATAATCTAAAATTTTGGTGGCAATATTATTTGAAAGAGCATTACCCGAATCCATAACATAAGTTCCAATTGTTGCTTCCATAAGGGGAACCCATTCTACCAAGAATCTAGTTTTGTCTGACTGGTCAAAAAGTCTAGACATCATAGATCAGATATAGCAATAGGGACTTGTGAGAGAATCAATAGAATACATACCCTTTTCATCGTTCTTATGTTTTTTAAGATTAATCCTCCACTACTTTATTGATGTTGATTTGAGTTAATTTTCCTTAACGAATTTTGCAAGGAATTCCTTATCATAAAACTTATCATGGTCCAGAAGATGGTACATTTGATTCAGGTCTTCCTCCTTAAAGGAACTAATCATTTTTCCTCTACTGGTAAGGAACATTCTGTCCTCGATATTAAGATTGTCAATAATCCACCTCACCATATAATTATATGGTAGTATCTTAGGCCTTGTTGCAATTTAGTGAAGAATTGAATTGGCTACATCTCCAATCATAGATTCGGAAAAATTTGGGGCATCCACTATTGCTTTTATCTAGATTTTTCATGGTTTCTCGTCTTCAATTAGCTTATACATAGATTCCTATAAAGATGATCTGCTTTGAGGTTTGAAAGTCGTATCTATGAACAAGGGCAACATCTTTGTTCTCTTTGAAGCAGTAGGTGCATGATCAACGAGAGCCATATGCTTCTTTTGTTTCTTCAAAGTGTTATACATTCCATAAGAAGTTTGATTACTCGAACTATGCTGTAAATAAGTAAGAAACAGTAAGTGGGAAGTAGGAACCTTTGAGTTTTACAATACACAAAAATACCGTAGTAAATATAAACATTGCAAATGGATGAGACTTTTCACGTTGATGGGATATGAATTAAATGCTCATCGTAGGAAATGATTATGGTGGTATGGGTGATAAAATCGTTAATTTATGACATTGATAACTGACATGGATTATCATGCCATTATAATCATTTCTCAATTAAAACTAGATCTATCACATTACATCATGATTCATGCATAATCTTTTCATTAAATACTTACGAGCATAATCATCATAATCGCAATATCGACGAGGTTAAAAACATGCAATATGTGTTTGTATAATGGGTGTGCGATATGTGATCTGTGATGTGATCGCTTTATCACATCGGTGATTATGAACGGTCACAAAATAGCATGGTTGAGTTATTTACGATAATGCGATGTGATACGCTTTATCGCATCGGTAAGTAAGAGCAGGAGAAAATTAGAGTGTTTGGGCTAAATTGCGATTTGTGAAATTTGATTTAGCTGATGTGGCAGAAGTCAGTCGATGCAGTATTTTTTATCAGATTTTACTTAAAAATATGGGTTTTTCCTCATATAAAAGCATTTTGGTAACATTCATTGCATCACAAAAATGTTTTAACTCGTTATTTTCATTATGTAAAATATTTTTCGATTTGTGAAATGTGATTTATCTATGCTTAAGCATTTGGAAGTCAATTCTCAAGGTTTTCATCCCTTTTTAACCCCTATTCCTATAAAAAAAAATATTCTAAGGTTTTATTTGCTTAAAATTTAGAAATTAAAAGGGTCCCAATTATTTTCTAAATTAATAATGGCTTTAATTAATGGGGGTTGTTGATTTACACAACAATTGGCAATTCACTGGAAAAACCAGTTATCTTTGAAAAACAATTTCTTGAATATCTTCAAATAAGTAGAAATAATTTAAGGAAACAAGAATTATTTTCAAAATATTTAAATGAATAAAATTACTCTGAATATAAAAAATCATCTATACTGTTAATCTTCTAGAAAAATTTCATATATAAATATCTCCTTTAGTCTATATCAATTATTACATCATTTAAAAGATAAATTAGGCATTATTTTATGTAACTTGGCTTTGTAATTTTCTCTTTTTGTCATAGGTAGAGCCACTGCTACTAGTAAATATTAATAAATTAAGCAAGGTTACCTTTTAACCATCAATAAATTAGTATCCCATCCATTTATGTACAGTTTCTTTGAGTTAAATCCTTATTTACTCATTTTTCTTTTTCTCTTAAAAAGTCATTGTCCTGGCTTGATAACTAGAAAGTGACAATGCCATTCACTAGTTATGATTTAGACTGAACAAACTGGCTTGCGATGAGACCCCTTGTCCTATGATTTTTATAATAATGAGCCATTACCCTGTTTTGGTATGAAGTTGTGGTAATGTCAGTTAATCATTAACTTAGGATAATGGTAAGCAAGCTCATGATGAGACTTCTTATCGTTTTAAGTTTTTATATTTTTTTATATTTTTCAATTACACTCTAAAAATGTATTTTCAATGGATGGGGAGAATTATTGACTCCTTAAGATTTTTGGATGACAATTTAGAGTTAAAGATGCTTAGTTACAAAAATTCCTTTTCTTTGTAAAGATGAACCCTTCTTCTGATTAATAATAGGTTAAAAAGACTTTACCAATTCAGAGTTTACAAAATTTACAATTTTGAAGGAACAAATCTTAGAGTTCCATAGTATTCATTCAATTTTTATGTTGGTAGTTGTTTCCTCAAAAATTTCTATTCTTCAAAAATAAAAACATAAAATAATTAAGAGGTGTTGCGAACAACCAGAAGCATGTAATCAATTATTGTTTTCTAAAGAGAAATAAAATAAAATGGATATAATACATTTAGAAGAAACCTTCTTCTAAGAAAAGAATTTTTTCAGTATTAGCCCATTAACAGGGACTAAATGTTTTCTTCCTTGAAGGTCTTGTAACATAAAGGTTGATGGATCGATTTGTTCAATGATTTGGAATGGTCCAAGAAACATTATTTGAAATTTGGTATGCTTACCCTTTTCATCATGTGCTTTGTCCCATTTAAGTACGAGATCTCCAGCTTGGAATTCTTTTGGGGAAACAAAATTTGCAGAAAAAGAGATTTTCACTATTTGTTGATGATGAGCATGAGCTATTTTGGTTTTTTCCCTTTATTCTTCCATTTTAAGGATCTGTGACATTCTTAATTGTAGGGGAGAAGAAGGTACTTCATCAATAAATTGAACTAGGGCTGGCAATAATGTTACCAATGATATAGGTAACCTCATTGTTACCTACTTTTTGAAGTATCAAGAAAAACACCTGATTTTGAAAAAGTGGCAATGCAGAATCAAGAAAAAAAAATTGAGCATGTTTTTGGCACTTTAAGTTTTTTTCAATTTGTTTTTTTTTTTTGTTCATTTTTTTTTTTTTTTTATGTGATGTTTTTTATGTCGATTTTGAATATTGGTGGTGTATCATCACCAATGTTTTTTTATAGGATTGATTTTGACACTATAGATTTTCTAATGTCTTCTTCTTCCGTGAGATGTTTATTTTTAAGAGCATTTATGTACTTGTGTTTAAAAATAAAAAAATATTTAAAAAAAAAAAAAACTTGTAATGATATCTTCACTTTTTCACATAGATAAAGGATGGAAAAAGGGTCAATATTCTAAAGTTTATATTTTCTACATGTTTATGTATTGTTAAATAATTTTTCAATGCACATCAAATAATTGTCGATAAAAAAACAATATTTTGAACCATACGACAAAAAAATACAATTTTTCAATATAAATAAAATGCAAAAAATACACTTTTATAGACTTTTTGTTGGGAAAAACATGTTAAATAAACTAATTTTTTGGGAGAATCTTAACAAAAAAACTTAAGAAAATAACATTTTTATTGAATTTTATGTCAAAAAATAATAGCAATCACATTTTTCTTACAAAAAATAAGGGTTGTTCTAATAAAATATCAAAGTATAAACATTACAAGTAAAACTGATTAATAGTTTTAAAAAATAAGCTTTGTTTGCAAGGATAACTTAAACATCATCAACAATATCAACTAATACATATTCAACATCATCTAGAAGAGCATTGATGGCTTCTTCCGCAGCATTTTCTTCCTCATTTTGATCATTGTCGTCTTCTAATAGATCTTTCATGTTAGCAAATATTCCAAAGTGTCCCTTTCCAATCATTCCATATAATGGTGGTTGAGGTTCCTTTGATTTTTTTACCACACGTGATTCATTAAAATCTCCTTTCCTAAAACCAACTTCTTGCTTTGCATCTGGAAGGAATTTAATAGCGTTAATTCTTTGTTGAATAAATTTGCATTGAACTACACCTTTCTCATTGGAAATGAAATTTCTTCCTTTTATTAGGCAACATGCTAGTGTTGTACCTAATAATCAAGCACAAAAAAAATAAGTAACAAAATTAGTATGGAGACATAAAAAGTATAAAAGACAATATTTAAATTTAAATTTGTATAATAAAACTTACCTGAACCTGAGAATAAATAAAAAACCCATTCTCCTTCATTTGAACATAGATCTATAAGATAGTTAATCAATGCTTGTGGTTTTTGATAGATTTTAACTATATCTCCTTTTGCATCTTTATCCTCATATGTTAGTTTTCTTACAACTGCATCATAAACCAATACTTGACTATGACTCTTCCCATCTACTCGATTCATAATAATATGCTTATAGCTATCGTCTTTTGTCCAACATTCAACATGGATGAACTCACAATCATTTATAATAGGTTGATCTTCGGAAGAAACAATATTTGACTTTTTCCTGTAACATAACATAGTAAAATTTCAATTAAATGTTACATGAATAAAAAAAATTTAGGACGAATCAAAAATACAATTTCAAAGTGTTACCATGTAAGTTGCATCCTTGAGTTTGCTTTACCCTTGAAGCTTGTTAATAACATTGGAAACTGTGTATCGGAATGAAATGTCACAAATCACCAAAGTGGTGATGTTGTCACTTCTTGAAAACCTGTAACCACTTTACTAAAAGCTTGATAAGTATATGGTTCTCTATCATATTCAATGTATGGGAAATTGAAACCATGAGGAATATATGCAATAACTAGGCCATATTCCCTTTTAGGTATTAGTGATGCAATATCTTCACAGTCACCTTGTATTATTTGATATTGGACACTGTCGAGCTCATTCCAAATGTAATGATTAAGAGTAGGATCGAATTCAACATTCATAAGACGCTTCCTTCTCATGTTCTCCATCTTTTTTTTTTCAATAAAGCTTTTTAAAGTATCTGGTACTCCATTTCCATCCTTCTTCGACATCTTTAATGACACACACACACACACACACACATATATAAGTAATAAAATAAAAATAGTTTAAATATGAATAAAATGAATTTATAAATCAACATACCTTATTGAATGCAATATAAAACTCTTTTAGTGTTGATGTAGAACTTTCTTCTAGGTAGTTGCGTACAACATCATCCCAACTATCTTCATTCAACATTTTAACCATGTGTTATTGTATTTTCATAAAAAAATTCTGACTGAATAAATCAAGTTAAAAGCGTTAATATACTGACATGCATAACAAATTCTACCAAAATCATTATGTTTTATTTAAAAGAAAATTATAATGAAAGAAAAATAAGAAATAATTCAAGAAACTTACTTTTGAAATTCTGCACACATTTCTTCCATTGATAATTCACCCGACTTCACACGGGCTAATACTGATTTGAATAATTTATCATCCTTCACACCTTGCATTGTTTTCCAAGGTGTGATAGTCATATCCTCTAGAAGCTACTTCATTTTAGGACCCGCCTTACTGTTGGTAGATATTATGGGTTTACTCTTTCTAACCTTCTGATTTTTTATGGAAATATTCTCCCACTGATCAAAAATCTCATCAATCAAATCCCATACCTCACCAGTTCTAAATGCCAACTAAAAAATGTTATCTTCTTCCTCTGAAGAAATTTGTATTCAATTTTTCACCTTTTGCTTTTTTTCATCAATTTGATAACATGTTTCCATTAAACATTCCTTTCGAAATGCTACACTAACTTGTGTCTTATCCCCAACACATTTTTCTATGAATTAATTATGAATAAATATGACCCTTTGGATCATATTAATTTTCATTCTGTACTCATTATCTGCATTATGATCCCATGCCAATAACTTTCATTCTATTTCTGTTAATCCAGCGTAAATGATGCATTTCACTGTTTGAAAAAGATAGTTATTGGGATATTCTGCAGTCAATTGTCTCTTAGCCTCTATCGAATGGTTCCCTCCAATTACATAATATTTATAATCAAAACATTTTTTCTTGTCAAATGCTTGTTTTTTGGGAACTTGACATGGATTGACAAGAACCACATAATCCACCACATGCACATATGGATTGAACCCGAACAATGTTTTCAAATTATGTACATGTAGGTGATGGGCCTTTCTAATTTGATATTGAGATTGTCCTTCATCTAGGATATAAAATTGGTTAACATTAAGCTCAAATGTTTGACCGCCAAGAATTAATTTATTCTTCCTCAACTCTTGTCAAATAGAATTTTGTTTTGTTTTAATAATGCCATCCTCTAACTCAGCACCTGGTGTTATTATTTCTCTGCTTCTGTGAGAGCTTTCAATTTGTTCTTCACTGCTACTCAGGACCTTTACAGGTTCACCAATATTTGATTTCCTAGTCTTATTGGATAACATATCAGTTTTTTTTAAACAAGCTCTCCTTCATGACATAAAGAGAGACTCTTTGGCAATTTTTTCTTTTTGGTGTCTAATCTGTTTTCTCCTTTTGCACAACAGTTCTAATCTCCTCCTCACTAATTCTATCATAATTTTCTGTTTCATGTTCAACACCTTCAAAAGAAACATGTTTAAGTTTACTAGATTGACCCACCTTAGTGACTCTTGGTTGATCCCCTCTTTGTACTATTCTAGTGTCACGAGTTATTTCTCTTTGCTTCAATCTCCTTTCCTCTGCTTTGTATTTGTGGAAAATGTTGATCACATCGATAACATTTGGCACCAACATATAAATATCTTCAAACATGTTTGAAAGACTCGAAACAAAATCCTATGAAACAAAATAAAACATGTCAATGAACAAATATTTATAAAAAATTGAATCATCCTTACAATAATGCATAGAGGAAATAAAAATAAGCATACTTACAATGTTATTTGCAATTTTGCTTGATATTTCTTCAGAGAATTTTGAAGATATTTCATCTGTCTCATACTTGACGATTGATAGACGATATCTAACCTTCTCACGTTTATGAGCCTTTCTTGCAAGAACATAAACAATGTTTGTATTCGGGACCATACATATGTCTCTTACTCTTCCCATCACACCATATGGCTCATTTAAGTCAATCATACCACAAATCAGATAGATGTGTATATCAGCCTTCGTTTCACTGTCTTCAAGATACCATGAGAAATCAGTTTTATCTATTTCCTCGGCGTTCTTCCAATCAGAAATAAGCTTTAATGTACCTGGTGCCCCACTTGCTTGACTTTTATTAGTTTGTGTAACAATGTCCTTATTTCGTCCAACAGTTTCCATAGTGCGTCCAGCTGCAACTTTATATTTGGGAGTTGTATCCATAGTGCGTCAAGCTATAGCTTTAGATTTGGGAGCTGCTACCCTAGGTGCAAAAAACATTCACAAAAATCTTTTTTGATGCCATTTTCCTTATTATAATGCGGAAAAATAAATTTAGTAAAATAATGCGGATAAAATAAATTTAGTAAACAAAATTTATTCCTAAAACTAAATGGCTTGAAATTAAAGCAGTAAAATTAACTATAAAAATTTTCATTTAAAAAAAATATATTATAAATCATATGTATATATATAATAATCATATTATTTAATAATATGTTATATAATATGTTATATAAAACTTATTTTTATACATTTATCTATTTATTTTTATTTTTAAAACTTATGATTATTATTATATAACATATTATTAAATAAGAATATAATTTTTAAACTAAAATTATTAATATTTATTATTTTACTTACTTGTTTTTATTTGTATATTTTATTTAATTTAATTTTAATGTATTTTATTTTTATGGTTATTTTTATTTTATTTTCAATTCTATTTAGATTTATTATTTAGGTTGATATTTTATATTTTAATCTTTATATATATATATATATATATATATATATATATATATATATATATATATATATATATATATATATATATATATATATAATTTAAGAATAAAAATAAATAATATTTCAATTTTAAACAATAAGCATTTCATATTAAATAAATAAGAAATCATTAATTTATATTTTTGTTTTCATTTCCTAGGTTTAGTCAAACTAGCCGTTATCTTACAAACGGCTAGTTGAAGATTTTCTTATCTATTTAATTGGGTTATCTAATCAAATTCTTCATCTTGTCTTGATGATGAACCACACTGGCTGGTTCGAAATGCGTCGACCAAAATTATTCTGATGTGATTTTTACCAAAAGATTTTCTCACAATTTATGGATCACAGAAGCCAAATTCCTAATATTACTATTTTTTTTTATGTGCATGGTATTTTTATGGATTTTTCTGTCTAGATGAACCTATAAGTCTTAAAAAAGAAAAAAAATTCTAAATTTTTGTCCTTAAAACCCTAAAAAATTTAGTTCTTTTTGCATTTTCTTCACTAAAAAAATATTAAAAAATTATGGTTTTTGAACCTAAAAACCTTAAAACAATATTTTTTGGACACAAAAAACTTTAGAAAAACAGATTTTCCCCAAAATTGTCTTTAAATTGATACAATAGAAGAAAAACTAACCTTTGAAATGCAAAAAACTGTTGTCACCAATGCCAACACAATGGCTCCACAAAATTACGAATAGCAACACAATGCCTCCAATGCCAATGCAATGCCTCCACTAAGTTACCAATGCCAATGCAACACCTCCACAAAATTACCAATAGCAACACAATGCCTCCAATGCCAATGCAATGCCTCCACGAAGTTACCAATGCCAACGTAACACCTCCATAAATTTGCTCTAACAAATATCAGAAAACTTGATGTGATGTGATGAATAGAAACAATCATTTTTATTATATAGCGAATATTGTCTGATTGGTTTACTGTTTAACGAATGTGGGATTAAAATTTCAAATTTAAAATATTTACATTTAGTTTATTATAGTTCATACTATAGTTAAAATTCTTAATATTTTCATGTATTTATCATAGTTAATATTTTATTTAATATTTACATGTACTGAATGTTGAATAATTCAAATATAATCTCAGATTAAAAAATAAAATATCAAATACTTACATGTAGGTAATTATAATTAATATTATAGATAAAATAGTTAATATTTTCATTTAGTTATCATAGTTAATATTTACATGTACTCAATGTTTAAAATCACGGGATTAAATTTTAAAATCTAAAATATTTACATGTAGTTAATTATAGTTAATATTAGAGTTTAAATAGTTAATATTTACATGTTGTTATTTTTGTAAATATTTACATGTATTCAATCTTAAACCATTCAAATAAGAAAATTATTTTAGTTTCGAAGGCATGCATGAAAGGAATATTTTGTGGATATTTTGAGTAGAAAGTCTGGTGAAATATTTGAAGACCAACAATTTATTAATAAATTTTGAAATATATTTTAGATGAATATAAAGTAAGTTTAAAATTTAAAATTTAAAATATTTACATGTAGTCATTATAGTTAAAATAGTTAATATTTGCATATAGATATTATAGTAATATTATAGTTAATACTTACATCTAATCAATGTTAAATTATTGATATAAAAACATTATTTTAGTTTGGAAGCCATCCATGATAAAAATATTTTGTGGATATTTTGAATATAAATATCGGTAAAATATTTCAACACAAACAGTTTATTAAAAAAATGTTAAATACATTTTTTGACTAATATTTGTACCAAATATTTGAAATGAAAATTTTGGAGGGAAAGTTTTTTGCGAAATTTTTTGGGGGGGAATTTTGGAGGGAAATTTTTTCGCGAATTTTTTTGGAGGGAAAATTTGGAGGGAAATTTTCAGTCTTTAAGCTATATATTGTAAGTGGGAGATGAATTTGTATCATTCAACCTATTCTTGTTGAAAGCCATGGTTTCTTCTGATAGCAAAGTTTTTTTTGTACAACATCAACATCTTCGTCACGCAACAACTCTATTTAGAGTGATGAATATAACGAGATTTCATTCACCATGAATAGAGAATCAAAAAATTGACTTGGTCGTAATCCTCAAGATGATGAGAACAAAATTGATGAGGCACAACAAAATGAAATATATATAAATCGAGCGCTAGTTATACCACTTACTCTTAATCCTAAGGATTATGAAAGCAATAGTGATAAAGGGAATGATGAAGAATTTCCAAAGTCAAAAGTTTCACTTCGTCCTAATCCCAAGGATTATGAGGACACCATTGATGAAGAGGGAGATGAACAATATCCACTTCAGCTTAATCCTAAGGATTATGCGAGAACAACAAATGAAGAGGGTAATGAAGAATCTGCAGAGTCAAAATATCCACTCTGTCCTAATCCTTAGGAGTATGCCAGCACCACTGATTAAAAGGGGGATGTAAAATTTCCAGAGTCAAAATATCAAATTCGTCCTAATCGTAAGGATTATGCGAGCACCACTGATGAAGAGGGGAATGATAATGTTTCAGGGTCAAAACATCCACTTAGTCCCAATCCTAAGGATTATGCCAGCACCACTGATGAAGAGGGAAATGAAAAATTTACAGCGTCAAAATATCCACTCCGTCCTAATCCTAAGGATTATGCAAGCACCACTAATGAAGAGGGGGATGAAAAAATTCCAAAGTCAAAATTTCCACTTTGTATTAATCCTAAGGATTATGTCAGTACCACAGATGAAGAGGGGAATGAAGAATTTGCAGAGTCAAAATATGCACTTCGTCCTAATCCTAAGGATTATGTCAACACCACTGAGGAAGAGGGGAATGAAAAATTTGTAGCGTCAAAATATCCACTTCGTCCTAATCCTAAGGATTATGCCAGCACCACTGATGAAGACGGAGATGAATTTCAAAAGCTAAAATTTTCACTTCATCCTAATCATAATGATTATAATTGAACCATTGCTGAAGGGGGGGATGAAGAATTTCCAATAAATATAAATTCAAGGCATTCACTTATTCCTAATCCTAAGTATTATGAGAGCTTCAGTGAGGAAGGGGAGGGGCAGGATGAAGAAATTCTAGTGAATACAAATTCAAAGCTTCCACTTATGCCTAATCCCAAGGATTATGAGAGCACCACTAAGGAAGGGGAGGATGAAGAGTTTCTTGCAAATGATAATTTTAGAGACACAGATCTGAATAATGCATTTTCTCCAAGTGACCATTTCAAAGACACTCATGGTGATGAAGAATTGAGTCCTCCTAGGGAAGAATTTGAAAGCATGGGTCAAGATGGTGAAGAATTTCTTTTGAGTCCGGTTTACAAAAGTGCCGATGATTCTTGTGAAATATTTTCTTCAACTGATTATGGTAAAGAAAATTTTCCAGGCAATGATGTTGATGAATTTCTTAACTATGTTGAGGATGATGATAGTGGGGATAATATTCCTCCTAATGGTGATGAAACTACTTTTACAAAGGATGATGGAATGATGAAGCCGTTGCAAGAAAATATTGCAACTAGGAGTAGGAGTAGACCTTTTCATATCAATCCAAAGCATTCCACTTATACAAGGGCGAGGAAAAAATATCTCATGAAAAGAAGTTCTGTCGTTCATTTGATTTCAAGTGAATGTTGTCGAAGGGATTGCTTGAAAAATATGGATTTCAACTTTGTTTTGGAGAAAAGGAAAACATATATGTCAATGAATAAAAGCATTCAAAATTCATATTTAGTGGGTTGCATGCAATCTACACTAGCAGGTTAGGATTATCATATTGGGAATGTATTGCTTTGCAGAAAGGCATTCAAAATGTTGTATTCAATTGGTAATTGTTGTTTGTTAAGAATCTAGGATAGATTGGAAAGGGATCCCACATATTATTCAGAAGCACGCTATAAATGGGAGGTGGGGCTGTTTGTAAATACTACTAAGACATGGATGAAAGACTTCTTTTCAAATCATGGAGAGTGTATGCCAAATAAAGACACAATACATATTCCAGATAATTTCTCGAGACGAGAAATATTCATGTTATACAAAGATTATGCAAAATTTGTTGAAGGAATTGGTAATTTTATTACATATTCTTATTTTACAAGGATATAGAAAACTAATTTCAACAATGTTTGTATTCCTAAGAAGACAAGGATGGGGATTTGCAGCAAATGTGCTTATCTTAAAGAAAAAAGAGATAAATGTGAAGGGGCAGAAAGAAGTATGTGTTCAAAACATTGTTTTTTAAAATTTGATACTTATCAACTATGAAAATATATTTATTCATATGTTTCTTTTATTTTATGTACAGATTCCATTGTCAAAGAACTTCAAGACCATCGCAATCAACAAACAAGTGAAAGGAAAAAGTTGTATAAACATCGAAAGAAGTGTTATGATCATCCAAATAAATATCTGGGATTGATAATTGATGGTATGGACCAAAAGAAAACACTTCTTCCACATTTTGTGTGCATGCCAAAAAAATTACAGAAGGAAAATTTCATTCAGTTTCACTTGGTTGGTTGTATGGTATTTAATGAGAAGATGTTTCCAAGAGTTTTCTTCCCAACTCCAAATATTCACAATGATGCAAATATGACCATAACTATGATCCATGATGTGGTTACTCATTGGTCTGGGATTCTTCCTGAAGTTTTGTATTTACAATTAGACAACACAAGTCATGAGAAAAAAAATGAAGTTCCTTTTGGGTATCTAAACATGCTCATTGAATTGGAGACTTTTAAAAAGATAAAGGTTGGTTTCCTTCTTGTTGGGCATACTCGTGATCATATTGATCAAATTTTCAGTCGTTTTTCAGTAACAATGAGGAGGAAAGGTGTTGGGAGCTTACCATCATTAATTGAGTGTATTAAGAAATCGTACATTCTAGAGCATGTTTTTCATGTGTTGGAAGAAACTATTGACATGCGAAGGTTTATTTTTGGATCACATGGTGAGGAGAAATGCATTGAACAACTTAACGACGTTAGCTTCCAACATCAATTTCGTATCAAAAAAATTGATGGGATAACACTTATATGGGGAAAGAAGTATTCAACTGTTGAAGAATGGGGACCATCATCAAGTTTAGAATTTTTTAAGTTCATTCTAGAGCGTCCAATATTTTCATCAAAGATATTGTTATTATAGTCAGTGGCTGAACTCCATAATGCACGAAGGTAGAAGAGAGACAAAAATTATTCTGAATGTCTAGAGGAAATTAAAAGATGTATTAGAGATACATATGAGTACTTTGATGTTGCTGATTCAGTTTGGAGGGAGTCTTGTTTCAGTAATCAAAGTGATATGATTTCAAGATCAATAAATCAGGATACGCTTTTGAAGACTTCTTTTTTTTTGCCACAAAATATGACAAATGAACATGAACATCAGGAAACACACAATGTTGAACAACAACAACCTCAAGCTATTATTAATTCCCCACTGGTAGACGAAAGAGAAATATATATTGGTTCTAGAAGATCACATGCACAACGTGAAGCCATGGAAGACCTTTACAGGGGTTCTGTACAAGATCTTAAGGAGGGTTGCATGATAGCAGTGTTAGCAGATGAAGATCCACTTGGCTATACATTCTGGATTGCCAAGGTTATAAAGGTCATTAATGAAAATGAAGAGATTACAGCTGTTGATGTACATTGGTATGCCACAAGTACCCACCCTTTCAATAGTGTGTATAAGCTAGAGATGGTAGTGGAAAAAATAATTGTAAGAAAGAGAAAAAGAAAGGGCACAAATATAAATCGTCACCGCACAGATGTCTTAAAATTGGAGGATGTTGACATACTTGTGTATGAATTCAATTTGACAAAGAGAGGAACTCTTCGGTTGCAGACCATAAATATTTTAAAGAAATTACTACCAGAACAATTAGTATTGAGATGGGACTCTGCAAAATGTAGACGTAGATCTACAAGAATTTTGAACTCTAAAATGGTGGGCATGCATGTTGACTCAGATGGAGCACTAGTTGATGAAAGAGAAGAATATGGATCATCTTCATCTTCATCGAGCCAATCATCTGAAGATGTAGGTTATGATGGTGTGCCAGAACCTATGGTTGATTTTGAATAACTATCTAAGACACTTTTATGTAATTGATGTTTGCATGGTAACTCGAAATTAAAATTTTGACTTCCATCTCATTTTTCATGAAGTTATGAGACATTTCTATGTTTGTTGGATTATATGCTTTAATTATGAAGAATTCATCTCTTTAGAATATCGACAATGCAATAATGAATTACAAAAATAATTTTTGTTATATTCAATGTACCAATGTTGATATTTTAACTATAATTAAAATAGAAAATAGAAATTAATGTTTAATTTTTAGATTATGCAGTGATATTACCATGATATTATGTATTGTTAGCATTTGTTATAAGATACTTTTAAAATTTTTAATAATTATATGTGTCATTGAAAGGGAACACTTTGTTTTGATGCTTGATTTTTAGGTTTTGGTTGAAATTACATTTAAATTTGTCTTATGCTAAGATTTGAAAAAAGATAAGTTGTTATCCTTTAAAATTAAAATTACGCTTACTTGTTTCTATTCAATGATAATTTTTTCATTTACTTGTTCATTTTTTTAAATTGTTAAGTCTTATAATTTCTCCATAATTTAATTGTTCAAGTATGTTGAACACTTAAGATTGAAAAACTTTAGATTTACAACTTGTCATTAAGGTTTTTATGTGCTACCAGATTTTATCTTTAATGTTATGGTTGACAATAATTACAATTTTGGGGTTGTTTAGAGTCAATATATTTTATGTTTAACAACATGAATGAAAATTGTTCCAAATGATAAGCCCTTCAGACATGTCTTTGTTTATCTTTAACATCATCTATCCAAAATGTTATAAATTTACAATTTTAAAAAATGTCCTAATATGTTGTCTTTAATTCCATTGTTAGAAGTGTCAAAATTATGACACAATTTTTTTTTGTTATTCCAGCATCAACTGGTTTTGTTTTGAGGGTGTTTTTTCAATCCTTTTTTCAAAAAACAATTTTGTTTTTAGCATAACTTTATAAAATTTTGAAATTTGACCTTCAGAAAAAAACCAAGTGCATTTTGGAAGACACACTTTTTGTTTTTGGGGTGTTTTTTCATGTTTTTTGAGACTTTTTGGGATAGAGTTCCCGTTTTGAGGTCAGGTTACCTATTTCATCAGTAACAATGTTTAGCGAGGGAAGAGCTAAGTTTGAAGGAATCAAAACTTCTTTCCCATAAACCAGATGGAATGGAGAATTTCCTATGGAGGCCTTTTGAGTAATTCTAGCTGCCCATAGTGAAAATGTTAAAGATTTATGTCAGTTTTTCTAATTTTTATCAATAGTTCTTTTGATAATTCTCATGATATTTTTTTTTGTTGATTCTCCTAAACCATTACCCTGGGGTTAATACTTAGCAGAGTATTTAAGTTTAAAACCTCTTTTAAGAGCGAAGTCTGTCATACTATTTCTCAAAAAATAATATGCATGATAAAACATAAGTGCATTAGGTTAGCCAAATATAGTAATAATGAATTGATGAATAAATTTAATTATGGCTTCAGAATTTGCTACCTTTAGCGGAATTTCCTCCACCCACTTAGTAAAATAATATGTTGTAGTTAGACTGTATTTATGCTACTTGGATGAGTTAGGAACAATCTCACCTATGATATCTAATCCCCATTGTTCAAAAGGTTGACCAACGTTGACTGGTTTCAATGGAAATGATGACTTTCTTTGTCTTCACACAGCAGTTTGGCATCTTTTTCATTTTATCACATATTTATGAGAATCTTTGAACAGAGTGGGCCAGTAAGAACCTGCATGAAGGATTTTATGTATAGTGGTATCTCCACCGAAGGTTCCACCCACGGGTCCATAATGAGTTCCTGCAAAACTCTCTGAGCTTTAGATTTCTCAAGGCATCTTAGTCATAAAAAATCATAGTTTTTCCTAAACAAGACATTGTCTATGAGTTGGTATTGATTAGATTTTAATCGTAAAGCTCTCTTTCTTTTATTATTGATTTCTATTAGAGAGTATCCATTATTTAAGTAAAAAATAAAATCAGTATAATGTGATTCTGAATCATTTAAGCTTAAATCAGCAATTTGTACAACATTACCTAATTCTTCATCATTTGGTAAATTGGATGCTCCTGATAGTAGTTTGCAGAGACCTTGTCCTCTAATGATTTTGGCCGGTCTTATTTCAATGTCATATTCCTCCAAATAATTTACCCAATTTTCTCTCTTTTCTTATATTTCTTTCTGTATAAGTAGGTTCCTTACAACCAAGAATGGAACTATTACCTTAGTGTGTGTTTTAAGGAGAAAAGCTATAAAATTATTTAAATATTTATAGACAAAAAATGCTTGTTTTTCTACTTTAGAATAATTTAGTTCAGCACCTTGGAGGTTTTAACTAAGGAATAAAATAGGTGCTTCGATATTTTGATCGTCAATATGTGTTAACACAACAACATAATATTTTTCTGATGCAAAGTATACAAAATACATTTTTTGGAAAAATTTGGGGTAGACAAAGAAGTTGCATTAATGATGGCTTCTTTTATCAAATTTGTTATCACTCAGAATTTTCAAAGTCATTATTGGACATGGTCATACAGTTCACTCCTCAAAACGGTAAGTTCTCCTTAAAAAAATTTCAAGTTGGCATAGGAAAGTTAATTATTTCATATTTAACCTATCCTAAGTTTCAATACCACCCTCATTTCATCTCAAAACCACCTCCATATAGGTCACATCATGTTCCATCAATCATCATTTGCTGACATATTTCATTTCCCAAGATTACAACTCCGAAAAGGTAATTTTAGCTAATAATCCCTACTTTCATAGTGAATTTAGTGTAGAATAGGCAGAAAAAGCTACGAAACTGGCTAATAATTCTGTAGTGGATATGCACTGGATATGAGGATTTCACTTTTTTCTGACTTTGAGCAGTCAAATTCAAGGGTGGTTTCTGGAAAAAAAAAGAATTATTTTAGGAAATGGAGAGAGGTTATCTTCAAGAAAATACCAGATAACAATAACCTCTTTCACTTTTCTCAAAGGTGCTACAAATTGGGAGATACAAGGATTTCTTTCAACCCTATTTTCACAATGTAGAATTTTACTGTTTTATACATGTTTTTAGAATGCAGATTCTGGACACCTGGAAATGGTTTTAAAAAAAAACAAGATAGGATTTTCTTCAAGACATACTTACCTAAAAAATCATCCTTCGGTTTTGAATATCTATCTAGGATAGGGAGATAAGAGCTCATTTATAAACCCTATGTTTTCAGAAAAAACAGAGTCATTTTAGTGATGAATAAACTTGCTAAAGGTGAAAATGATGTTTTTTGAAGAGGGTAAGAGGCAAGCTTGCATGATCATATTTCATTATATCACTTTTCAGACCTACAGCTGAAATTTGGAAGAAAAAGGAATATTTTGGATTTTTTTCCATTATCAGGTAGTTTCGTAGTGTGTTCCAGGATTGGAGGCCAAAAAACACTACGAAAAAACCTGTAGGTGTCTTTTTTCTTTTAAAGTCATTTTTTGCATGATTCAACGAGGGATATCCACAGTGGTAAGGTGTTATGACATGATTAACATGTTGGAAAAGAAAATAAGTCAAGAATATTGATGGAGAAGCCATTTTTCCCATGCTACTAAAACATGCTACGAAAATTTCTGTACATGACTATTTTAGAAGTCAACTTTAAGTTTGATTTCAGACCAAATGAAAGAGTATTTTGGAAATTTGAAATTTTTTTTGCTTCAGCACAGGTCCATATACAAAAACCTCTCTCATTTTCTGAAAATCCATCAGGGTTTGGAAATTATAAACTCATCTTGGAAGCCTATTTTTCAGAATTTTCACTAACCAGATTTGTGAAAAAATTGTAAAAAAACGACTTGGAGGAGGTCCAACTCAGCATCCACATGGAATAATGACACATCATCACTTTAGTACACTCAGAAAATTATTTGGTTGCAGTTGATAAGGGTTATTAAATTTATTTTTTTAACTATTAATGAAAGAGGAGTCCTTTTTATATACAAACTCTGCAGAACGGAAATATCCCTAGGAAGTCTACAAGTGATGGAATCATGTTTGAAATAGGTCTCTGAGGTGTGAATTCGAAGCCATCAAGGTGGCATATCATTTGTATGAGTTCTCATTCTATAAATGAGATATTTTTAGAGTTAGAATGGGTGGGGATATGGTTACTTGACACTACCAATATTGTAACAGTTTGATATCAGAAATATACAGTTGCAGCATGCTTATTTCAGACCTGAGATTCTTTTATGTAATCTTATGTAAGTTTGTTCTATCATTCCTTTTCTTTCTCTCCAGTGTTCTAGTTTTATAATCACTTGGAATTCATTATTGCATGCTCCAACTTCCATTTATACACCTAGTCTGTTGTTTTGTCATGTTTTATTAGTTTGCTTATGTATAATCAGTTTTAATTCATGGTGGCATGCTCCAACTTCCTATATGCATATATCTTGTTGTTATATCCTTAATGTATGGTTTAATAAGAATACATTTTCCTCAGCATCCATGAGATAATTTTACTTATGACCTAGTTTTTATATCGACTCCATAAGCCCAATGGTAGTAAACCTAACACATCTTTCACCTTCACAAAAACACATTCAATCCAATTCAGAGTTAGCCATCTTCTTTCAAGTTTTTCATTGAATATCCTTTATCCTTTTGAGAGAGCCCTCTCATATTGAAAAGGATAATTTCCAATTACAAGTGGTTTGAAATAGTTACTCCAAGTTGACCATTGAATTAGCGCAACAAGACTCAATTTGGTGATAAAATTTTGGTGCATCTGTCAGGAGTCTGAAGATATACATCTCCCGAATATTCTGAAGCTGAACTCTTGAAGGTCGCAGGAGCTCAAAATCTATTTGAGGCTACAACTACCTTGGTGACTCCATTGTTGAAGAATTCAAAATTTCATAGATTCATGGTGATTCCACTGGACATATGAAGAACTCAGATGCTGCCATTCTTGTTTCAAGGTATGCATGTATAGATTTTTCAAAAATTTATGGCTTCCCAAATCCTTTTCCCAAGGATGCCTATTTTTTAAGGAATGGTCCAAAATTCAATGGGGAATATTTGAGTTTGACCTTAAAGTATATATCAGATTCTGTGACTTTACTGAGCTTCTTAGAGTCATACATGAAGATATTTTCATCATATTGTTCTATGATTCATTTCCAGGGAAATGTAAATAGTGGATTGAAAGCTTTCCTATCAGATCTATTAAGTCATTTGCTGAGTTTTGGCTTATTTTTGTGGAAACATGGATGGAAAGAACAAAGTTGGTGGCAAACTCTCCTTCCATTCAAGGTTTTAAATAATGGAATGATGCTCACACTAATAAGGAGGTGGATGAATATTTTTTTTTTGTATTTGTCTTCTTATTTAAAGTCATTTGAGTGCAAGTCAGAAGATAAGATTCACCTTTTGGATGAAGTTGCTAAGAACATTGAGAAAGGCATTGAAGTTTTAGAAGACCAAACTCAATACTATATTCTTCATGATCAAGATAAGTCTTCTCAAAAGCTTTTCATGCCAGAGTACAAAGAGAGGGTGATGCTACCTTTCTCTTTTGAGATTGAGGAAGAATACCATGTTTTTGAAAATTAGTTTGATAGCACACAAGTGAAATATTATGTTGCTGAGAAAAGAATATATGAGTTGTGAAAAGCTACAAAATGTGTTGAGAATCATCAAAAATATTATGTGTTTGATGATCCTATAGCTGACTACATGGAAGAGTTCTACAGTCCAAATTTCCAGTTATATTTTCATTATGAAGATCAGATACATCTTATGTTGCCTTCGTCATTTCAGTATCCTGTTTACTTTTTTTTCAAGCGCATTCAATAGGTTCAAGTGTCAGATCAGATCAATGGATGGCATCATTGGAATTTTCATGTTGCTTGAATCAAACATGAATATTGCAGTTGTTAGGGTAGGTAGGAGAGTGTGTGAATAAGCTCAAGTAGACTGAGCATATTTTCAGTATGTATAGATTTAGTTTTTCAGTAGTAATCATCAAGCTTGAGCTTGAAGAGAAGGCCATAAGATCTTGGTGAAATTTTCATAAATTTCAGCGTTTTTATTTCCAAGAAGATAGATGGCACTGGAACTATAGGTTATTTGGTGTACCAGAGGGGCACACCATCCCAAGTGGAGCCACTGTTATCACTCATAATTTTGTGAGTCATTACTTGACATGGTCATATAGTTCACTCCTCGAAAGGGTAAGGTCTCCTTAAACATTTTTCAAGCTGGCATAGGAAATTTCATTTTTTCATATTTAACCTATCCTAAGTTTCAAGACCACCCTCATTTCATCTCAAAACCACCTCCATATAGGTCACATCATGTTCCACTAGTCATCATTTGCTAACATATTTCATTCCCAAGATTACAACTCTAAAATGGTCATTTTAGCCAAGAATACCTACTTTAGTAGTGAATTCAGTGTAAAATAGGAAGAAACTGCTACGGAACTGGCTAATAATTTCATAGCGGATATGAGGATTTCATTGTTTTCTAACTTTGAGCAGTCAACGTCAAGGGCGGTTTCTAGGAAAACAGAGATGTATTTTAAGAAACTGAGAGAGGTTATTTTCAAGAACATGTCAAGTAAAAATAATGTATTTCACTTTTCTCAAAGGTGCTACAAATTTAGAGGTATAGGGATGTCTTTCAACCCTATTTTCAGAATGCAAAATTTTCCTGTTTTATATATGTTTGTAGAATGCAGATTTTGGACACCTAGAAATGGTTTTCAACAAAACAAGAGAGGATTTTCTTCACAACATACTGACCTAAAAAAAACTCATTCATTTGTTCAATATCTCTCAAGGATAGGGAGGTAATATCTCATCTCTAAACCCTATGTTTCCAGAAAAAAACTGAGTCATTTTAGTGATGACTAAACTTGCTAAAGGTGAAAATAATGTTATTTGAAGAGGGTAAGAGGAAATTTTGCATGATAATATTTCATTATATCAGTTTTCAGACCTATAGATAAAATTTTGAAGAATAAGGAATATTTTAGAATTTTCTACATTTTCAGGTAGTTGCGTAGGGTGTTTGAGGCTTGAAGGCCAAAAAACGCTACGAAAAAACCTGTAGGTGTTTTTTTTCTTTTAAAGTCAGTTTTTGCATGATTCAAGGAGGGATATCCATGGTGGTAAGGTTATATGACATGGTTGACATGTTGTAACAACTAAGAAGTCACGAATATTGATGGAGAAGCCATTTTTCCCACGCTACGAAAATTTATGTACATGACTATTTTAGCAGTCAACTTCAAGTTTGATTTCAGACCAAATGAAAAACTATTTTAGAAATATGAAAGAGGTTTGTATTTTGAATAGGTACATATACAAAAACCTATCATATTTTCTACAAATCCATCAGGGTTTGGAAATTATACACTCATCTTTGAAGCCTATTTTTCATAATTTTCACTAACCAGATTTGTGAAAAAAATGTAAAAAATTGACTTGGAGGAGGTCCAGCTCAGCATCCACGTGGAATAATGACACATCAGCACTATAGTACACTTATAAAATTAGTTGGTTATAGTTTATAAGGGTTATTAAATTGATTTTTTGAACTATTAATGAAAGAAGAGTCCTTTTTGTATTCAAACTCTGCAAAACAGAAATATCCCTAAGAAGTATCCAAGTGATGGAATCATGTTTGAAATATGTCTCTGAGGTGGGAATTCGAAGCTAGCAAGGTGGAATATCATTTTTATGAGTCCTCATTCTATAAATGAGATAGTTTTAGAGTTAGAATGGGTGGGGAGATGGTTACTTAACACTACCACTAATGTAATAGTTTGATATTAGAAATATACAGTTGCAGCATGCTTATTTCAGACACAAGATTCTTTTATGTATTCTTATGTATTTTTTTCTATTAGTCCTTTGCTTTCTCTCCAGTGTTCTAGTTGTATAATCACTTGGAATTCATGATCACATGCTCCAACTTCCATTTATACACCTAGTCTGTTGTTTTGTAATGTTTTACTAGTTTGCTTATGTATAATCACTTGGAATTCATAGTGACATGATCCAAATTCCTGTATGCATATAGCTTGCTGTTATATCCTTCATGTATGGTTTAATAAGAATATAGTTGCCTCAGCTTCCATGAGATAAGTTTACTTGTGACGTAGTTTTTATATCGACTCCATAAGCCCAATGGTAGTAAACCTAACACATATTTCACCTTCACAAAACACATTCAATCCAAATCATATTTAGCCATATGCTTTCAATTTCTTTATTGAATATCCTTTATCCTTTTGAGAGAGCCCTCTCAGACTGGAAAGGATAATTTCCTGCTACAAGTGGTTTGAAATAGTTACTCCAAGTTGACCATTAAAGCAGCCCAACAAGACTCAATTTGGTGATAACAAAATCAAAGGCTTCTCTTTCATCATGTCCCCACTTAAATAGTGCATTTTTCTTAATCATCACTTGCAAAGGAAAAACAATTTGAGAAAATTTGGAAAAAATCTTTTAACAAAATTTATTTTTCCTAAAAGGGACTGCACAAATTTTTTGTTATGGGGATGTGATAGTTCATAAATTGCGTTAATTATTTTGGGATGAAAATAAATGCCTTTCTCTGAAACGATAAATCCTAAAAATTTTCCTTCACTTAAAGAGAAAAAGGAATTTTTTGGATACAAAGAGATTCCATATTTCAAACAGTGTTCAAGGATTTATTTAATATCATGATAGTGGTATATCCTTTTCTTGGAGAAAATAGTTATATCATCTAGATAGAAAACCACTATCTTATTGATTAAACCTCCAAAAGAAATATCCATTTCTCTTTGAAAGGTTGCTCATGAATTGATTAATCTGAATGGCATTTTTTGATCGGAATATGTACCCCATTTTTTTCTGAATGTAGTTTTTAATCTATCTTCATGACGAACAAGGACTTGATTATAACTTGAAAATCTGTCAAGAAAGGACATTAATTCAGAACCACCAACTGATTGTAGAATTTGTTCCATTGGTGGTAATGGGAAATTGTCTTTCAAGTAAGCTTTGTTTAAGTTTCTAAAATCAATACAAATATGAATATCATCATTATTTTTCCTAACAGGAACTAAATTTGATACCCATATAGAATGCCTAACAGGGAAGATAATTTTTTCTTTAAGGAGTTTATTTAGTTCACTTTTGATTTGACTTTCAAGGTCAGGGTGAATCTTCCTTAATTTTGGTTGTATATGTTTTTCAATGGATATCATTGTGATAGTATCTTTAATGATTGAAGTATCATAATTTTTTAAGTCATCATATTTCCGTGAAAATACATTCTTTTATTTTTTCAATAAATGAATAAATTCCAATCTTTCATTAGAGGAAAGATGAAGTCCTAGGTTGATGATCTGAGGATTTAGATCTGTTCCTAGAATTTACTAGTTCAATCCTCGAAGTTGAACTTTGGAGTTTAGAATTAGTAATCTTTTTGAATCTATCTTTAAGATCGTAGAGATCTTTGAGTTTGACCACAGACTTAAGTATAGCATTTTATTCAGATTTTTGTTGTAATTGTCTTTCACTAACATCTTCATCAATCAATTGACCTTCATATGATCCTTCAGATGTAAGAAAAGTAATAACATCATCATCATCATTGAATACCCTCCAATTAGTAACATTATCAGGAATAGATGGGTGAAAAATAAATTCTATAGAAAATCTATCTGGGCTTTGATCTTCTGAAGGAATAATCTTGGATGCTATGTTTGCTAGAAGGTTTGAAATTGCATTCTAAATTCTTAGAATAGACAATATATTGAATGATAAAAGATGAAAGGTAAGAGACTGTGCAATAGATTGATAATGTTTAAGATGGCTGGAAATATAGTGTATAGTATCTCTTACCTTCTTGACAATTATTTTAGAGTCTCCAAATACCTTAAGATACTTAACACCAAGGTCAATTGCTTTGGTTAAGCCTTGAACCAGTGCCTCTTATTTTGCAGTATCATTTGTGCATTCAAATTCAAGTCTACAGGTAAGCATAGTTTTTTAACCTTCAAGATTAATAAATATACATCCTGCTCCTACTACTTCACTGGATTTTGATCCATCAAAATATAAACTTCAAAATAAACTATCACTACAAGGATTTTCTACAGTATTTATAGAATTGGAAAAATCAGTCTGAGAAAAATTTTGAATCTGGGAATTAACTAAATTGTTAAGAAATGGTGACTTTAGAGCATTGAAATTCCCAAGAAGGATTCAACCGAGTAATTTCGAAGGATATTATTAGTAAAGGACATGAGTTCATTTTCTTCTTAGTATTCAATTAATGAATGTTTTAAATGTTTTTCACAGTCTAATTTGATTTGATTTGGCTTACCATTATGGGGAAGCCACATATGAGACCAGTGAGTAGCAAACTAGACATAAAGATTTTATGACCAATCTCTGCTTAAGATCAGACCATTGAAATATGGTATATCGGAAACTAAGATAGAAATTACTTGATGGACCTTTGGATTGGATTCTAATTTGATAAGGATTAGATTCATTTCTCCCAATACTTTAACTTTTGTTATGTATAATTATACAATATGCATTGCTGACTTTTGAGGAGATATATTCAATTCGCGACAAACAAAATATGGCATAATATTTGATGAAGCTCCATAGTCAATTAAACAATTATGTACATTTTTTTTGAATAATTCGGAAGTTAAAAGAAAAGTATGGGTATGTGAATTGGATCTGTCACCCATTAAAATAGAATCACTTGCAACAATTTTCTCAGGTGAATTGCTAGGAGGCTTACCTGTTCCTTTAGTTTCTTTCGAAGTTACAGGTGTAGGAAAGGGTGTAGTAGGAACTACATTAAATTCCTTAAGAAAAATTTTCTGTTGCTATTTTAATTTTCTTGGTTCATAAACAGAAATGTTTGCTTTAATTTTCTTCATATCTTCCACTAAATTGTATTCAATGGTATCAGAAACCACTAATGTTTTAGAGGTAGAATGAAGAGTTGAAGAAGTTGGGTTTGTTTGAGTAGAAGAAGATTTTTTATTGACTAATTTATCCTTAACGATAAAGGATGAAGCCTTTTACTTTTGAGGTGACTGAGGAAGATCGATAGAATTTTTACTTCTAGTATTTAGTAGAAGTGCCTCGTGTTCATTTTCATCATCGGAGGTTGAGAGAGAAAACTCCCATAGTCCATGGACTTCGACTATTTCTTCTTCTTGATATTCTTCAGCCGATGATATCGTTTCATCATGATCCTCATATTGATCTGATTCAACATTTGTGATCAAATTTGGGGGTTAAGAATATTGAGTTTTCTTAAAATATCTAAAATGTTTCTTTGAATAAGATTCAACTACTTGTTTCTTTATATCACCCATATCATTGGACATAGTTTTGAGAACCTTTTGTAATCCCTCAAGATCATAGGGATCTTTAGATTATTTCTTTTTGGATTCATATTTAAAAGAAACTTTCTTAGTGTTTTTATCTTCTTGAACACTTTCTTCTTGAAATCAAGTATTCTTTTTTCCACAAAAAGTGTGTCTTTCATATTCTTTACCGATGTCATCGTATTGGTTCTATCTACAAAACAGAAATATTAGAAGGAAGAGAGGATATATACCATTCTATTTTCACATCTACTCTAGGCTTAGATGTGCCTGGGATTTTTTTGAGCAATTTATTAAATCTGGACTTGAAGACTTTGATCTTTACACATGTATTTTCTTTCAGATTGGAAAGATCATTGATAAGAGTTGCAGTAGTGCGGTCATCTCCAAATTTACTAAGGAATTTTTCTTTGAAAATATCCCAACTATTAATTGTGCCTGATGGTAGTGAGAAATACCATGATCCAGCTGATCCCTGAAAAGTATAACGAAATAATATAACTACGCAATCTTCCTTTGTAACTCAATTAAGATTTATGGAAATCATGAAATTATGAAGATGCTCTTCTGCATGTAATCCATCATCTAGATTATACTTAAGCATCCATATTTTAGGAAGCTTAGGTAAAGGATGAAGGGGCCCTGGTAGTTGAATAGATCCTAGATTTTTCCAAGGTCTATTAGCCATTGTATGAAGAGGAGGATTAGATGTTACTAGAGGAGGATCTGAAGTAGAATAAGTAGTTCCAATAATAGTTAAAGGTATGGAAGAAAAAAATATGGAACCAATAATAGTTATAATAGAAGTTGTAGAATGAGAAGAAGAAGAAGGAATAATGATCAATGAAGAACTTGTTTGAGAAGATGAAGAAGAGGGAATAATGACTGATGTTGTTGGAGAGATAAAAATGGGTTGAATCTCACTAGTTGATGATTTTGTTTTAGAAATAGGAGTTTTCCTTCAATGAGAATGAAGAGGAAATTTGAAACGGAAAACTCCAAATTTTTCACTCTTAGATGAAGTAAATACACTCGTGCCTTCAAAATTTGAAGTGACACTTCCTTATGAGGGTTTTGAAAGTATAGGTTTTTCTACTAAAATTTAAATTTATTCAAATTTATTTATCAACTTCTATACTTCAGGTGACTGTAGAGTATATACTAAAGATATTTCTTTATGAACAAAACTTTTATATTGAGGAGGAGAATGAAAAACTTTTGATTTATGAGTAGGATATTTTGAAGTAGGACTAGAAGTTGTTGATTCAAAGGAAGAATTACTCTGGTGATGGTCTTTAATTTTTAATTGAAGCTTTGGTGCCATTCATAGTCAGATGGACCTCCTTCTATCGCCAAAAATGTTGAGGCCCTAAAAATCGGTGCAATAACATTGAGGAAAACCACTCGATCGGAGACTTCAAAACCGTCCCTTTTCTATTTCGAATGGTGGCTCTAACTGGATTTGTGGGACGCGTTTACCAATTTAATATAGTTGGAGTGAATGAATGGTTTTATCTCTAAAATTAATTTGATAGATGGAATTATAAAAAATCTTGTAATAAACAGTAAATCTATCTGTTTACATCTATATATCTAAATATATCTCGATCTATCCCGAGATGAAACTTTTTCCTTGCGCAATCTAAAGAAATAATCTTTCAGTGATTGCAGACAAAGATCATACATCCATTTAGAGATATGAAAAACAAATAATATAATTGATTTAATTAAGAAATTACTTAAATCAATTTGATGAATCTTATATTGCAACTTTTACAAAATGCATGTATTCCATATACATATAAATGATAATAGAATAACAAGTTCAAAAGTGAATTTATGTCAAAATGTATTCAAAACAAATATATAAAACAACACATCATAATGTCAATGAACTATTTCTCATTTGAAAACTTAAATGAAACATATAAGATAAAAGTATTGTATATCTATTTACTCATCTCATTTGAGAAATAACTCTTGGTACAACCTTTTCTATTCAGAAAAATTTAAGAGTACAAAAGTGTGACATCAGTAAAGTCTTCTTTTTAAAAAATTTAGGGTCCCTTCTCAAAATACATGAAGGGGTTTAAATACAAAACTAATAAGTCTTAAAATAGTCATTGCAATAAAAATTGAGGAGGTTTAAAACAACTCTCCTTAAAGTAAGTAAAATAAAAACAAAAATAGAAATTAAGGGGGTGATTTGTTGGTGGATTTTCCTTTTTTCCCTTATTCCATTTGCTCCTTGAGTTAAAAAATATTAAGCATAGGCTGAACCACAGGAGGTTGTCCTGGCCTAATGCATAGGTGTCCAGTAAAAACAACATTAGATAATGGAGGTAGCATGTATCAAGATGTATCTGTAAGGCAGTGAAGCATGAACCATTAGATGTGAGGCATTACTAGATATCTCCAGTATCTTTCCCAATCTAATTTTTCTATATTCTTGATGTGCTCCTCTTTCACTTTTGACACTTCCTACCATTGCCTTATCAAATCTTTTACCAAGGGTAATGCACCAGGAGGACATCTATCTGCTGAAAGATTCCACAATGTTTGTGGCGACGTCTTTAGCTCTGGTTATTTCCCTTCTTCTTTCTTCAATTTTAAATCCCAATCCGTGAACAATATTTCTTTCTTTGATTCTTCAATTCTTGGTAGTTTGGCCTTTCGGCTATCAGAGGAATCTTTCCAAGTAAAAAATTGGGATACCTTCTCATCTATTTCATAAAAAATAATTCTCATATCAGCAATGTGATTCATAAGTGAACTGCTTTTCTCACATAATTCAAGAATGCTGGTTAATTTCTGACTAAAGATGACCTATTGTTGTGCTAATAAAGTGTTCAACTCTAAAGCTTCTTTCCTAAATTCATCAATATTTGGAACATATTTCATTTTCTCAATGGAGAGATTTAATGGATTAATATGAGTATCTTTAGAACTATTTTCACCTTGATTCTGAATCTTTAGTTGATGCGGGCTCTCTTGAAGTTGTGCAATTTGTACATGTAGCTATTGACTAACACTCTGCTTTTCTGCTTGTAACTTTGTCTCAAGTTGAAGTATATTTTCATCTTTTTTCTTTATCAGTTAATGAATCTCTGATGCCT
The DNA here is from genome assembly GCA_034641835.2 of Pinus albicaulis. Taxonomy (NCBI): domain Eukaryota; kingdom Viridiplantae; phylum Streptophyta; class Pinopsida; order Pinales; family Pinaceae; genus Pinus; species Pinus albicaulis. The sequence continues at coordinate 55,841 of JAXQQM020059935.1, read as the reverse complement.
TGTCAATATTTTCAGATGCGTAAGCTCCTCCAAATTGTGATAACCAAGTTAGATAGTGTGAAGGATTTGACTTGGTATCTTTCCAAACAATGTCCATTGACAAATCTTATTGAGCAGGAGTCTGGGGATGTTATGTTATTCTCCTTTTATTTTTCCTACTAACATTTTCTTTGTGCCTAGGACTATAAAATATATCTAAAGGAGGGATTTATTGAATATTTTAAATAATTTCAGAGGTTGGGAAGGCCAAGATATATTCCATTCTCTTACTACTTATCATTTTGTCAGAGGGCCCAACAGTAAACGAGTCCTGACTTGTAGAAGGGGGAGTTTGTATATTCTATTGTTGGTCAATAATCATGGTTGCAAGTTCTTCTTGGAGTTTGAGGTAAAAATCTTTCCAAACATCTATGATATCTATGGGGAAATCCAAATATATTGTTTGAACTTGAACTGAATTCTCTTGATCAGGTGTATTAAGGACTTCAGTATCCTTAATAACTAATTCATTTTATTTATGAGTCATGGTTTGAGAAACATCCAAGATCTTGAGTGGAATTGTCTCCAGTCTCTTGTTCTTGTATTGTTGAAAGTTTAATAGTTGTGGTGGGTGAAGATGTAAATTTTCCAACTTCTTAATTGCAACATAGTTTTCAACAGACTCAAGCAAGTCGTCAAAATCATCATCTTCATGCACAAAGGGTCTGATATTCACTCGAGTAGTGAAGTTATTGGCCACTTTCAGGGGATCATATTTCCTCTTTTGGAATTGTAAAAAATTTTAAACACTCTATTTGGCCAATTTCCAGTATAGCATGCTTGTAGTTGTCTAATCCATACACACCACAATTAATAGGAAAGGAATTCCATAATTCTTTCTTGGCTTCTTTCAAAAATCTAGTAATACCATTTCCCACTGATTGGTATGTGATTTCTCTTAAGAGAAGTTTAACAGGAACATAAATTGGTAAGACATGTGGATGGGCTAGGCTCCCAAATACTTGTACATACATGAATGACTCCTCACCATGCCACTTTCCTATAGAATAAAAGTTAGCTTGGCCTTCTTTGGACTGTTTGGGGGCTTTGTCATTAAAAACAAATTCAAAAAGGGGTAGTATAACTCCAGGACAGATTCTGTAAAAATGACTTTCATATTTGGACTCCCAGAGAATACTATGAAATACATGAATGGGAAGGGGATCTTGGGTATTCCATTTCCAACCCATGGTTGGAAAATATGATGTAAAACATACGACATCCACAATATAACCACTCATATAAAATGGAGGAAAATGTTTAGAAGAGATAGAGTGATTCTTTATGTAATCTAAAATTTTGGTGGCAATATTATTTGAAAGAACATTTCCCCAATCCATAAAATAAGCATCAACTGCTGCTTTTATAAGGGGAGCTCATTCTACTCAAAATCTAGTTGATTCTGACTAACCAAAAAGTATAGACATCATAGCTGAGGTATATCAATAGGGACTTGCGGAGAGAATCAGTAGAATACATACCCTTTCGATCATTCTTGCGCTTGTTAGGATTACTCCTCCACTACTTTATTGGCATTGATTTGAGTGCATTTTCCTTAATGAGTTCTGCAAGGAATAATTTATCATAAATCTTATGAGGGCCTAGAATATGGTACATTTTCTTCAGCTTTTCCACCTTAAAGGAACTAATCATTGTTCCTCTACTGGTAAGGAAATTTTTGTCCTCAATATTATGATTGTCAATAATCCACCTCACCATATCAATATGACATATTATATTGGGCCCTTGTTGCAATTCGGTGAAGAAATGAATTGGCAACATCGCCAATCATAGCTTCAGAAGAATTTGGGGCATCTGCTCTTGATTTTCTCTGAATTTTTCATGGTTTCTCGTCTTCAAATAGATTATACATAGATTCCCATAGAGAGGATCCACTTTCAGGTCTGCAAGTCATATCTATGAAAAAAGACAACATCTTTGTTCTCTCTGAAGTACTGGGTGTAGGATTAACGAGATTCATATGCTTCTTTTGTTTCTTCAAAGCCTTGGACATTTCCGAAGAACTTTGATTACTCAAACTTGGCTGTAAATAAGTAAGAAAGAGTAAGTGGGAAGCAGGAACCTTTGAGTTTTACAATACACAAAAATATCGTAGTAAATAGAATCATTGCAAATGGATGAGACTTCACATGCTAATGGGATATGAATTAAATGCTCATTGCACAGAAATTATTATGGTGGTATGGTTGATAAAACCGTTAGTTTATGACATTGATGACTGACATGGATTATCATTCCATTATAATAATTTCTTAGTTAAAACCAGATCTATCACATTATATCATGACTCATGTGTAATCTCTTCATTAAATACTAACGAGCTACATTTATGTCGATTGCGTCATCGCAATCTCAATATGAGCGAGGTTAACAACATGCAATATGTGTTTGTATAATGGGTGTGCGATATGTGATATGCGATGTGATCGCTTTATCGCATCAGCAATTATGAGTGGTCACAAAATAACATGGTTGAGTTATTTGTGATAATGTGTTGTGATACGCTTTATTGCATCGGGAAGTAAGAGTAGGAGAAAATGAGAGTGTTGGGCTAAATTACGATTTTCGAAATGAGATTTAGCTGACGTGCAAGATGTCGGTCCATGCGGTATTTTTTTATTGTATTTTACTTAAAAATATGGGTTTTTCCTCTATTAAATAATTTCAGTAATATTCATTGCATCGCAAAAATGTTTTAACTCATTATTTTCGTTATGTAAATGATTTTGCGATTTGTGAAATGTGATATATCTCTCCTTAATCATATGGAAAGCCAATTAAGGTTTTAATTCCTTTTTAACCCCTATTCCTGTAAAAAGAAATATTCTATGGTTTTACTTGCTTAAACTCTAGAAATTAAAAGGGTCCCCATTCTTTTCTAAAGTAACTATGGCTTAAAATAATGGGGGTTGTTGATTTGTAGAACACAACCCTAGTTAAAAATCCATGTAAAAATAATAACCACAGTTGATGGGACATGTACTACAAGCTTAATGGTGGGAAAAACACCCTAGAAGGTGTTCACTTTGGTTATTATGGGTAAAGGAAATTGGAAATGGAAATGGAAAAGGCAAGAGGCATTACTTGGCATTTTATTTATGAAAATAATGGAAATTAGGAGAAAAGGGAGGTGAAAGGTCACAAGCTGCATATGAGGAGGAAAATGAAAAAAAATAATGGAAAATGAAGAAAATAGAAGCCTCATTAATAAAAAGGCTTGTGAGGATCAGTTGGTAGGATCAGGCTAAGATTTCTTCACCTCATTTTTGCAGCTCTCTCATTATTCTCTCTCTCTCTCATACTCTTGGATACTTAGAGTTTTCTTGGAGCACTCTTAGAGAGTGTGTATACTTAGTTATTTGGAGCAAGAAGGAAAAGGAAGAGAAGGAAGTCACAAGAGGACATCGGGATCATAATCTACAACATGTTCTAAGTGCGGGTATTGAGTTGCATATATGCTTTCCTCGCTAGTTTTGGCATACATGGTGTATGCATGTGGATTTTCCTAAAGCCTTGCCATTTCCTGGATAGCCATGGTGTTGTGGGTTTATTTCCATTTATTATTTTCTAGGTGGTTTTGATGATTTCTTTAGTTGTTGGTTGAGTTATTAGTTCCTGGATCCTTGTTTGGAAAAATGATCTGGAGCTTGACATACAACTATTGGTTTGAGTTAGTATTCCTCGAGACTTGGTTGGAAAAACACTATGTATCCCTACGTGGGTTGAGTTACTAGTCCTGGAGCCTTGGTTGGAAAAACACTCTAGAGCCCAGAAACAACTAGGGTTGAGTTGCTAGTCCTGGAAGCCCTCATTGGGCAAATTCTCTGGAAGCCCTGTAACAGTTAGGGTTGAGTTACTAGTCCTGGAAATGTTGTTTAGAACGAAAACTCTAGAGCCATGGAACAACTTGGATAGAGACCAATTAGTGATGGTTGTGATATCCGACCATGAGGTGGAGTCACTGGTTGAGGGTTTAGGTGGTTTGGCCTCTGGAAGGCCTGGATTGATTATCAGTGATGTGCTTGATGCGAAACCACATTCATGCTTGGAATATGGCACGACGGTGATTGGCTGAAGTGAGGCTTGGCTCAACAAATATATGGTCAGGTGGAACATGGAAGTCCCATCTCCGGTTGGGTTTTACATTTAGTAATGAAGAGATCATTCCTATGGTATTAGGTATGAAAATGTGTTGGTTATTGTATGGGTATATTTTTTGTTATATCAGTTGTATTTATTATGTATGGATCTATCTATTTTTTTGCCGATAAATGAATGCACAATGTGTCTATGGTAAAATAGACTATATTGTATCTTATGATGTAGGGGAAAAATGATTCTTAGCTATTCTTAGATTTGTATTAGACGCCTATGTGTAATTCTGTTGTTTACACCTGTAGATGAAATGTTCGTAACATGTTTGATGAAATTATTTTCATGGTTGGGTGGGTTCATGTGAGTTCCTGGTGATGTGATTGCTTCCTTGTATTTTATTTAATGTTATTTACCCTCTCCTAAAGTTACAGGAAGTTTCGCGCAATGAGCTGGGCTCAGGGGCTGAAACTAGAGCACAAATCCCATAGCCGCAGGAACAATAATTAGTGGAATTTTGAGGTCTAAAATGGGCCTCCTAAGGAAATTATAAAATAATATTGAAATTAATAAAATAATATTATATTACATCATCAAATGCTAGAGGTAAAAAAGAAAAAAACTACTTTTTCAACTCGTATTTTCAACTTATCTCCCTAAAGCTCAAATTTCATGCGGGAACACTTGTTTGATGTAGAATTTGATTCCTCATCCAAAGAGCCCATGTTGCATGCCTTCAATGGACCTCACTACAAGAAAAATGATAAATACAACACTGTTACCGATGAAATAGGTAACCTGACCTCAAAACGGGAACTCTAGCCCAAAAAGACTCAAAAAACATGAAAAAACACCTCCAAAACAAAAAAAAGTGTATTCCAGAACGCACTTGATTTTTTTTGAAGGTCAAATTTCAACATTTTATAAAATTATGCTAAAAACAAAATTGTTTCTTGAAAAAAGGATTGAAAAAACACCCTCAAAACAAAACTAGTTGACACTGGAATAACAAAAAAAAAAATTGTCATATTTTTGACATTTTTAAAAATAGAAATAACATTTTTTAATTTTTAAAATTCAAACATTAAAAAAAACCTAAAATTTAAGAAAAAATAAATAAATTAAAAAAATAAAAACATTGTAAAGCTTAAAATTTAAAAATATATAGGAATAAAAAAAATAAAAATAAAAACAAAATAAAAATTTTAATTCAAACATTAAAAAAAACCTAAAATTTAAGAAAAAAATAAAAAATTTAAAATTTAAAAAGATTTAAAGATTAAAATTTCAAAATATATAGAAATACAAAAATAAAAATAAAAACAAAATAGAAATATTAAATTAAAAAGAAAAGCAAGTTAAAAAAAGAAAGAAATTATAAAAAATAAAATATAGAAATTAAATTTAAAAAAGAAAAAGAAAATGTTTATTAAATTAAAAAAAAAAAAATTTTTAAAAAAAATTAAATTTAAAGAAATATATTAAATTTAAAAAAAAATAAAAATAAAAAAACATTATTGAAATTAAAAGTAAAAAAAATGAAAAAAAAAATACAATAAAAATATTAAATTTAAAGAAATATGCATTAAAAAAACAAATAGATTTTAAAAAATATATTAAATTTAAACTATAACAAATATAATATATATATATATATATATATATATATATATATATGAACTTAAATTAAAAATATATATATTAGATTTTATTAAATTACAAAACAAAAAATGTTAATATTAAAATAACAGATTAAATTTAAAAAAAAAATATTAAATTTTAATAAATAAATGAATAAAGAAATAAATTTTGAAATAAAATTAAATTTTAAATATAAAGAAAAAAAAAACATTGTTAAAATAAAAACTTTAAAAACTTTAAAAATCAATTAAAATTGAAAAATTGAAAAAAATAAATTAAATAAAAAATAAAATAAAAAACAAATTAATTTGAAAATATTAAGTATAACTTTAAAAAAATCTAATTTTAAATACACAATTTTAATTGAAATAAAAAAAATATAAAAATTTTATGTAATTAAAAAAAATTAAAAAATAAAAAAAAAATTTAAATTCAAATAAAAAAATAAAAATAAAATAAAAAATTTACTAAATTTTAAAAAATTAAATGAAAAAAGTAAACATAAAATTTAATATTAAAAAAAAAATATGAAAAAAATAAATAAATCAATTAAATAAATAAATAAATAAATAAATAAAAATTAATAAAAATTATTAACAAAATTTAGAAAAAATAAATTAAAAAAATAAATAAATAAAATTTAAAAAAAAAATAAAAAAACAAAAACAAATTAAATTTCAAATATAAAAATTAAATTAAAAAAAAAAATTTAATTTTTTGAATTAAAAAAAATAATTTTAAATCAAATAAAAAAAACATATATTAAAAAATAAAAAAATAAAAAATAAAAAAGAATTTTTTGATTGTGGTGGCGCCGCCAATCGGCCTCCCGCAAAGGTGACGGTGGAGGCTGACCGCTAGGCGGGAGGCCGATTCCGAGAATCGCCCTCCCGTGGCAGGAGGCCGATTCCGGGAATCGCCCTAAGGCCGATTCTGGGAATCACCCTCCCACAGCGAGAGATTGATTCCAGGAATCACCCTCCCACGGCGAGAGGATGATTCTAGGAATCGCCCTCCCGCGATTCCCAGAATCGGCCTCCCACAGCGGGAGGGAGATTCCCAGAATCGGCCTCAGGGAAATTCCCAGAATCAGCCTGAGGACAACTCCCGTAATCAACCTCTCGCCAGGGTGATTCCCGGAATCGGCCTCCTGCCGTGGGAGGGCGATTCCCGGAATCGACCTGAGGGCGATTCCCAGAATCGACCTCTCGCCATGGGAGGGTGATTCCTGGAATCGGCCTGAGGGCGATTCTCGGAATCGGCCTCTCGCTGCGGGAGGGCGATTCCCGGAATCGGCCTCCCACCGTAGGAGGCCGATTCAACGTGGGAGGGCGATTCCTAGAATCGACCTCCCACGGTGGGAGAACGGTTCCCGGAATCGGCCTCCCGCCGCGGGAGGGCGATTCTCGGAATCGGCCTCCCGCCGCGGGAGGGCGATTCTCGGAATCGGCCTCCCGCCGCGGGAGGGCGATTCCCGGAATCGGCCTCCTGCCCAGGTGGCGGCGGAGGCCGCCCAGCGACTGGCTTCAGCCGCCACCTGGGCGGGAGGCCGACTGGCAGCGCCACCATGATCAAAAAATTCTTTTATTACTATTATTATTTTTTTTTTTAATTTGATTTTTCTTTTTTTTTTAAATTCAAAAAATTTAAAATTAATTTTTTTAATTCAATTTTTTTATTTTAAATTTAATTTGTTTTAATTTTTTTGTTCTTTTTTTTAAATTTTGTTTTCAAATTTAATATTTTAGATTAATTGTTTTTTAAAATTTAAAATTTATTCATTAAATTTATTAAATTTTAATTTAATTTAATTTTTTTTTTAGATCCTTTAGTTTATTTGGTTTTTCATTTTTAAAATTTATAAATTGTTTCATTTAAAAAAAAACAGCAAATTTATGGATATTTGTTTTTTAATTATTTGCACGTGGTTTTTTTCATTTTTTTTGTTTTTTAATGATAGTTTTTTTTATTATAATTCTTTTATTTTAATTTTCTTTTTCAATTTTAAATTTTGTTTTTTTTTTTAATTTGTTTTTTTTGTTAATTTTAAAATTTGTATTTTTGTTTTCTTATTATTATTATTTTTTTAATTTAAATTTTTAAATTTAATTTTTTCTTTTTTGTATTTTATTTTTTTTATCTAAATTTTAATTTTTTAATTTAAATTATTTTTAAATTTTCTATTTAAATTATTTTTTTTTATATGGATTTTTTTAATAACTTAGAAAAAAATGTTTTTATTTTTTATTTTTTTTGTTAATTTTTGTTTTTTTTCTTTAAATTATGTGTTTTTTTTTCAAATTTTGTCATTTCTTTTGATATAATTTTCGAATATTTTTGTTTTTTTTTGTTTTATTTATTTATTTTTGTTTAAATTTTTTATTTTTACGAGTTAATTTTGTTTTTTTTTACATTTTTATTGGTTTTTTATATTGTTTTTATATATATATATTTTTTATCTAAGTTTTGTGTTTTATTACCAACATGAAAATCACCACTCTAGAAAAAAAAGGTTGATGCTGCATCAATACATTTCAAAATTAGCATGAAAATCACCGCTCTTAAAAAAAAAAGTTGATGATGCATCAATACGTTTCAAAATTAGCATGAAAATCACTAACATTTTAAAACAAATATTCATACTTCATAAATAAAAATATTACAGTGTCAAAAATGTGCTAAAAAAAAAGAGAGGTGATTTTGCATCACCACTTTTCAAAATCGGGGGCTTTTTATGCTACCAAAAAAAAGTAGGTAACAATGCGGTTACCTATTTCATCGGTAACATTGTTATACATGAAAAATGTGATTGCAATCACGTGTTTTCATGTATTTATCATTTTTCATGTAGTATGATCCATCAAAAGTATGCAACATGGGTACTCCTTAGATGAGGAATTATATTTTGCATCCAATGAGTACTCCTGCTCAAAATATAAGTAAGACCTTATGGAGATAAGTTGAAAATACAAGTTGAAAAAGTAGTTTCATTATTTTATTATTTTTTAATCTTTTTACCTTTTTACCCCAAAAATGGTGAATTATCCCCCATGGTTGACATCATCATCTTTAATCCTATTGGTTCTAATAAATGCTATTTTGGTTGTACATTTTTCATAGGAGGCCCATTTTAGACCTCAAAATTTCCCTAATGATTGACCTTTTGGAGCCATGACCGTGGGCTTGACAAGGAAAACCCATATATAAGGGTATATAAATGCTCCCTTTCCCTTAGATGCATATGGATAAGCCTCAAATAGGTCAAAAATCCACTCCCCCTCAAGGAACGTGGCCCTGGAAGGTTGGGTTAACTCCTGTGGATGTCAATGATGCAGTTTAAGGTGTGTTTGTCGTTTTTCCATCAGTTCCACCTCCTTAAGGTCATATATGAGGTTCTCTTCACAAGTTTACCCCATTTCTCTAGTTACTTGGGTAGATGTTGGAAGAGGTTGTTACAGAGACACACCAGTACAGTAGGAGCTAAGATATTGATTTTTTTTTATGGGTGGTTTGCAATAAATTGGATGCCCTAGGTGATCGAATGGGGCTAGACCTAGAAAGGAAAGAAAGAGCAAACAATTTTAGGGTTTTAGGGTGATCACCTATGGTGGACCACTTCCTAATCCTTTGGGGAAATTTGAGTCAAGAATTATTATGAATTTGTATTTGATTTTCTAGGTCACGGAGGCCTTCAAGATAGCTTTGGTTAGTATTAGGGCAAAGGAAAAGAAATTTCAAAGAATTTACACTTCATTTTACAAAGTAGATGTATTATCAAGATGAATTCCAATAATTAAATATACCTAGGAACATTAATTCATTAAACATGGTCCATACATGAAGCAACACTATCTAGAAACAAAATTTCCACAACTTTGCAATAATGGATGCAGTAATTAAGCCCCAGGATAGAGAATTTCCCAACAACAATGTATGTGACAAAGTAATGAAAGAATAGAATTAAATTTCACTTACATGTATAAGAATATATCTAACCATTCAAAAAAATTCCAATCAATAAGCTTCGGGATACGAGAAAATGATCCAAACATCAAAATTCATTCCATGCTCGAACATTTCATCCTCCATGAAGGATAATGAAGTTATCTTAGGAGATTTAATTCCAAACCAAGTGATGATGATGAAATGAAATCATCTTAATTGTATTAATACACGTCCAAATGAATTTTATTTTCCTAACGAGGCCTAATTGAACCCCTAAAATAAAATAATGTACAAAATAACAATCTTTTAGTGGCAAGGTCACCAAACTAGCTCAAAATCAAAAGAGTAAGCTTCTAAAGAGGTTGAATGATTAATAATACATGTCATTGGAGCTTTGAGGAGGCATAATGAATTCCATAGGTGCGATAATGTGAAATAGGAATCCAAAAATAAATGGACAAGGGGTTGGCCGCTTGTTGTCCAAGTAATAAATTGTGGTGATCACAAATAGGTGTGGGGGCACACAAGTGTCCTCATAGGTCTCCAAATAGATCAAATATGCCTATATACCATTTTCAAGGGATTTGATGATTGTATAAGTGATGCCACATCGTCATATAGGTCCTATGTCATCTTCCAAGTGCATGATGTAACTATTTGTCGGTTGGGCATCATGAACCAGGTGCATCTTCCTCATCCAATAGGTGAAATAGGAGAAATAGATGAATGACTCTAGGGATCCATGGAATATTTTATACTCTTGTGGAGTCCCATGGATATATAGACACATCCTACATGTTCCAATCTATCCATCTGGATGGTTAGGACCCCATATAGGGAAACCAAACGCAATATGGAGACCATCTGCAATCCTGCATAAGATCCAATGTGTCTCCTTTCCTTCCAGTACACCAAGTAATTAAAGAAATAAAGTTAAATATTTTAGAAACCATGGACAATAGGTTGTAACTTCACAATGGCATGCCCTTCCCTAGTGGCCTTTGGCATGTGGTAATTTATTCAAGCTCCAAATGGGGTTAACCGAGCACCTTATTAAGTGGTTTCTACTTCTAAAAGGGATGGTATGTCCATGGTACATCCTTCAAATGGAGGTGGCATGTGATAAAATGATGGAATTGAGTACGGGGTGAAAGGAGAAATAATTGTTCACATAATAGGGTACATGGTTAGATAATGATGAGAAGCCCACACTTGGGTAAATAATGTATAGGAGGGATAAATCATCGTACATGTGTTTCCCTGACCTTGATTTTTCCACCCTTCTTCATATGTCTTTTTCCTTTTATTTTTTTTCTTTGGTTAACTACACAGGGCTCAAGGAATGAGAAAATTATGCATACAGTATAGCAGTGAATACCCCCCTTAAGATGGGTTAATTCATTACTCACCATGGGTTGGGACAATCATGGCTTCCTGAATGATAGAGGAGGCCTATATAGGGCCTATAGGAATTATGGTGATGGATTTTTCCCACACACTAAATTTTTTTGTCTCGACCATATTTTCCATTTTGTGGTACAATTTCCTATTTAATATGGCCAATTATGCTTTTTCATTTATATTTAGCTACATCAACCTCTGGGCATCATTCTAGTCCTGACCCAAGGTGTGTAAAATGGGAGGGGGAGGCTAACCCTATGTAGACCCAGTAGAGGAATGTGGACCAAGGTAGGAGGAATGACAAATGGAGTTATAATGAGTGGAAGGGGAGTGATATAATTGGATGATGGAGTGGGAGCATGCAACAGTAATCAGGGTTTCCCATGTAGTGTCATCCCTGAATCCCAAAGGTCAATAAAATATATCCCGCGGGACTAAAGTTGAAGGTTAACATCGAAAATAGGTCTACGGTACATGATCCCAAACATAGACCACTATTTCTGGTGAATCACCCATTAATCCATGCCCAAGAGTTTCCATGATAAGTAAAAGGAAATACTTAATTACCAAATAACAAGGCATACCTTTAGGTTTGGGAGGCTCACCTTCAAACATGAAATCATGACAAATGGGCGAGGGACCACATGGTTTCCTTAGGTGGCAGGGAAATGGCACAACGAGCCAGTTGGTGGCCGTAAGGGGTTACTGGCTATCGATGAGGACCATCTTGGAGAAATAATAGCTCCTATGGATATCACCCACTAAATGGTGGGTAACAAGTACCTCAATGCTTCCAACAAAAATAACATCTTGGAAAATTGAAACTAAAGAATTATGTAATATTCCCAATTATCCATGAGCTAGTTGGAATATTAAATTTTGTTTTGCTGCTTTGTTTTATGAATAAGAGGACAATGGAGGTCCATAAGTCTCCTTAATAATGAATAAATCAATTCCAATGTAAAAGGAAAACATCTTGGTAGCTTAATTAAGCACCCTTAGGTGTGAAAAGGGGTTGGAACATCTTGACTGGGTCAACCTTGACCAAATCAATAGCGCTATCATGGAGGAGTGGCAATCAATGAGGGACAACACAATTTTAGATGGAGACACCTTGCATGGAAGTAGGGTCATAAATGAATGGGGCTTAGGGTTTGGAAGCTCATATCTTATAAAAGGAAGAGGATGGAAGCCATATTCATTATGTTGATGTATATGATATTTCTGAATATATGGTTTGTTTAGACATATAGCTTTCTTTGGTTGTTTAGCTAATATTGCAAGTGTTGTTTAGCACTGGGTGTTCCTAATTGGGAATCCAAACTCTTTCATTAAGTAGCTCTTGGAGGAGTCTTGTACTTCACTTCCATTATCAGACATTTGGCCAAAGCTTCATCTTACATATACAATGGAGATCCTGTTGAGGGTTGAGTTGTTTTGCAGGTTGCAGCAATGGAAACTACATTTGGATCACTTCAGTACTAATTTTCAGTGGATAAGGGTTCCTTTCCTTTGGGAGGACAATAAGGAAGGCCCTTGAGCTTATTTTTAGATCTTGGCATCAGGCCATATATTTATTAACCCCTACAGTGTAGCTTCATTCCAGATCTACGTTATTTTGAGGGAGGAGTTGCAGGGTGATTTCAAAAAACCATTTGGGGAGGAGGTTTTCTAGTGAAGGGATCAGCCTTTCATCTATGAGATCCATTGGAGGAGGTTGCACTATTTCTTATATTAGATCAACCACACTTTCCATATCTATATTTTGTAGTGAATCTTTAGCCTTAGGGCTTTGATTCCTATCTTGTACATGGTGTATTTCTAAAAACCCTTGAGGGGTTCTTCATTAGAGGTTGTATAGTGCCTAGATCTATATTAGATCTATATTTTGAGGAATATATCAGCCCATATTATTTTTTATATTCATTTTCTGTAGTAGTGGCTTTTAAACATCGTTGTAGCAGTCTTCCAACTCATTGATATATAGTAGCAACACCTTCTTTGAGGGTTTTTTCCATTGGAGGCTTATTATATCTTGTTGTACATCTTGTGGCCCATTTATTATTCTTATTTTTATAGTATTATAATGAATGAAAGGTCTCCATATTGGCATCTTTCTTTTATATGATGATTAACACTGCTATTCCATCATTTTTCACTATATTCCTGCTTTTCCCATTTGGGAATATTACATATTATCAACATTATTTACCTCAGTTATTGATTCTGAATAAGGTGATGATGGCTTCGCTAAGCCTTCATTCCACTTCAACTTTTCCAAGGCCTATTCCATCACTCGTAATTGAAGGTTCAGACTTTGCTTCTCCTCTTCTACTTCTTGTACAAGTCACCTCCTCAGCATTCTCTGCTTGAAGGTTTTCGTTGATGTCTTCATTTAAATGATGAGAAAGATGAAGAAGAAGAATATTCACCCAAATATGGATATGGATCATCATCCATTTCTCTCTCTTTCTCCTCTTTTTCAATTTTCTCCTCATAATCTACATACATTATAGCTACCATGTTTTCCATCCTGTAGAAGGCCTTGTATATATCTCTGTGATTAGTGAAAGTGAGAGTAATGAAGAGAAATATCGACCATTATCAAGTTGAAGGAGACAATATTTCCTATGTCCTAGGGAGTTGCTAGCAGCTACCCTATTGTTTAAATAAACAAGAAGAAGATCTCATTAGGATTTGAGTTTTGTTTTCATCTTGGTAGTTATTGAGCTCAAGAACTTGGAACTTTTATTTTGACTTTCATCTAATGTATTGGACATTTTATTTGATGATAATGAGAATTTTATTAATGAGTTATCACTGAGTTAGTTCCATAGGATTGAGGCTCTTGGGTTTGGGCCCGACCTAGTGGCTTAGGTCCCTCTTGTGTATTTTTATTTCTCTTAGCTACGAGTATTTATTATTTTCTTACATTTTAGTATAGAATAATCCATCAAATTTGCAACCTCTTCCTCACCTCTCTTGTAGGAGTATGAGTGGAAGGATTCACAACGACATTTCAAAAATATTATGTTTATTGTAAAGAGATATGTGTTATTTGTCTTGTTTTAAATTTTCTTTCTGTACCTTAGAATTTACATTAGTGATTATATCATAGTTATGGCATAAACTAGATATCATTTTAAATTCAACTCATCGTTTCCACCATAAGTTATGTCATTTTGGAAATGATAACTGGATGCATGTATGTGATGATTGGAGGGCCATGTTGATCTAAATAAAAGGGAACATTTACCACTTCCATTTTGAACTCACTCACCTCTTGTTTCCACCTCCAAATTCTTTCCCGAAACCATTTTTCATAAGTCAATTTTCCTAGGTACACTGAGAGCACTAATCCTAGATAAAGATAGGTTTTTGAGAGGTTATACACTTTTCTAGGGACTTAAGCCAACCTTCCCTCATTTACCTCAACCTCCATCCACCTCTCCATACCCTAAAGATGTCATTTTCACCTTCAAAAACCTCTCGTAAACCCTCCTGTAGCATTACAGTCCCTCCTATAGAAATATAGGGCTCTTGTGTAAGCCACTTGTAGCAAACCTTTAGGACCACTTTCTTCATTAGTTTCGATCCCCGCTACAAATTTCACTTATTCTAGATGAATTTTTACCCCCAGTTGTGATTTTATGATCACGTGAAGCTCCTAGGCCACTCCAACCCTTCCTTTAATTCATTGCAAAAACAATGTAGAGTTGGTTTCTTTATCACATATTTGATGCAAATAGATTACTGATTTACAAGAAAGTGTGAACTAGGTAGATGGTACATGTAATTATGATTGGTAGCTTCATGAATTACGGAAGAAAATTTAAGTTCAATTTTGCAAGTAGATCTAGTATTTTGGTGAATGTTATGTGATAGAATAGCTCTAATTCTACAAGTAATTTATCCTTTTTCTTTTCTTGAATTGATTAGTTAGCATTTACCAGTTAGATTCAATGGAATTTTCCCCTTCATAGTTATAAGTATCTTTTAATTTTACATTCATGATAAATATTTCATTCTAGTTTAGTAGGAGGAATGGCATTAGAGCACTTATGATTTAATGTCATAGTTAAGGGTGGAATGAGTATAATCCCATCTATTTTTCATATATCATTGTCACGTGTAAGTTTGTATGAACCCTGGGTTGATAATGCTAGGGTCCTATATGTATAGGATTCATAATTTCTGAATTGACTTTGATAGTCTTGTAAATGTGTACATACCTTGCTTTCTGCAAGTTGTTTTTCCATATTTAGAAAAAATAAAAAAATAGAAAATCAAAAAGAGGGTAAAAGTCCTAAAAGAAAGATCAAAGGACTTAGAAAAAATATAGACCCCAAAAGAAAAGAAATAAAACATGAAAGTGTGCAAGTCCAAATGCCACTACTTTTTACTTTTTACTAATGATTATGTCAGAGTGTCAATAAATGCCATAATCCATGATGAGTTAAATTGTTTAAACTTGTCTTGTCATGTTTTTAATTTCCATGTTTTAGATAGTGAATAAAGATTATTCAGACATTTTAATGCTGACTAATCAGTAGATAGGTAGAGAATAAAGAGGAGCTCATCAGTTTAATCTGAGCCCTCGGATGATATAAGGTATATTTAGATATTTTTTATGCTTTCAAAAGAATAAAATGTTTCAAGGTAGAAAGCTCAAATGCACCTGCAAAATGCATGAAAAAATGATATATTAAAGTTAGGTAGGTAGAAATATGTGGGAAGAAGCATGTAAATATCCATCACCAGGAAAAAATAACTAATTTCCCATCCCTTATAGTTGTTTTTCATTCTAGACTTTCAGTCAAAGGGGCTCAGAGCATTTCTCTGACTTTTGTTGGGACCGACCCCAAGGCTCAATGATTGATTAGTTGAAATTGTTGAATTTCTATATTGATCCCTAATTATCATTATTTACCTTTCATTTATCCATCACAACTCAAAAAATTAAGTAAAGAACTCTTCTTACTTAATGAAATATGAAACTCCCCATTTGACTAACTCCCTTCATTCTTAAAAGCATAAAACCCTCCAAAATCATTATACCCTAAGTTAAAAGTGGTGAAATTATAAATGATAAAACATTTTCTTTGATATTTTCACTTTACTTAGTCATGTAATTGTATTTTTGGTCTATTTCATTGTCCCTTGTCATATTAACTTCTGATTTATATATTAAATCCCTAAAAATGACCTTTTCCTATTACTATAATTCCCTTTATATTAATACCCTTTAAACCCACTATTATAAGCTTTTTTGTCAAAGTAATTATCCACATGTGGAAATAAAAAGCCCCAATTACAACCCCTTTGGCATAGAACTAACATTATGTAAATATCCGGCCCCCCTATAGCTATTAAGCCCCCATGGTTTAATAAACTATATAATATTTTGTAAATAAATGTTTCTATCCTTGCATTAAAGGAATAACCGAAGGTTTATTTGCGAAAGAACTAAAGATTATACCATATTTCGCATTGGATTTCCTTTGTATTTTCAGATATATATTAGCCTCATGCTATACATAATTTAACCCAAGTTAAAACCCTCTTAACCTGCCTCATGCACCCTGACATACATATAAATCTTGGTTATCATACCATATTGCCCCACTTATATACCTACCCTTTATTTTTCACATAAGAACTTTGGTTAAAATGTATATAATACAAAGGTTTTTATAACATTTTTCATCCACCACCACGAACATAGACCCCGGTCCCACCACCATTTCGACCACAACTTTCCTTTTAATCCCGACCGTTCGCTCTGATCATCCAGATCCAACACCTGATGATGAGTTTCATGCTTGAACCATAAACGATGATCCCAAGCCAAAAGTAGCGCGAAATAGGTTGTTTTGATGAATTTTCCTCCCATGACGTGGCAATTTTTTATTATATCGCGATCGTTTCAATAGAAACTACTTACCACTGTAACTCAACGTGAAAACTACTGATGGTTTCACATCCAAACCACTCCCTCCTTTCTGATAAAGATCTGCATTGAATGCATTAATGATAATTCAAAATTAAAATTTAAAACCTTTGTCATAAAAATTTATATGTGTTATTTGTGTATTCATCCGCGCCCGACTATTATTTGATCCTCCGATTGTGTTTTAAGCCTTTTAGTCCCATTTCAAGACTATTTTCACCACAAATTTCCAGATTCAAGACCAAAATATACTTGTTTTTCTCCAGCAGATCGAGATAAAGCTCAAATTCAAGCCCAGAAGTATTCAAAATCCCTTTCGACAGTCAAAATACCTGCAAAAAAGGTATTTTCCCAAATCTAGCCTGCAAATTTCACAGTTTAAGCCTTCAATTGAACTGATTGAGTTGCAAAAAGATAATTCATCCATCTAGTTTTCCCAAAAACACTAAAAAACATGGAAAACCCTCACAAATTTTCTCCAGAATTCACTATATTCATAAAAGCCTCTTTTAAAGCCAAATTCCTGAGCTAAATATCGCTAAAAGATAAATTCCACAACTAGAAAGGGTTTTTAAACCTACAGATCTCCTCAAAAACACTTTTATAGTCATTCAGAAAACCCTTGTTTTTTGTCTTAAACCAGTTTTATCCGTCCCAAATTCCTAATTGAGCACTGAAGCACCCACTATAATCCTCTTTGCCTATAATATTGCTCAATTACCCTCTGTTTCAACAAATCCAACTACTGCAAACTATTTAATCTTGCTTTATTTATTTAAAAATGACCAAGAAATAAATGACACCTAAAGCTAGAGGGTCTAGGCCTGTTAAACCTGAAGGATCCAAACCTCCTAAGTCTGAAGTAGCAAAAGCCCTAAAATCTAACCCTGCACTCACTGCAAAAACTACTGTGTCTTTCAATCCCCTTCAGACACCAGTCCCTACTGAAGAAATGATCCCCTTCACTAATGTGGATTATAAAATTGTAGACCCTATGGTAGAATTCAACCTATTATAAGTTCACAATTGGTGTTATGAAAAGTTCCTAGATAAAGATGATATGCCTATCTAGGAGACAAATTTACCCAGATATGTAATCCTAGTAACACACCCTGGTCAAGACATGGTAAGATTGTGCCAAAAGTACTATTTACCATATCAGAGGGAAATTGTGAATGCTAACAGGGAGATTCTATTTTATATAACCGCAGACTGTATAAATGAAATGTTGCAACTACAGTTCAACCCTAGGGTAGTCCCCCTATCCATTGAATCATTAACTCAGTTATATTTGGGATTATATTTCCCTACGAGATTTATGATTTTCCAAAACTTTATGGCATCTCATGTGGACATTCCAAAGCTAAATCCTCCTTACTCCACTTCCCAATTTCCTGAAGGGTCCAGACATGTGATATCAATGCTTTCTTTCATTCTAGGATACTTCACAGATGAATTCACTTATCAATCCATCCTTGGTTTTTTATCTACTTCATCTCCTGGTCAACCTCCTGAAATGATTTTTTGACTATGCCAGATTTATAGCTGATAGTATCCACTATCAATTGACAAAACTGCCCACTGAAGGGGTGTTCAGATATTCATCATAATTATTTCACTTATTCTTGTATTTTCAATCTGACAAGTTTCCAGTTGCATTTAAAAAAATGGACCTAGAGGGCCAACCTCTATCCATTGTGTTCTGGACCACCTTACTAAGGAAAGAAAGCAGTGAATTCAACTATTCAGATTTTTCATATTTGTTCATCCACCCAGCTATGAGTTTACTATACAAGGTAGATCAGCCCATGATAAATGAGGAAATCAAGAGAATATTGTAGTTATCAGAACAGTGCAAGATGGGAGACTGGTATTTGTAAGAAAAGCACACAAAATTGATGATTTTTGGATCAAATCTACTACCTTACAAATTGCCCAAGTATTTGACTATCAGAGTCTTTGCATTAAAAATTTTAAGGCATGTTTTGAATTCTGATGCCATCAACTTCATGGCTTCCAAAAACAAGACCCAGTTCAAATTGAAAAATCATATTGGTCCTTTCATTGTAAATAACAGAGAATCTGATAAAGAAATCTAGCCAAAATATTGTTAGAGCTAAAATTTCAGAATTTTTTCCCATGGAATTATGACCCTCAAGGTCTTCTCAGCAGTATAAGGGTTAGATTTAAACTTCCTCCTTTCATACATGAACCCAAGCCTGATATTGAAAAATTTGCAAATCAAATAGAATGGGTAGAAAACACATTGATAGATCATAAATGCAAAGCCAACACAAAATATGGATACCAAAATTGCCATGGTAGCTTCAAAATAGCCAGAATATTCAAATAAAAGATGCAAATATGAGGGACCCTACACATCAAAGACTACTTCAGAGACTAAATTCAAGTTTATTTACAATAAAAGGCTCAAATTCAGTTCCATAGGGAAATAAAAAGTCATTGATGTTGAGCATACAAATGAGCCTGAGGTAAATAATGATGATGCTATAGTAATAATAAATGAAACTCTTGCAAACATACAGAAAGATCAAACATCAGGTGAACAGAATACTCAGATGATTGAAAGACAGAAAAACATGGAGGCTTCTTCCTCACAGACAGTGGAGGAAAAATACTTAGACATCAAAGAAAGGTACAAACCAATCAAAAAAAAGAATGAAGAGATTAAAAGTGAGATTTACTCTCAATTTCTTAAACAGAATCCATGGAATCAAAACAGGTTACTTAAGGCATTTGACTACTCCACAAATAAAATGATCATGCCATATCTACAACCGAATAATTCAACACCTAAGACTGTGGCAGACTACAAAAAAGTTGAGTTTGAACTAGATATAGAAAATGTGCATGAATTAGACCAAATAGAATTTCACAGACATAGCTCTGAGATGTTATATTCTACTGTGGTAACAAATGTCATGAGTGCTACAAAGTTGCAGAATACCATTATTAACATGCAGGATCAAATGAAGTTGGACAAAGGCTCTTTGTATGCTAACGATATAAGGATTAAAGCCTTAGAAGACTTAATTTTGCAGGTGGGAGTTGATCCTTCTAATGTTCTAGCAGTAGAGATATTAATTAAAAAGAAAAATGAAGACATTGCAGCTTTGAGGAAACAATTGAAGCTTCCTCAAAGTGAACACCCTCAAACTAAAGAAATTCCTCAAGAACATATGGAAAAACAAGAGATGAGGCAATTGATTATCAAACTAACTGCTCAAATAAAATAAATGGAAACACAATTGGATCAACTTATGAAAGAGAAAGAAAATATCAAAGAAGCTAAAGCTCAAATTATCCCCTCAGTCATACCAGTAATTACTACAGTTGTGGCCTCTACATTGGGAGAAAAATTAGCACCTAATGTGCCATTGGCAACTGCAGTGCCAGTGCAATCAGCTACAACATCAACAACAGATTCTTCAACCACACAGGTACAACACACAGATGATGCAGGGAAGATAGTAAAGGCTATGGAGGAATTGTCACTAAAAAACAATGAAATTAATAGTTTGAAGAAGATGATTTAAAATATGGAAGTCTCCAACAAAGAAGCATTAATCAATGCCAACAATTATCAGAAAAGGGCCAAGATACTTGAAGAGCAAATCAGAAGCCTTCAAAAAGACTTTAGTTTCACTGCACAAATTTCTTACATAAGAAATTACCTATGGACCAATATAATTGAGGCTATACACCTTCAGTGGCCATCAATCCAGATCATATATGAACAGAGAGACCTACTTCTAGCAGCTCAAGTTGAAATCCAAAAATCAAAAGAAGAATTGGCAGACAAACGAACACAAGCTTTGAAGCTTATCACTTTCTTGAATGGTAAAAACATAGCAGAGTTAGAAGAATTGTAGATAATGGATAGGACAGAGACCATTCTACAAATCAAGAAAGTTCTAACAAAAATAAATCTAATGAACACTTTAGAGGAAAAGTGTGATGCTATGAATATTTCAATAACCAAGTTCTTCACAAAATATACTACGCTAACACAAGCTGGTATTCCAGATATTCATGTCTTCAATGAGAAGTTGATGAACCAAAAAGAGTATGAAAAGAAGATAAGGGATTATGCAAAAGAACAAGTCAACAAGCCACTGCCACAGGGCTCTCCCACAGGAAAGGTTATTCTCCAATATATTGAAGACTTATTTTTTCTTCAAAATGAAATCAAGCATCTGTTTTTCTTCAAACCAATTTTTTTCAAGTATACAGATGCTGATGATAACTTCAGGAAGCTTAAAAAAGTAAAAATATCAAATGCATAACAATGGAAGGCTTTTACAGACTTGATATAGCAGTAAAAAGGGAAAACAGTGAGGAAAATACAGGTGAAACAGTAAAACAGAAAAATAAAATAGTCACTTGATTTTTACTTTTGGAAATGTTCTTTTTACAGTAATAAAAGAGTAAATAAACAGAGTAAAAGTGTATCAGGATGAAAGTACAGCGTGAAAGAGTATCAAGAGGAAGAGTGTCAGTCAAAACAACTACAATAAAGATATTTTCCAATTTGCCAGCAAGCAGGACAACTAGCCAATAAAGGTTCCTTGATTATTTTAAGTCGTTCTATATCTTTTGGATAAGAAGACAACTTGCTAAACTATTAAGCAATTGTCCCTCTTTATATGTAAAGATATTTTGTATTTCCTAGAGTTATTCCTAGGTCTCTCTAGGATATTTTGTAAACAATATTTTGTATAAATACTTCAGTCTTTGAAGTGTTTAGTGTGGAATAAAATTGCTAAGATTAATATAGACTTTTGCTGATACATTGGAGGCTTACATGTGTTGATTTCGAAGTAGCAAGCTGGACAAAGCTAATTGGACATCATAATTCAGGATTCTTGTGATAAGTTAAAGAGTAAAGTGCATCTATCTTGTCATTGTTTATTTTCTGAGTTCCATTCATTTCATTATGTGTTTGTTCTTTCTTAATGAGTAACTAGGAATATTACTTCAGGACTAGCTTATGGCTCCCTGTCTTAACTAAGTTACCATTTAAATATTTTCAACTAATTTCCGATGTCAGGAATTCTTAACTTCTCCTACTCCCGTTTGACTCCTGCCTCCTTCCTTTATTGTCTGGATCAAAGGATTCTTCATTGCCCTTTGTCCTGGCTACACCATTTCATCAAAAACCTTTTACCCAAAGCTCTAAGGGTTATCTATCTTACCCTGACTATAATTGCATCCTTTTGGCCTTGCCTCCGAGTACTGCTATGTAGATTTAGGCTCCATTAGCCCAAAGGTCAAGTAGATTTCTCCCTAGTTTACCTTTAAGTGATTTTTTCCCACCAAATCAATTCAAAACCAAAACCAATTGTTCTATTATAGCTAGCCTAAAAAACTAAGCAAAAACAAAGTTAAATCATAAAGAGAGAGCCCTCTCTGAAATTTAGGAAGGCTAGATCCTAAATTTCCAAAGTAGGTTTATGGTTACCCCTAGTGTTCTTTGACTAAAAATTCAAATCCCACAACTTAAGAAAATACTACGGTGATAACAGATAAGAAGAGTTGAGGATCCCTTAGGAGTTCAAGCACTCTTGGTGCAATACTAGGGCTCACCACTTGCTAGCATCGTTGCCAAGGAGGTGTCTAAGTAGATGATTATTTCCACTTAAGCATTGTTTTTTGCTTTATGTTTTCCATTCAGTTTTGAAAAAGTGAAAAAACCCAACAAAAAATTCTTTCATGCCTATTAGGAGTAGGGATAATCAGGGAAATTTTCTGCCAAAAACTTCCCACACCCTCAAGCATTCAACTTTCACTCTTCTTCAATGAATATGAGCTTCCATCTCTTACTACAGGGGAGTTAGAAGACCGTCTAGGAGAGAAACCTGAAATTTTTGAAGAACCAATTAGGGAAGAAGAAGAACCTACTTTACTTATCCAAGCTATGGCTGAGAATGGGATCAATGATATCTTTCCCATCAAAAAAACCAATGGAAGTATAATATGAATAACATTAGCCCCGATGCCCTTCCACACTTCCATGGCCTAACCTATGAGGATCCTAACACCTTCACGTTTGATTTTTTTGTTGTTTGTAGGACTTACCATCGTAGATCCATCTTAACTCCGGATCTATCAAGCACCGAGAGGGATCACATATCTCTAGGTGAAAACCTTTTTTTTGAGTGAAAAACATGAGGAAAGGTTTGCACCTCAAGAGATTTGATCCATATCGTCACTTGATAGATTCAGAATTAAGATGGATCTAGGTTGGTTTTAGTCACGTGGGGCCAAGGAAAATCTATCGATAATATGAGAAACATATGATTAATTTCACCAATAATACGTAAATACGTCTAATATTAATATAGCCATATTGAATATGCTAAATACGTGTGAGATTTATCGAGTCATTTTAATTTTAAAATTACTTCGTTACCTCAGTTTGTTGAGATGATAAATATTGTAAAACAAATTTAATGATGAAAAATGGTGAGATAAAAATTTGGAATGCAAAGTAACAATGTAATAATATTGAATGATAGAAAATGTAAATAATAAAAATGTAGTCAATTACAAATAGTCTTCATTGTGATAAATCTCAAACTATTTTTTTCTACGATTCTTATTGTCACCCTTGCTAGTTTCTTCATATTTTCATATTTATTATAGGAAAAGAATAGTTGGAGTCTGGAATCTATGCTTCTGTGATCCACACTGGCTGGTTCGAAACGTGCCGACAATGTTCCATTGCATGTTCTTATTACCGAAATATTTTTTACAATAGTTGGAATCGTAAACCATTTAAATATTTAGCTCAAGTTGTTCTATTAAACATCGTACCTTGTCTCTCTTTCTCCCCAATAATAATATGTTTAATTACTATAACATAAAAATCAATGTACATTTCCAATAATTTTTTATTCTTACACATAAATCAATGCACACTATTAATCCAATGAATTTAAAATTAACTCACCATCATACATCCAATTACATCAAAAAAAAAATCAACATGTACACTCAAATCAATGCATCCAATGAAAGAAATCAAATAAGATTAGAAAACAACATCTATAGTGAAATCAATGCATCTAATGTAACTAATCAAATACAGTAAAAAATCAACATCTAAACTCAAATAAATGCATCTAGTGCGAGTAAGAAAATAGGATTAGAAACCAACATCTACACTTAAATCAATGCATCAAGTGCAAGAAATAAAAAAGGATTAGAAATCACTATCTACATTGGAATAAATGCATTTAGTGCAATCAATCAAGTAGGATTAGAAATCATCTACATTGAAATCAATGCATCTAGTGCAAGAAATAAAATATAATTAGAAATCAACATATACATTGAAATTAATGCATATAGTGCAAGCAATCAAATAGGATTAGGAATCACAATGTACACTGAAATCAATGCATTTAGTGGAAGCAATGAAATAGCATTATAAATCATCTACATTTAAATCAATGCATCTAGTTAAAGTAATCAAATATCATTAGGAATCAACATCTACACTAAAATCAATTCATCTAGTGAAAGCAATCAAATAGGATTAATTCTGGACACCTCCTAAAAAGGAGTTGCCCTCCGCAAGTGGAGCCACTGTTAGTCATCAGTAATTTTTTTCTTTCTATAGATGACTAAATGACTATCCCAGATTTCTAGAAACAAAATTCATAAATATTGTGAGTTTTAGAAATATCACTGCCTTCATTATGCTCAGGATAAATTGTTGCACTATTTTACTATTCTATCAAGTCATGGCCAACCTATCACTCCCAGAAAACAAAATCATGGGCTTATGCCACTCATTATCACTATGTTTTTCCACCTCTGACCTTACCACTCTTTTTGGACTTGCCTAACCTTTTCCCCCTATTCACCAAGTGCCTTAAGCATTGGTGGTTTCAAGCTACCTTTCTAGGATATTTAGATAAATCAAAGTCATCAGTTTTTAGGTCTGAAATGCATAAGGTTTTTCAAAACTCTGTTTTACACCTAAAAACCCTAAGTCTAGTTTTCAGCCAAAGGCCAAGTCCAAAAGGCCTCCCACTAGGTCATATAGGGTTTCATAGGTTATTCATTGTTTTGGTTTTCTAAAATCATTGTTTTACATGTGCCAAAAGATGAAATCAAATTAAAAGGAGGGTTAGCTCATGATTTTCCAAAAGGTACCAAAAATATTTCAAGAAAGGCCTCCTTGATCAAAGCACAACTTCTACAAAATACAACTTCCCATCTTAGACATTTCTGCAGGAATGAATGAGATGGCCATCAGCAGAAAAAGAGGTAAGGTAAGAGGGAAAATCATCCCTAAGGGAAGCCATAGCAAAGGAGAGGCAGTAGGCCTATGAACAAAGAAAATAAGGGTTTATATGACTTATTGGCTAAAAAGTGTTTCCCAGCAAGGAGCCATTGAAAAGGATCACAAGGACAGAGGTACATCAGTGCCACTTAGCAAGAATTGAAGACTTCTAGAGATTATAAATGAAGAAGGGAAAAATCCCTAAAGCCTAAGGTTTGAGAAGGTAAGAAAAGAATTGAAATGAAGACCATAAATCTGCATGATGACAACAGGCAGAAGTTGAAAAATGATATCAGACGGTGACTTACATGGTTTGTTAAGGCAACACTGTTTCACTGCACCAAAGGGAGAAATTGTAAAAAATATCAGTATGAGGGAGCCTAAGCTTTCAAGTGAAATCAAAGGTCTTCCAAATGGTCATTGATGAAAGGAAAGCATGAGGTAAAGTGTCAAAATGGGAAATCATGCTAACCATGAAATTCCTATTGGGTGACCAAAGGTTATAAAAATCAAAACAAATGAAAAAAGGATCAAAGGAAAATGTGTTATAGGCACCTGCAGAGATCAAAAGCGGCCAATGGGATGATATAACATGGTATAATCTGGTAAACATTTTCAAAATTAACATGTTACTATCCCAATCAGTAAGAGGGTGAAAACACATGTTTTAGGTCAGTTACACTCAAGAATGCCACAAAGGGTAAGAACAATGTCTTTAATTTATCAGAAGAGATAGTTCGAACAGTGCTCAGGTTTTCAAGAATAAAAAGGGGACCTCTTCATCCTTTCAGTACACCATCACCAAAGGAAATCACTTGGGAAAGTTGTAAGTCACCTGCAAAAACAGTCAAAGAAATATGAGTAAAAATTATAAAGTGACCAAAGGCAAACATAGCAAAGTCAGTTTTTACAAATTTTATTTATTTTCCAAAGGGTATAAAATCACCTAATATTCCCTTTTCAAAATAAATTATCATTTAACAAGGAGAGAAAGCCTTCAAGGTGAAATTTCTGAGTTCCTGGCAGACCTCGGGCAGAAAAACCCTTGTGCTACACCCCTGGAAAAATGTGAGACACGCCTGTGTGTGCCCACTTTGGAAATTGTAACGAAGTGCTATGCACTTGTAGAAGTGCACTACCTATTCACAGTGTAGGGCACGTTTAGTAGGAAAGACTGGATAGACGTGCAGGCCACCCAACTCGCTTGGGCGCTATGCGCAAGGCTGTGCAGGCAAGACAAGACAAATGTGTAGGTCACCCAACTCACCCAGACGCTATGCGTAGGGCCATGCAGGAAAGACCCAATAGCATTCAAGACTCGCTTGAGCTCTATGTGCAAGGCCATGTAGGAAATACCTGACACCTCATGCAGCTTTGCCCGAGCACTACGCACAGGGCCCTTCAGGCAAGACCCGAAAAAACATGCCTCTCCGCCTGAGCGCTATGCACAGGGCCATTTAGGCCAACCCAACAGCGTGTGTAGGAGCTTGAGTGTTGTTCTCCTGTGCTACTCATTTAGCCAGGCAGCCTTTCAAGCCAGAGAAAGCCCTCAAATTTGTTCAAAACTCCTCCATTTCTCTACATGGCACCTCTTGAGGATTTTCATAATAGGTATTTAGATGCTTGGCATTATTTCATATTGTTTTAAAAGATAAACTTAGAGAGAAAGGTAGAAACCCTAGAGGAAGAGAAAATCTTGGTCCCCATGCTAAAAACACTGCTGATTGAAGGACACCCATCCATCTACATACTAAAGGCACACTGAGGCCCAAATTGTCCTTCTTCACTCATCATTCCCCTTCACTTTCAAATCATTGATTTTCTCATTATCATCTCATTTTCCCTCTCCATATCATTTCACAAATAATTTAGGGTTTTGATTTCAAAGCAAGAGTAAAGATAAAATGTCTAGAGAAGGTAGTAGCGATAGTGGCAAGTAAGACCAAAGGCCTAGGTGACAGCAGAGAAAGGGTGGAAAAGTAAACATCTGAACACCAAGGAATTGACAACCTCCCCTACCATAGTTGCATATTTCCAAGTGGTAGGTTCTTTTGATTTCTGTGAGAGAGTACAAAGAATCCAAAGTCACCTTCAGTTGACCAGACTTATTATCCTCAACATCCATATCCATCAAGTGCTCTAGTTGGGGTAAATTTTGAGCTCTCCACCAATACAATTTCTATCATCACTAGGATACCTTGCATAGGAGAAAATTTGTTGAAACATGTGAGTTTGGACTTGACCCATTATCATCCTTTCTTGAAACCAAGATACGAAGTTGATTTCAAAACCATTTTTCCATTTTCACATCTATTGGAGAGATATTCCCCCTTAATGAAAGTCATCATGAAGTATTTTAGATGCGAGGGAAGGTTTTGTAGACGTTATTCCTACCATATAAGACTGCTTATGCACTTCACTAGGGCCAAGGTACTACATTTTCCCTATTAACTTTATAGAATTATTAATAAGATGTCATACATTGTGCAAAAGAGGCCTCCTTCACAACAAGTGCAAATTCCTTTCCACCATTCTCTTATCAAGATGATTGTGTTGCGTCACTTAGAGCAACATGGTATCCCATGGGAAACATTCATTACCCATAATGTTTTCACAAATCCATAGCCTATTCTTCTGCAAATTTTACCCTCATCATCTCATCCACCTTCCTCATTTCCTCCATCAACCCCCACTGACCACGATTCCTCATCCACACATGAATCCTCTCCCCAAGAGAACTTCCCTCCTTCACCTTCTCCTAATGCATTAGAAAAAGAAGAAAGTGATGAAGAGAAATAGGAAAATGACAGTCAAGAAGAAAGGACAAATGATGAAGAATAAGAAAGTGAAAATGAAGAAAATAATGACAAGGAAGAAGCAAAGGATAGTGAGTAAGAAGAAACAAATGATGAGGTAGAAAGTGAGAATCATCAGGAAGCAGAAAATGACAGCCATGAGGAAGAAAATGATGATGAAGAGGATGATGATGAAAATCAAGAGACAGGGGAAGATTATGAAGAAGAAGACAGTTTAGAACAAGAAAGTAATGATAAGGTAGATAATGCAAAGGATGATGAAAACAAAGGCAGTGAGCCAAACAGTGAAGAGGAGGACAAAGACAGTGAGCCAAACAGTGAAGAGGAGGATAAAGGTAGTGAGCCAAATAGTGAAGAGGAGGATAAAGGAAATGAGAAAAATAGTGAAGAAGAATAAAGAGGCCAAGTTAGGCTTGAGATATTGGCACAAGCTTCTCTATAGGTCCCTAAAAACCCATGAGGCACACTTCCACCAAATTTGGGAGAATTTTGACAAGTTTTGGTTTTTTGCTAATTTTGAGGGCCAAGGGGGTAGCACACATGGTGCTACACTTTTTCTCAGAGAATATTCAGGAGGAAAGGCTCACATTTTTAAAATCCACATCTCAAATATAGCATGCTCACAAATTTTGAGATCAATTGGAGTTGTTTTGGTCCTCCAAAAGGGTAAAAGAAAACCCTAATTTTCACGATTCTGCCTGCTTTTCAAGACATGTGTTGAACCTTTACCATCCTTGGAATTTTTTCATTTTGAATAGGCTTTAGAGGAAAAATAAGAGAACCAGGGGTATATTTGGAAATTAGACTCAACAAGCTTTCCAAAATGCCATCACAAAGCCTTTTCCGACATCCGGAAGGCCTTCAAAACATTGCTGCAAGATGACCCATTTTTCCTACTCCTGTGCTACGCCCTTTGCATGGAAATTTGTCTTAAAACACAGTGCTACATCCTTAGAAGAGGAAAAGTCAAAAATATATGCTTAGAAAGTTTTATGAGGCTTGCCAGACCTCAAATGTCAATTTCTTTGCTAAAAATGCCTGAAAAGATATTTTGTTTTAGATATTTTGTACCTTGGTCCTTGCAAGGTCTCAAGGACATTAGTGACATTTCTGATTAGCCAATAGACTTCTAGAGACTCTATCAGGTTTTTCTCCTCCTTGCTTGTTAAAAGGAGCATTGATGATTCATTTTTAATGTTGGCATTTGATGAGTTTTGAGAGAAATACATGGTTCTTTGAGGTTGAAGATCAATTTGGTGTTGTGGAGCTTGTGAATGATTTGCTTTGATTGATGATGATGAAAGATTTCTTGCAAGATCCATGAGCTTGGTAAATAGTGATGTGTCTCTAATTTTTTCATGTTTTTCTTGCTTATGATTGTGGCCATCCTTCTATGTTGCAGTAGATCAGAAAATTATAGGCTGAGAAATGTTGTTTGAGGCACCTCAGTCCTCCTGTTTGCTATTGTCTTTATGTTTTCTTATATTGGGTTAGTTTAAGGAATTCTTAGCTACTCCTTAGATCCACCTAATATTTTTTTTTCATTAATGGTTTAAGAAAGTAGTTTTCAAATATGTTTTAGGGTTAGCCATGTTTACTTGATGCTACTTGAAACTCTGTTTGTGAAATCTCTCTTTGAAGTATTACTTGTTAGGTTAAGCCAAGGAGGTCTTGTTTTGGTATTGCCCTCTGTCCATGCTTATCAGTTTGCCTCAAAGTTCTTTGTAGCTTGATCAATAATGTTTAGGAGTTCTCTCTTTGTTTATTAAATTTATTTTTTTATCTTAAATGTTTTCTAAAGCTTGAAGGTGAAATCACTAGAAGTTAAATGAATTTCTCGCCTTCTATATTTCATTGGAATGTTTGTCTAGAATTCTTATTAGCTTAAGTTGAATCAAAGAGTTACTACTTTACCCTGTCTATTGATTGCTTCATGATGTTAATGGTATTTTAGACCTTCTTTTTTATGGGTATATGACAAATTATTATTAACTACCCTTTGCCCTACCTTGTTTCCTGATGCAGGGATTCTGGGTTAAATCAGATCCCAACATATAAAAACACATGTACTACCTTCAACATTAAAATTCTCATAAAATCAACTCTTCATTAACCACACATTTGAAATTGCTCAAAGTATACATAAATAAAAGGGAGCTTATCAAAACATAAATCTACTAATATAAATTAACACAACAATTCCTCGGCCAAATATTACAATGGAGAGCCTCTCCCGGATCTTGGCCCTTTACAAAAGCTCTCAAATAATTCTTCACTCTCTCTGAATTCCTCACTTCTTACTCCCTCCCTCTCTCTAAATTATTCCTTACACAACTCTCCTATTTATACAAAAATATGAATTTATTATATTCCATAAAATCCTCCACACAAATCTCAACTAAATTTAAATTAGATTTATTCTAGTTTTGGACTCAACAAAATCATGTATATAGAATTCATACTCCCTAGATTATATACCTAATCCCATCCCACTCGTATCTTTTAATTATTAAATAATATATATACAATAATCCTCACCTTTACATTTTTTTTCTCTTAACTTATTGAAAAATGAGAAAATTAATTAAAAACCTCACCCCCTATTTTACACAAATAAATAATGAAAATTGAGCTTGCTGCTCCTTCATCAAACTCCCAAGGTTGAAATTAACCATGATCGCCTAATCATGTGTTTTAGATCTTTGTCTTCCTAGATTCCATATCTCGTGTTGCAATTTTCCACTTGTTTCTGCTTTTGTTTGTTGTTTTTCTACACGTATCCACACTTTATGTTGCATTGCCCTATTGGCTATGCTTTCACGATCTTCTGTTGTCTTCCTCTTGCTGCTTCTACTTTGTTTTACTGTTGTTTTCTTCTTCTGATATACTTTCATCATTATCCTTCCCATCAATTCAATTTATCTGTCCAATATATTTTCTCCGCCATCTGCAATAAAACTTGTACTCACAAAACAATTATTAAAATAAAAAATATAAGGCCTGAATGCCTCTTTCTCCTCTGGCAACATTTCAGTATGTTGCTCAGAAATTTCTTCTTCAATCAGCACATCAGTATGCTGATTTAAATCCTCCATGAGACTGTCATCTAGTCCCTCCTCCATATCATCTTTTTGAAGAACGTCTCCCTATTCTGGTTCACAATAATGAAATTCTTTGATTTGCTGAATCATCCCTACATCCTTATCCTCTATTTCCTAATTATTAGTTAGGACAATTTCTTTGTCTTGCTTGTTCAACAACTCACCTTGAGTATAGATCCTCTGCTTTTCCAACTTCCTTCTTTGAAGATCCAAATTTCTATATAAATTAACAATCTCAATTGGAGTATAACTTGGAAACTTTACACAAATTTCCATACCTTCACTTGCTGTTGACCAATCATCAGATGGTCCTTCTTCCTCTAGTTCAATATTATGCTAAATATTTCCATGAGACCCCTATGTATTCATTTCTTTCTGAGATCTTGCTATCTCAACATTATTCTCAACAGATTTCAGATTCAACTTCTTCTTCTTAACAAACTTCAAAGTTTGTTCAACATCCTGTGATGTACCTGCAATCACACACAAATCATTAGTCTTAAAAACATAAGACCTTGTGGTCTCACTTGATGCTTCAGTCAAAATATCTCTTTGCTACTCTGAATCCTTCATTTGATTCAGTTATTCTGTAGATTTCACTTCTGTTACATCATTACTTTCAGAAAGTAATGGACCACATTCTGGATCACATATTAAATCTTCCATTAAATTGAGTAACTCTTCCTTCAATTGAACATTCACTCTATGCTCCCACTTCACTTGTATTCTATGCCATTTGACTTTCCTTTTCATACTCCATCCATATCTCTAGTCTAATTTACTTCTCCGTAACATTTCCATCAACAATTCAAGATGGAAATTTATCTCAGCTCTCTCTCTATCAATCTTCTCTTGACTCATTCTCATGCCATTTGACTTGGCATATTATTTCTCATTTATTTTGCTGTGTTCTCTCTCAAAACCTCTGCAATGACCTTTAGTAGTCATCTTTATCTCTATCTTCATGAGTTCATCACTCACTCACCATGAGCTGTACTTAAATTCTCTACAACAACAAGTCCTCCTTGTTGCTACTTACCTCACTGATCCTCTCTCTGGACTTGTTCTTTTGGCAAGCACTAGTTCTCTATTATCTGGAACCTCTTTGAGCATCCTCTTTGCTCCCTCTAGGCTTCAACTCATATCCACTTTTAAAACTGATCTTCTTTTGCTAAGATTTCTTTCAACTGTCTGCAACCTGAATTCTGCAAATCTCATCTTCAAACCAGAGTCAAAATAAAACATATCAACTCACCTTCAAGGTCTCTGTGTGATCTTGTTCCATCTCTCACCTGTACTTTCATGCGCCATACAATTGCACATAATAAATGGTACATAACCTTACATCTCTTCACCTATGTACAGATAACAAGCTATTCACGTTTTCAATTTCTTCGATGAATAATGTACAACTCGTACATCGTGTCCATATTGAATGCCGCCACATGATGGTAAAATAAAGATTCTACAACATCAAGCAATTGTGTCTTACAATCTCAAAACAAAAACCAAAAGAATTCTCCCACTGCCAAGCTTTGATCCAAAAATGACTTAACCAAAATTGTGAGAATCCATATTTTGCATAATAAACCATCCCATAAAAATGCATAATTCTTTTTATTTCACCCAGGATAGTGCATTTTCATTTTCCATTCATTTATACCTCTGCATTTGCAACATTTTCACTTTAATGTTGAACCACATGTTGACATATCATTTCCGCAAAAATAATTGTCTATAAATTTGATTTTGGTTAAGAAAACCCAAAATGTCAACACATAACATATTCAGTCATACCTTTTTCCTTGACTTATAATTCCACTGCACTACTCCAATTCATATTTTCTGTCATCAAGACTCTAAAGAAATTTTAACCCTTCTAACAAGTGGATCAAAGAAGGGAAAAAAAAATGTGAGATCAGTTATATGAAGCAGTACTTCGGCCCCAAAATCACAGCAACACTTGTCTTCAAAAAATTGAACTTAAAATAGCTAGACAACTCAAAATTAAAATTACCAATATGCTTAAATTCATACTCAACTCCACCTTCATACAAGTCGCTAATCTTGAAGAAAATGCTGCATTGTTTTTGAAGTTGCTGCAAATATCGCACTGATTTAAGTCCTAGGCTTATCCTTCATACAACACGTAACTGATCAATTTCTCAAACTTAGTATGCAATTACAATAAAACATTGCATTACACATGCAATCTCCACTTCCATGTTTATTCAGTCCGCAAAGGACATTTATAATTATATAACACCATTAGAATTGCATTTAAAACACATCCCATATGTTTACAGCTAAAGTTTCATATCACACCACTCAAACCAACTATTAATTCGTCACAACTGATACCATTACCATTCAATACTCATGGCAAAGAAATCATAAAAAATGTGCGTTATGCCTCTGTGCACTGGTGTGATACATTACAGTCAATGTATCGTGATTCAATGTTGTACACGTTACAACAAAGTCACATGGTTGTTTTAAAAGTTTAAACCTATTGGGGTTCCCATGTTTTGGCATGGTTGGAAATAACAAAATATGAGACAACATCAAAGCAGTTTCAAACCTCAGGATCTAGCCCTCCTAGGTCCAGAGAGGGATCTCTCTATATAAGCAAAGGTTTTATGTCTTTGAAGCTCAAATTTTAAGATGTTAGGCTAGTTATAAGGCTCAGGGTTTGTTTGTTTGATTGTATGTTTGGTTGCTGGTTATCAGGAAAGAAGGGTTTAATGTAAGACAAATATGAGGAAAGAGGAATAAGGTAGAGGTGAAGTTTTCCAGGAAGCATTCAAAACCATTGGGCAATGGAGTCAGAAAAGGATTTGCTTGCTAATCAATG
Organism: Pinus albicaulis; assembly: GCA_034641835.2. NCBI lineage: Eukaryota > Viridiplantae > Streptophyta > Pinopsida > Pinales > Pinaceae > Pinus > Pinus albicaulis. Next base: position 21,667 of record JAXQQM020059935.1, on the reverse strand, counting down.
TGCAAGCTTTCAGTTGGGCTAGTCATCTAAAATGTTCGATCTTAAAGATGATTGTGTGATATGGAATGGTAGGAGAGGAGGCGACAACGCAGATTTTAGGGCACAAAGCTAAAGACCAGCTGGTCGCACAAGGATCCTAGTGGACAAGGCTAACTCTAATCCCCAATGTTCCCAAATCTTTCAGCTAAACCATTGACAAGAAACATCTAAGAACATATTCATTTAATTCATACATCAAAGAGCAGGAAATAACATCCACTACACTGGTTAAATGAACTGAAATCAATCCTTACATAATACATTCAGAAGAGAAACATCAACGGCAAGGAGAGAAGAAACATAGGGTACCTAACAAGGGTAAATCCTATGCCAATATTCTGATGCAAGCCAGTAGAAACGGAATGAAATGAATTTAAAACACAAAGATAGGAAAACATCACCGCTGCTTTAGATCAGGATCCAAAGAAATGTGCTTGTCATATTAAACATCAATACTAGTCATGTACAACATTGCCAATAGCTGAATACTCAGACTGAAATCATATTCCTTAGCCTATCTTACAACTTTACACAAAGATTGTGTCTCAAAAGAAACTACTTGAATTTCTCTGATAACTGATCAACAACCTTTACAACGAGTTTCTTCATTAATTTATAGCTCCAGTGGAGCAGAGAAGGTAGGTGGAAAACTAAATGTAGCATTAAAAACTCAGAAGAGGAAGAAGGCCGTAGCCCACTCTGTGTGAATTCCGTGTATTTATTTTTGGCATTCTCTTGGATGAAAGAGTGGTCTTCACCAGGCTTCCATTTACTCTCGGTATGTCTCTGATGCACTTTGGCTGTAGAACTCTGTAGTACTTCCGGTGAATTAAACAAAAACATGGAATCAGGACACTAAGATCTGCCATACTATGCAACAAATGCTTCTGATTGTCTAGGACTGTTGTAGGAGGGGAAAAAATTCTCTTGGACACAATGTATATTGAAACCATAATGTGTACTATGTTCATGCTCAGGAAGAAACGTTTTGCTGATTTGAAACCCTGATTACATTACTTTCTGCGCACTAGACCTCCTCTGTGATCCTCGGGATTTTCAATCCAGTACTCTGCCTTTAAAAATCTGGATTAAGGCTTGAAATCCTCAATACTCATCATCAAAATCCTTTATCATTAGCTAGTATTTCTCCACCACTTCATAAATGTCTCAATCTGCAAAATATGGGTTTTAATGGCATCAGATAGGTTTTTCATGGAGATTGAACCATCCTTGGATAAAATTTATGCCACCGCTACCTTTCCAGGCATTTCCCTGTAGTACCAGGCTCTGAATGCAGCCTCTTTGTAGTCTGTGTCACCAACACAGTGCATATGAATCATGGCGGTTTTCCATTTTCCCTGTAACCCTGCAAAATACGCAAACAAGTTAAGAAAACAATGGAGGTGGTGGATGCAACGGGGGGTGGCAAGACTGACTATGCAGACTGGTTAGATGGCGAAAAATGTTGTGGGATACCTGTAGTGTGGTGAAAACAGTGGGAACTACAGTCGAAAGGTGGCGTGGATGAAAAATTAAATGAAAAACCTTTGAATTCGACCTTTGAATGGGATATATAAAAGGACGGATGACAATGTGACCAAAACCTGTGGACAGATGACGTGGTGGGACGGGGTTACGACAGGACTGACAATGAACATGGGCCGTCCGATCTCAACGGAGATCGACGGTGGGAAACACGTCGGAGGGCAATGGATAGTGGGCCAGGGGTACCGTAGCCATGGGTTATCATCTGCGTAGCTTCATGGAGCGACAACCGTCGAATGGGCAGCTCTGGATCGGACGGTGATTGCGGATATCACTCCGCATCCAAGGAAGAACTTTAATGTGCAATGGCAGGGTGGTTTTCCTGCCGTACTGATGCCATGCATCGGATGATATATGGAATCGCTCCGAAAATGAAAATACCTCCAGCCGTTGAAAGGTGGTACGATGGATACCGCCAGTTTTCGAGCGGGCGCGTTGGCGTGGGGGCCACCGGGGCGGGCGTACTGTGGACCATCGGATCATCAAGCAAGCGAACGGTGGATCTTTGGTCGGGTGGTGAACAGGTTGAACGATGGATGCTGTGGGGGTGGCGATCGCCGTCCATTCTGTTTATATCAATGGCTGTAAATGCGCCCAATGAACATATGAAATAAGCGCTCTCCGCCTTGGCGCCTGGTCATGGCGCTAGGTCATGTGGAGGGAAATGTACAGGGGCTAGGCCGAAAGGGGCTAAGGCCCAATTTCATAGAAAACGTGGTGTTTGGCCCATTTCAAATGAAATTAAAAGCCAAAATGGGTAACGACAGAGAGATAAAGGGGTCTCTTGGCTAAACCAAGGGTGGATGTGTGGTTTAAAGGGGATTTTGGGAGGATTTAGGGGATTAGAGGCAAATTTGACAAGGGAAAAACAAGGGTCAAAATGGGGGGTTCTACAGGGGTTCAAGGGCAAATGAAGGCCTTTTGGAGCACCATTTTTTTCAATCAGGGAGGCTATTTGACATAAGGACAACAGAGGGAAACAATCAATGGGTAGAGGGCATGAAAGAGGTTTCAAGGATGATGTGTTTGCAGGGGAAATGCATTCCTTGAAATCTCAGAAAACAACTTAGCCCCCCATTTTGCTTGTCAAAAATTCATAGGGGGCTAATAGTGGCTCCACATGGGGATGGCTTCTTCTTGAAGGAGTTAAGAATTCAGAAAATGATCTTTGGTGTAGGCTAGATGCCTGCTGCTTGGCACATCCCTTTCTTTCTTCAGATCAACTGCCACAATCATGATAGATACATCAGAAGAAAAACTTTCCTCAACAATCTACCTACCCTTTCCTACAATCCTAGCATTTTTCTTTTAAGGTGCATTTGAGCTAGTAGACCCTTTACATCATTTATTTTTATAACAGAGAATAAACCTATTCTAAATCTACCCTTATTACTCCATGAGACCAGATTAGACTATTGGTCTCATATGTTTCTCTACCTAATCTAATATCTACTAGGATTAAACTGTCCAGCAGATTTCTTCTCTACATTCTACAACAGAAATTTAAAAACAGTCAAACTAGGATTAGACAGTCTAGCTTGCTGTTAATCAAAGGCATAAAGACATTTGCACATGGATAAAAATTTGCAAAAAGCTGAAACAAAACTTTGAAGGCTTGAAATCTGGAATCTTGAAGCATCCTTCTTTCTTTTTTGTGACTCAGGTTTTGAGCTTGTTAGAGTCACTTCCTTTTCTTCATTTCAGCTCTGGTTTTGGGCTTGTAAGAGTTGATTCTTCTTTCTTCTCTGCTGGTCCAGGTTTTGAGCATGTTTGGACCAGCTATCTTTACCTTCCTTGGCTTAGATTTTGATCATGTTAGAGCCAATCCTTTGCACTTCAGAGGTTCATGTTTTAAGCATGTATGAACCTATCCTTTCTCTCTGTTTTTTTGAAACATTTTTTCCTTTTCTTGAAAACAAACACTGCAATGGTATGTACAATGAAAATGGAAACTGGAAATCGGAAATCAGCAGAAGTAGTGTTTGAGCATCCTGCCATTGACAGGACCCCCAAACAGCTCTGTACCATCTAATTCTTGTAGGAAGAAAGCATTTGGACCCACAGTAGCCTGGATGATGTAGGGACCTTTCCACAAACTATCAAGCTTGTTGTGCTTTCCTTTGTCCTCTCTCTTTCAGTCCCACTTCAGAACTTTATCTCCAATTTTGAAATCAGCAGCTTTGGTTCTTTTGTCAAATAGCCTCTTTGTATTTTCCTAAACCTTGATAGCTCTGTTATAGACCTCTTCCCTTGTTTTTCTGAGATGAATTGTCTGGTTTATTCTCCTCACCATGTTGTCTTCTTCGGTTTGTATCTCTTGAATAAGTTCAATCACTAGTATTCCAAGGCTGGTGGGAAACACTGCTTCTGTTCCATAGACAATCTGATATGGTGACATGCCAATGGATCTCTTTGTTGTAAGCCTGTCAGCCCACAAAGCATGCACTAAATTGTTATTCCATGATTTTTTGTTCCCTTCCAATAGCTTTTTGATGATGATCACTAGGCTCTTGCTTGATGATTCAGCTAATCCATTACCTTGCGGGTAATAGGTAGTTGAATGACCGAGTGCTATTTGATACCTGTGACAAAAATCAACCATTTTCTTGGATCCGAAAGTAGCAGCATTATCAGTGATTATTTTCCTTGGGCAACCAAACTAGGAGACGATATGACCTTTTAGGAACCTAATGATGACTGAATCTATGGCTTTCCTAGTAGGTATGGCCTCTATCCACTTAGTGAAATAGTATGTGGCTGTTAGGATCCATTTGTGTTGTGCAGAAGAAGCAGGGTAAATTTATCCTATCAAATCTAGGCCCCATTGCAGAAAGGGACCTTCAACAGTGATGGGTTGTAGAGGTAAGGGGAGGAGTTTTCTTTTGCCTTCAAAAATCTGCCATTTGTGGCAGGCAATTATCATCTTATGGATATCATTGAAGAGTGTAGGCCAATAGTAGCCAGCTCTGAGTATTTTTTTTGCAGTGGCTTTCAAGCTCAGGTGGCCTCCACACTCTCCTACATGGAATTCTTGTTTAATCCTCTTTGCTTCATTTTCAGGCAAACATTTAAGCAATATGCCATTTGGATTCTTCCAGTACAAGAAATCATTCATTGTGCAGTAGCTTCTAGCTTTTAGTTTTAAGAATCTGGCCTTGGTCTTTGATAGTTCAGGAGGGGCATTGAGGTGTGTAAGCACATGTAGAATGTTAGAATACCAAGGAGAGCTCTGAAACCTTTCTTCAATAGTGGGATCAGGCAATCCCTGCTGCTCATCCAAGGCATCTACCATGTTAATGTCTAGGGCTTGCAGATTTGATTCAGCCATTAGTTGTGCTAAGCCCTGACCTTTGATCAATTTGGTGGGTTTAATCTCAAGGTCATATTCTAAAATCACAGCAATCCATTTGCCCCTCTTCCCATCTGGGTCTTGGGACAATATGTCTTTAACCACTATATTTGGCACATAGGATATGGTGTGGGAATGTAGTATGTACACTCTAAAGTATTTCAAGGCCTTAATCAGAGCATAGGCCTATTTTTCCATGATGTTATATTTCAACGGTGCATATCTGAGTGCTTTGCTGAAGAAAGAAATGGGTTGTTCCATTCCCTTTGGGTTCTTCTGCAGTAGGACTGCAGCTATGGCAAGTTTGGAGGCAAATGAAAAAATTAGCAAATATTTTGAGAAATCTGGGTTGGTTAGGACAGGAGCCTGGGTAAGTGCAAGTTTTACTGATTCAAAAGATTTCTTAGCTTCAACAGTCCACTTAACTCCTACACCCTTCTTCAGCATGTTATTCATATTTCTAAGGTGTTGAGCTAAGTTGGGAATAAATCTCCTTAGGAAGTTGATTTTATCAATGAAGGACTATAACTCTTTGATGTTTCTTGGGTGTGTGATTTGTAGTATTCCCTCAACGCTTTGTGGATCTATCCTAATTCCCCTCTTAGATATAATGTGGCCAAGAAGTTTTCCTTCTTGCAGTCCAAATACAGTTTTTTTAGGATTCAATGACAGACCAAACCTTCTACATTTTTCAAACACTTTTCTGAGATGTTTTAGGTGTTCTTCTTTAGTCTTAGAATAGACTATTATGTCATCCAAATAAATAACAATGAAGTGTCCTATCTCATCTGAAAAAGCTATATCCATTTCTCTTTGGAAGGTTGCACCAGCGTTCATTAGTCCAAAGGGAATCTTTACATACATAAAGGTATCCCATCGAGTGGTAAAAGTTGTCTTGAGTTGATCTTTTGGGATTACTAGGACTTGGTTGTAACCTGAAAAACCATCTAGCAGGTAGATCCTTTTAGAACCTACTACCCTTTGAAGAATATGTTCCATTTTTGGCAAAGGGTAATTGTCTTTGAGTGAGGCTCTATTAATATTTCTGAAGTCTATGCACAATCTGATCTCCCCTAATTCCTTTCTCATAGCCACTAGGTTGGATACCCAATCAGAGAACCTCATAGGCACAATTATACCTACCTCATACATCTTCTTAATCTCTTTTTCTACTGCAGGCAATTGTTTTGGGTTTATTCTGCAAAGTTTTTGTCTAAAGGGCTTCTGATTTTCTTTCAAGGGTATCTTATGCTGTATGATGTTTGTTTCATATGCCCTTAAGTCCTCAGAACTCCAAGCAAACACATCAATGAATTCCTTGAACATGTCAATGTATTTCCTTTTCATGTTTGCAGGAAGGGACTTAGCCAATTTTATCATCTTGGGTTCATCTTCAGTGCCTATGTTGCATTCCTTGACATCAGAGTCTGCATGCTCTATGGTGGGCTTTTTTGCTACATCATCGAAGTAAAAAAGGTCTTCTAAAGGTGCTAGACCTCGAGGAATGTTCTTATCTTTGGTCTGTAGCACCTCTACTTCTTCACTATCTGTGTTTTCACATTTCTCATCTGGATTTCCAATCTATTTGTTTAAAGTGTTTATTTCTATGTTACAGGGTGTTTCTTCGTCATCTGAGGATTCTTCACTTAGGCAGCGACTGTCAGATTTAGAGTCTGAATCAGAAAATTCAAACTCATTCTTGCCTCCCAAGAAATCTTCAATCTGTTTATCTCCTTCAAAAACTTGCCAATATTTTTCATTTTCCGGCACTGCAGGTCTAAACTTGGTCTGAATGATGATTTGTTGGTCATTTGGAGTCTTAGGGTATGAAATAGCTAGGCAAGCTAATCCATTCGCAATGGCGTTCTGATTTCTAGGAACAAACACTAATTCGTACTCAACAAATGTTTTCAATAAATCCATAGTGTCATTCTTGTAAGCTCTCAATCTGGGATGTTTTGCTGTGTATTCACCATTCACCTGTTTAATTATTAGCTCAAAGTCCCCACGCACAGTTATCCTACGGGCTCCTAATTTCATCAGTAGGTTTAGACCCAGGATAAGAGCCTCAAAATCTACAATATTGTTTGTACATTTGAAATGCAGGTTACATGTATGGCTCTCTGCGTACACACTTTCTGCGTTATGTATCCACACTCCTGCCCCAGCAGTTCTCTTGGTGCTTGACCCATCGAAATTCATTTCTCACAAGGGTTAATTTTTCATTTTATCATCATTTCTTTCCCTTCAGCTGGGTTCGCCATCATGTAGCATTATAGGAACTGCACTAGGCTATGGGTTGTTTTGTTTTTCTTCGTGTGTGTGGAAATCAGAAGGGTGACTAGTTGGCTAATTACATTTTGTTTCTGGTTCACTTTGCGTTGTTGTTTCAGTGCACTGTTGAAAATTTTCTACATCTTCCTCCTCTGAGTCTAGGGTAGCCACTATGTTAAAGTCCATTGGCTCTATTTCATCATGTGTACCTTTGCTTGTATCTACGTTTTCAGATTCTAGTCCCCCTAAAGATTCATCATTGTAGAAGATAAAGGAGTCCAGATATGTATGTACAGAGTATAGAGGAGAATTTTTAGGCTTTTTAGGGCTACTAACTAGGAATTTCATTTGTGCTTCCCTGTACAGTCTTCTAAGTTGGCCAAAGATCGGGATTGTGGCATAAGCCCCATCCATCTGCATTGTTCCTTGCAGCTTGGCTCCCCATGATCTTGATAATAGCATGCCATACTTGGGTGGCACATCTGCCACCACAACATCCATGACCATACATTTTGCTGGAATCCGGGCTAGGCTCACACATAAATATTTGATTAGGCCAAGACATTTTACTCTGCTAGAGTCAAATTAATATAGGTCTTTATAGGGACGGGTTATCTCTAGGCCTAATATTTCCATCACTACTTTAGGCATCAGGTTGTGAGATGCCCCAGAATCATGCATTGCATTGTGGAGAATCTTATCATGGACATTAAGACTGATATAAAAAGGGGGGACTACCCCTTCCTGAAAATTTCCTTCTATCTTTGGACCAAACAGAAGGGCAGGTTGATCATCACTCAGATTTACAGTGTCAGTGTTCTCACCTAAATTTAATGCTTTCAAAATTTGGCCCTTATATACATCCTGAATGGCCAGTTCAGAGAGTGGGACAGAGATTTTAATTTTTGCAATCTCACTCTCCAAATTGAAAGTGGACTAACTCTTTGGAATGTTCAACTCTGTTTTGCTAGCCACTGCCTTAGTGGCTGAATCAGTGTGCTTATTATTGTTATGTACAGTGTTAACAATGTTACCGATGAAATAGGTAACCTCAATGTTACCTACTTTTTGAAATATCAAGAAAAACACCTGATTTTGAAAAAGTGGCGATGCAGAATCAAGAAAAAAAAATTTGAGCATGTTTTTGGCACTTTAATTTTTTTTCATTTTGTTTTTTTTTTTTAATGAATTTTTTTCTTTTTAAAGTGGTGTCTTTTATGTCGATTTTGAATAGTGGTGGTGTATCATCACCAATGTTTTTTTTATAGGATTGATTTTGACACTATAAATTTTTTAATGTCTTCTTCTTCTGTGAGATGTTTATTTTTAAGTGCATTTATGTACTTGTGTTTTAAAAATAAAAAAATATTAGTAAGTGTGCACAATAAACTTTTTGATATTTCTTAAAAACCATACGCAACTTTCCTGAAGAAAACCCGCGTATATACGCGGATATCCTTTACAGAACTCGCGTATATCCAGTGATCTAATTATGCATTTAGTTCTTGACTTATATCATTTCATTACTCATTCATCAGATATTTAGAAAACAGTAAACAAGTGTAGGAAGAATAGAATAATAATCACACATAAGCAACCACACATGAACACCGGGATTTTTAGGTGGAAACCCAATTCGGGAGAAAACCACCGCTACCGTCGTCTCAGTCTTCAATTTTTATTATTAAGAAAACTTCTTACAACATGTACTAGTGCAGACTCATACCAGTACGCAGGCACCCACCTGTAGAAGGCTACAATCTTCTCTCATTTACCAGCCTCTTCTGGAAGGGAGCAACAACCCCCTGCTCTCGTTTACCAGCCTCACCTGGAAGGGAGCTACTACCCCTGATATTAGCACCAGCTTCTACTGGTAGAAAGCTTCTACGTTCAGACTAAAGGTTTCAACCCTTAGATCCACTGCAGACCACGTTTCATCAATTTTCAAACTGGATCAAACAGCTCCAACACAACCCTTTACTTGTCAATAAACAACCTTTGCCCAATGCATCAAACATAATAGTGAAACCACTGTAACCAGAATATCAGAGATAACTCAGACTTCAGAATAAATATCAGAAACAAATTCAACCTTGAGCAACCATAAGATTAGATATCATACGTGCTTTTATTTAATCAGATCCGTGTATATACGCGCTTTTTATGAAGTGAACCCGCGTATACATCTGTGCATTTACCAGAATAACCCTAACTGTCCATACGCGACTTTGTTGAAACAGATCCGCGTATACACGCGCTTTTCACGAACTGAACCTGCGTATAGATCTGTAAAAGATAAAATTTGCACAACAGATCAGATCTATGAACTTACCCAGATTTCTTCAAGTTCTTCAGTAGATTTGCGCCAGGTCTTCATCACTTCTTTTCAGATCATCCAAGAGATTCACCATTTCTAGATCTAGAGATCTTTAACCTTCACCATGTTCATAGATGCATCATAGATTCAGATCTATCAATCAAGAGCAGAGTTCAACCATGCAAATATACTTCAGAGTGAAGTATTCATTAAAGCCCAGACACTTGCACGCCCATGCACAATGATTTTCTTCTCCTTATATAGATTTGGCCTTTATCAATACCATGAGTCAAAACCACATCACTTCTAATGGTATTCCTGGACGAGATCAAATAGACAATCTAGCGCTCAATACAATGGGTCAATACCATGGTAGTAACCCCTAGTTTTACATATTTAGAGCGCAATTGAGCATACACGACTTGGTATGTTATTTCCGGCGTGCATACGCGACTTCCCCTAGACAAACTCGCGTATTCCTTGTGACATACACTTTTCATCACTGTTCTGGCCCATTCTGGAAATTCTTTCTTCTGCACCTTCTATACTGATTGTAGATACATCAGATGTATATCATTCACAAGCTCATCAAGAACAACTTCATTAAGTAGGTTGCCATCATCTTCATCAAGTGGGTTGACATCAAGGACAACACTTAGCATCATATTGCCAACAATCTCCCCCTTTGGACTAGATGGCAACCATGATGGAGTTTGAGCACCAGAACAGATAGATACATTGATTATAATCATTATACAACAACCACGTTACTCTCCCCTTATTCAAACACCATGCCACTCTCCCCCTTTGACATCAAGGGCAAAGGGCGGGTCAAACCAACACAAGGTTTTTTCTTCTCAAGTTCAAGCTGAATCTTCAAACCTATTATTCAATGAAGTACATGACACTATGACCTTTCCTATCACCAAGGACTCATACTTACATCAAAGATCCAACCAAGTGGATTTACATATGTGACCCAAGTACCCAACCACATGGGTTTACACATTTTGACTCAATTACCCAACCAAGTGGGTTTACAAATCTGAACAAGCCCTTTACATGGCTGAATATTACAAATTACATCATAGGTCATAGTGTTTTCATCAAATTACACATATGATTTTTATAACCAATACCAAAAGGACCTCAAGAGAGAGATCATATTTCAGAATCATCATACTACCAAAAATGCATTACACCCAGCAAGGCTAATGCTCCCCCTCAAACTGTACAACCAACGCATCCTTTCCAAGTGACCAAAACTCCCCCTTAGCTTGTGCATCCCCAAAAATTTGTCATCAACCAGCCATATGTGTTTTTTTTTGTATGAAATCGCGTATATACGCGACTGCCGTTTAGGAAACCCACGTATCCAATTTAGGTAGATTTGTTCTTCTAACTGGCAGAGACTACTCCCAGCTTCTGTCTTAGATATTCGAATTCTTCCCTGGGAAGAGGTTTGGTAAAGATATCAGCAACTTGTTCTTTGGAGGGAACATACTCCAACTTCACCTTTTGTTCAAGCACTTGTTCACGTAAGAAGTGATACTTGATGGGAATGTGCTTGGTCTTCGAATGCATAACCGGATTATTTGAGATACTGATGGCACTTGTGTTATCACACATAATGGAGATAGGAGATGTACATTTGATTTGAAAATCTTGTAAGGTTTGCATCATCCAAAGGAGTTGAGTGCAACAAGATGCGGTAGCCACATATTCTGCTTCTGTTGTAGATAAGGCAATAGAATTTTGCTTCTTGCTGAACCAAGATACTAACCGGGGTCCCATATAGAATGCACCACCACTAGTGCTTTTCCGATCATCAACACTTCCAGCCCAATCTGCATCAGTGTAAGCATGAAGAGTAAGATCAGCATTCTTTAGATACCATAGACCAAAGTCTTGAGTTCCTTGTAGATATTTGAATATTCTTTTGACAGCCTGAAGGTGAGACTCTTTTGGATTAGCTTGGAATCGTCCAACAATCCCAACTGCATGCATAATGTATGGTCTAGTCCCAATGAGATAAAGTAGACTTCCTATCATAGATCTGTATTCTGGTTGATTCACCGCAGGAGAATCATCATGAGAATTGAGATTACATCCGGTTATCATTGGTGTACTTAGAGGTTTGCATTATTCCATGCCATACTTCTTCAGAATTTGCTTAAGATATTTTGCTTGTAATAAGAATATGCCATATGTTGCTTGTTTCACTTGCAAGCCAAGAAAGAATGTTAGCTCCCCAAGTAAAGACATTTCAAATTCTCGTTGCATAACAGACGCAAATTTCTAACTCATAGATTCTTCATTACTTCCAAAAATCATATCATCAACATATACAACCACAATCAATAGTTTATCATTTTCAGTTTTTGTGTATAAGTTGCTATCAGCAGACCCCTTTGAAAATCCTTGTTGATGAAGATATTTGTCAAGATGATAATACCATGCCCTTGGAGCTTGTTTGAGACCATATAGAGCCTTTTTAAGTTTACAAACAAGATTTTCATCATTTCCCAAAATGAATCCTTCCGGTTGTTCTATATACACTTCTTCTTCTAGATCACCATTGAGAAAAGCAAATTTAACATCCATTTGATAAAATTTGATTTGTTGAAAACTTGAAAAAGCAAGAAACATTCTTATGGCTTCAAGTCTAGCTACAGGAGAAAAAGTTTCTTCAAAGTCTATACCTTCTTGTTGAGTATACCCCTTGCAAACCATTATAGCTTTGTTTCTTATAACACCCCCATTCTCATTTAACTTGTTCTTGAATATCCATTTAGGTCCAATGACATTTTTATCATGTGGTCTTGGTACCAAATCCCATGTTTGATTCTTTTCAATTTGATCAAGCTCTTCATTCATGGCTTGAATCCAACATTCATCTTTGCTAGCTTGATTGACATTGTGTGGTTCAATTGTGGATAAAAATTCCAGATAGCTAGAAGATCCCACAAGAGTCCTCCTTGTTTGTACACCTGATTCCTTGTCTCCCAAAATTTGAGATTCGGGATGATTCTTTTGAACATATCTGGATGGAGCCTTTTCAGATAAATCATCTTCAGGTTCTTCATTGGATCCACTGTCTATATTTGATGTAGAAGGACAAAAGTCACCATCATCTTCTTCTGTTGCTTGTTTTTCTTCTTTAGGAGCTGCAGGAGACTCATCAATAACAACATCAATACATTCAACAATCTTTCAAAGCATTTTATTGTAACATTTGTATGCTCTGCTTGTAGATGAGTAACTAAGAAGTATCCCTTCATCTGATCTAGGTTCAAACTTGCCAAGCTTTTCATCATTATTTTTGATAAAGCATTTACTTCCAAAAACTCTAAAATGCTTCACAGAGGGAGAATTACCATACCAAAGTTCATATGGAGTTTTGTCACTATTTACCCGAACATGTGCCTTGTTGAGAATGTTTGCTGCTGTATGTGCTGCTTCTCCCCAAAACATGTCAGGAGTTCCTGAATCATCAAGCATAGCTCTAGCCATTTGTTGAATTGTTCTATTCATTCTTTCTGCTACGCCATTTTGTTGTGGAGTGCCAGCTACAGAGAACTGTCTTTTTATGCCATGTTTTTCACAAAATTCAAGGAATTAATTTGATGTATATTCTCCTCCTCGATCAGATCTAAGACACTTGATTTTTAGATCTAATTCATTTTCCACCAATGCTTTGAAGATCTGAAAATTTTCAAATGCTTCATCTTTGTGTTTAATCAACCCGATCCAACACATTCTAGAGAAATCATCAATAAATAAGATATAGTATTCTTCCCCACGTGGTGAATTTTTCCTCATAGGTCCACATATGTCAGTATGAATGAGTTCAAGAGACTTACTTGATGATCCTTCTTTGGCATTAAATTGTACTCTGGTCTGCTTACCGAATTGGCAAGATTTGCATATGATACTCTCTGGTAGAGTAATATTGGGAAGACCACGAACAACTTGAAGTTTGCTTGATTTTTTGATTTGAGAGAAGCTCAGATGCCCCAGCCTTCTATGCCATAGCCAATTTTCTGAAGATTTGCTCAAGTAACATTGATCTTTGCAGTTCTTCAATACATACAGGTTGCTTGGAGTTCTTTTCCCTTTTATAATAGTTTTACCTATATCAAGATCACGAACCACACATTCTTTTGAACTAAAGACAACTTATGTTCCTTGATCACACATTTGACTTACACTTAACAGGTTATGCCTTAATCCATCCACATACATGACATCATTAGCCTTCACCTTTTCTTTTAGAAACACTGACCCTTTTCCTTTAATTACAACAAGAGTATCATTTCCAAAAGTAACTTTCTTTTCCTTTTCTAGAGCATTATATGCAAGAAGTTTGCTTTTGTCACCTGTCATGTGTCTTGAGCACCCACTATCAATGTACCATTGATTTTCTTCACCTTCTGCAAATAACGCTATCCCAAAATTTTCAACCTGTAATTCCTTCTTTTTCCATACTTTGGAACTTGAAGGAAAATGTTGTTTTGGCTGGACTTTGCTCCTGCATTCAGATTCTTCATGGCCAACGTTATTGCAATAAGCATATTCAACTTCATTTTGAAGAGGAGAAAAGTTGTTATAGGTGTTCTTCTTTGGTTCAATATCCATCCTTTTCTTTCTTGCTTCTCTTGTCATGATGGTTTTATATGCAACACATTGAACAAATTTATGACCAAAATTGTGACATGAGAAACATTGTCCATTGAAGTAGAAATTTCTGCGATCATGAAATCTTCTATTTGAATTTACCTGTTGGTTGTAGCTTCTTTGAAAGATATCCCTGTTAGTGTTCCTTGAATTTTGATGATCATGCTTTACCTGTAAATATTCTTTATTCCCTTGCTGAGTGGCTGAATGTAGTAAACCAGTTGTAGCTGCTTTTAGATAATTTGGTGCTGAAGCCTGAGAAGATTCTCCGGTATATCCAAGACCTGTCTTAATAAGAGGAGAACGTTGAACCTTGATAATCTCATCTAATGTTTCAGATCCTTTAGCAAATCTAAGATTCAGAGTCTTTACTTTCTCAAGTTCTTTTCTTAGACTTACTACTTCACATTCTAATTTCTCATTGTGTTTCTTTGCTTCTTCATTCTGCCTTTTTAGAGTTTCTATGATTATTTTCCTTTCTTCCAAGCATATTTTGAGTTGATTGTTTTGATCAAGAAAATCATTGTCATCTAGAGCATCCATAAAAGCATCATTGTCGTCTCTAGAATTATTTTCAAATGCCATGAGAAGTCTAAGATCTTGTTCACATTCTTCCTCACTATCAGATAACCCATCACTGTCTTCATTTGTATAGTAAATTTTCTTAGTGCTAGATCGGTTCTTATTCCTTCTTGCTACTTCTTTCCCTTTAGCAGTTGTTTCTTTATAAGGACACTTTGCAGCATAATGACCAACTCTTCCACAATCAAAACATTTGAAAGGAAGCTTACCTTTGAATCTTCCGGTTCCTAGTTGGAGTCTTCTCACAAAGTTTGCCTCATCTTCTTCTGAGATATATCCTAATCCTTCTGGTTTTTGAACTTCTTTCCCTTTTGTAGAAGCTTTAAAAACAACTTCTTTGACTTCAAATGATCCTCCTCTCCTCATTTCATATGCAGTCAATATGCCATGAAGTTGCACCACAGTAAGAGTTTGAAGATCCTGTTTTTCTTCAAGAGCAGAGACTTTTGATTCAAATTTTGCCATTAGCGATCTTAAGATTTTCTCAACCAAAGTAGATTCCATGATTTTTTCTCCCAGATTTCTCATACGATTTACAACATCATCAAGACATAAAAAGAAACTGGCAATATTCTCATCACTATGAATCTTTAAATTTTCATATTCAATTCGGAGAGTTTGAACTTTTGCACTTTTTACTTTTGCATCACCTTCATAACTTCGAATGATTTTGTCCCATATCTCTTTTGTTATATTCATCTGCATAACTTTGACAAATTCTGATTCAGTTAGACTTCCTGTTAGAGCATTGATTTCCTTTGCATTTATTTCATAATTCTTCTTTTCAGTCGGATCTGTCAGTATTGCAGCTGGATATTGATATCCTTGTTCAACAATGGCCCATACATCTGTTCCCATATACTGAAGATAGGATCTCATCCTTATTTTCCGGAAGATTAAATTGCTTCCATTAAAGAGTGGAGGCTTGATAGATGCTGTTCCATCTTGATTGCTCATCTTGCTTGCTCTTCCTTCTAGCGGTTAAGCTTTTTCAGAAGGACCTGCTCTGATACCAATTGTTGGGAAAAATACTGAGAGGGGGGGGGGGTGAATCAATATTTAGTGCATATAATAAAAATTTGATATTTCTTACTTAAAAACCATACGCAACTTTCATGAAGCAAACCCACGTATATACGCGGATATCATTTACAGAACTCGTGTATATCCAGTGATCTAATTATGCATTTAGTTCTTGACTTAGATCATTGCATTACTTATTCATCAGATATTTAGAAAATAGAAAACAAGTGCAGGAAGAACAAAATAACCATCACACATATGCAACCACACATGTACACCAGGATTTTTAGGTGGAAACCCAATTCGGGAAAAAACCACCGCTGCTGTCGTCTCAGTCTTCAATTTTTATTATTAAGAAAAATTCTTACAACATGTACTGGTGCAGACTCATACCAGTACGCAAGCACCCACCTGCAGAAGGCTACAACCTTCTCTCGTTTACCAGCCTCTCCTGGAAGGGAGCAACAACCCCCTGCTCTCGTTTACCAGCCTCACCTGGAAGGGAGCTAATACCCCCTGATATTAGCACCAGCCTCTACTGGCAAAAAACTTCTATGTTCAGACTGAAGGTTTCAACCCTCAGATCCACTGCAGACCACGTTCATCAATTTTCAAACTGGATCAAACAGCTCCAACACAACCCTTTACTTGTCAATAAACAACCTTTTCCCAATGCATCAAACAGAACAGTGAAACCACTGTAACCAGAATATCAGAGATAACCCAGACTTCAGAATAAATATGCAGAAACACATTCAACCTTGAGCAACCATAAGATCAGATATCATATGTGCTTTTATTTAATCATACACGCGTATATACGCACCTTTTATGAAGTGAACCAGCATATACATCTGTGCATTTACCAGAATAACTCTAACTGTCCATACGCAAATTTGTTGAAACATATCTGTGTATACACGTGCTTTTCACGAACTGAACCTGCGTATAGATCTATAAAAGATAAACTTTGCACAAAAAATCATATCTATGAACTTACCCAGATTTCTTCAAGTTCTTCAGCAGATTTGCGCCAGGTCTTCATTACTTCTTTTCAGATCATCCAAGAGATTCACCATTTCTAGATCTAGATATCTTTAACCTTCACCATGTTCATAGATGCATCATAGATTCAGATCTATCAATCAAGAGCAGAGTTCAACCATGCAGATATACTTCAGAGTGAAGTATTCATTAAAGCCCAGACACTTCCACACATGCACAATGATTTTCTTCTCCTTATATAGATTTGGCCTTCATCAATACCATGAGTCAAAACCACATTACTTCCGATAGTATTCCTAGATGGGATCAAATAGACACTCCAGCGCTCAATACAATCGGTCAATACCATGGTAGTAACCCCTGGTTTTACATATTTAGAGCGCAATTGAGCATACGTGACTTGGTACGTTATTTCCCGCGTGCATACGCGACTTCCCCTAGACAAACTCGCGTATTCCTTGTGACATACACTTTTCATCACCGTTCTGGCCCATTCTGGAAATTATTTCTTCTGCACCTTCTATACTGATTGTAGATACATTAGATGTATATCATTCACAAGCTCATCAAGAACAACTTCATTAAGTAGGTTGCCATCATCTTCATCATGGGTTTCCATCAAGGACAACATCAAGATCATATTGCCAACACCAACAAGATCAAGAAGTTTGTTCATTAATCAACAAGACAATTAAAATGATTTAAGTGTAATCAATGCCGACCATATGCCAAAACAACCCTCCATGAAAATTGTAACACATTAAAATCGAATATAGTGATACAGATCCACCGCAGTGAAGTTTCAATGCGTGACCTTCCTTTAAACATAATTTTTTCTTTTACCTCCAATTTTTTTGTCGAGCCATCCTGAAGAATAACCCTTTTCCATATACTTATTAATCACTCTCTCTCGTCTAATCTCGCATCCCTCTTTGAGCAATTATAGGAAATGGGTGAAAAATCAAAGAGAAGACAATTGTCACATAATTACTAAAATATTGCACCTAACTTTCCCTTCTCCATTGTTACCCAATGAGGTAGATGGCAATTGTTTCATAACGTTTCAGCAGCAGGCCATCTTCTGAGGCCGAATATAGAATTACAAGTGTATGAACCTTAAAAAACATGACTCCCATTGCTAAAAACCACTTTTAAGTTGTAACAGGCAAACTAAACAACTATCGCAACTTTTAGCAACTTCTGGAGCATTAAGAGAGAAACAACCAAAGAGAAATACAACCACAATCCTCATTTTAATGAGACCGGACTATATATTTGCATTAATATAATAGAAAGAAATCACGACTATATTAAGGCCAGCACAAAACAATCTTTAACTAGTGTCTCTCGCGGCCTTCAGGTTGCCATGCTAGAGGTTGTATATTTTTAATTTAAATTCTTGACCTCTCATGCCCATCTATGAATGCATCCAATGGGATATCTACATCAAATGCTCCTTTATATCCCCAAAAACAAATTCCCTACTACAAGAGCACCAGTATTGATGGATCACCCCACACCATCCCACCCACTAGAAATGGTGAAAAAGGAAACCCAAGAAAAATTCTAAAATATCTCAAGATGACTATACGGGTGGTTCTTATGAATTAACCAAACATTCAAAACATGCTCATCAATCCAAACCATGAGTATTATGTGACAATATTCAAGTAGGCACTGAATTGGATTTCTGAAGCTATGTTAGAGAAACCCTAAACTCTCACTGAAAATAGGTGAAATGTGGCACCACTCAGAGATTGACATGTGCCAATTGGTACAAGTGGTAGACAATTGGCATGTTCAAACAACGAGGTGATGCAGGAATGACATGAGGGAGAAAATATCAGAAAAGCCCCAAATCTGGAGAACTAAAGCTCATCACCAACCTGAGATTGACAACTTTACATGACGTAACCTATGAAATCGTAAATGGAGAAATCATAGTAACAATAAAGTAACCTATGTAACAATAAAGTCGGATTCATCCTGGGAGTGGTAATGGGAGAAATCATAGTGAACAACAGGAAACATGCAGAGTTGCTTACAATCAAATAGATGAAAAAACACATACAAAAAACCTAGATAATAATCATGAACAAGTTTAATATTGAATTATGAACTGTAAAGGAACTTACAAAATGTGACATTACGCACCTGGTCAAGTGCACAAGCAAAAATATCCTGGACATGACCCTGGTTGACAAGTTGTATTGCTCATGATGCAAGAGGATTTGTACCTGCACTGCCAAGTCAATCAAAATCTATCATTATCTATACAATAAATACAAGTAATTGATGTAGTATTTTTTACTCTAAGATGCATTCTTATGATAATGTTAGAACATATGTTGAAAATTTCAAAACATACCTGAATAAGCTCCTCTTCGTTTCAAGAACAATTTATTGGAGTCGCATGAATTTGGAACAAGCCTCCCACGATCTGAAAGAGTAGCAACTAAGTCAACAGTGACTTTTTTGTTGCTACGCTGGATCAAGGGAGGTTTGCTCCAAGATTAAATCGCTCCAATAAATTATTCTCTACTAAACAGGGCCAACCACGTGAAGGTGGAAGCTCTTATGGCCCCTCCACCCCCCTCACATCACTCTCAATTCCCCAATACCCAATCTATATTTCATTTTTTACTTTCATGAGCATAAAAAAAAATATTCAATAACTAATAAAAAAACAATTCAACAAAAACTACGCAAGGAAACATTGCAATTAATGCTTGACATAAAAATAGTATGATAAATGAGTTTTTTATATAACGCAAAAAACGTTCCAAGTATGGTAACGTTTGTCTTATAATAATACAATATTTTACATTATCAAATTTTATTTTTCTTCTTCCTATTTCTAAAGCTCCTAATTACATCATCAATATCATTGTGCTCTGCTCCTGTTTCGTGCCTTTCGACCCGCACTGCTGACCTAGTTGCGTAGTCACGATGTCTGGTCTCATCCAGTGACGGGGCATCGCCTACAAAAACAGATAATATTAAATTTTAATTGTCAGTTTTTAAATATCATTGAACTAGTTCGGTAATATTAATAAAAAATTGCAATGAGATTATTTACCTGGTGCACCAGTTGTCGCCGCTGACCTAGTTGCGTAGTCACGATGTCTGGTCTCATCCAGTGACGGGGCATCGCCTACAAAAACAGATAATATTAAATTTTAATTGTCAGTTTTTAAATATCATTGAACTAGTTCGGTAATATTAATAAATAAAAATTGCAATGAGATTATTTACCTGGTGCACCAGTTGTCGCCGCTGACCTAGTTGCGTAGTCACGATGTCTGGTCTCATCCAGTGACGGGGCATCACCTACAAAAACAGATAATATTAAATTTTAATTGTCAGTTTTTAAATATCATTGAACTAGTTCGGTAATATTAATAAAAAAAATTGTAATGAGATTATTTACCTGGTGCACCAGTTGTCGCCGCTGACCTAGTTGCGTTGTCACGATGTCTGGTCTCATCCAGTGACGGGGCATCGCCTACAAAAACAGATAATATTAAATTTTAATTGTCAGTTTTTAAATATCATTGAACTAGTTCGGTAATATTAATAAAAAGAATTGCAATGAGATTATTTACCTGGTGCACCAGTTGTCGCCGCTGACCTAGTTGCGTAGTCACGATGTCTGGTCTCATCCAGTGACGGGGCATCGCCTATAAAAATAGATAATATTAAATTTTAATTGTCAGTTTTTAAATATTATTGAACTAGTTCGGTAATATTAATAAAAAAAATTTCAATGAGATTATTTATCTGGTGCACCAGTTGTCGCTGTTGGGACTGTTGCCCTGTCTTCCTCTCTGGTGGTAAGATCCTCAAGGGAAACATTCTCTGTCATTTAAACAAAAAACGTTATAAGGACAACCATCAAGGTATAATTAGAAAAAATTATAAGTGGAAATTAATTACCGTCACGGCCCTCACTGATAGTGGCATTGTCGGCCTGGTCCCCACTACAATGATCAAGTTGCACATGAGGATCATCTACATCTGGCTCTAAAACTGGGTTATTTGCCTCGTCGGTAGTGCTGCTCCCCTGATTTAAACAAAGTTGTTAGACATTAAATTTATGGACGAAAACAAACATATTGAAAGGTTAATTTTTTACCTTATCAGGCATTCTGGATCTTGGGACCTGCCCCAAGCTTCTGCGACGTTCAACTACGGCTTGATAGCCGAAATGGAAAGCAATATTTTTATCTTCCTCTATAGTTTCTGTTCCGAAGTCATCACCCTACATTACATATGATTGTGTATTTTTAATCATATTTGATAGGATTACAAAAACGTTGGAAGGCGATAAAATTAATTATAAGATGTTTAGCTACTTAATTACAATTCTTGCGGCCAATTTCAAGTAGCCGCCCTGGCCTAGCTTGTGATGGCCCTTTTTTTCAATCCTAGCTTTGGTTGCCTTTGAGGTGTCAGGCAACCTAGCATCAAAAGATTGAAGTCAGATATGACGTAGCACACTTTAATTTTAGACATAAAGAAAATTAAAGCTATTGAATTAAAGTTGTAATTTACCTTGCGGGTCCAGTTGGCATTTTTCCTTCTTTCTTTGCCCTTTTCTCTTTTCCGTCATGGATGAGTGCTCTCCACTCACTCTCCGAAACTGCGAGAGGACGCTCATATCTAGGGTTAAATTGCAATTGCGTCCTATAGGTGTCCCTGGTATATTTCAAATATTTGCCGGCTACCTGAGCCACCGCTTTTTTGTCAAATGTGCCGACCCCAAAAAGGGCTTCTAGATAATCTAAAAGTTCTTTTTTCAGGTTGGAATTCTGGGAATTCCACCCTGTACGTATGGTTGGGCCAAAAATTACCAA